>BTPG01000007.1:165671678-166134753 GCA_036245525.1 Semisulcospira habei
TTTTTTGTGGCGGAATTTTTTCCCCCCGGCGGAATGGCAGCTTCATTTAAGCCGAAATCCGCCAAAAAGAGGAAAATTCCATGCTCTGAGAAACCAGACGCATGTCAAAATTGCAAGTGTTTCGCTGAAAACAGTGATTAACCTGTTTAGCACCACGTCCCTAAAGCAGGAGATGGATTGACCATGATATTCAAGGGTATGTGCCAGATTAGCTTGAGGCGCTAAGCTAATCTGTAGCTCAACTACCCCTGGAATTATCATGGTCATATCCATCTCCTGCAACTAGGTACATTGTCGTTAGGGCAACACCACCTCCAAAATTAGAGAAAATGGGGCCTTCGGGGCTATGATGGATACAAACATTATCACCTTTGTCCGGGCTTTTAATCCCACTAGGTTTTCATGGATTTAAGCCGAAATCCGCCAAAAAGAGGAAAATTCCATGCTCTGAGAAACCAGACGCATGTCAAAATTGCAAGTGTTTCGCTGAAAACAGTGGATTAACCTGTTTAGCCCCACGTCCCTAAAGCAGGAGATGGATTGACCATGATAATTCAAGGGTAGTGCCAGATTAGCTTGAAGGCGCTAAGCTAATCTGGCACTACCCTTGAATTATCATGGTCAATCCATCTCCTGCAACTGGTACATAGTCGTTAGGCAACACCTCCAAAATTTGAGAAATGGGACCTTGAGGCTAAAAGCATGGACAAACATTATCACCTTTGTCCGGGCTTTTAATCCACTGTTTTCATGGAAACATGTTAAGTTCTGACCTGCTTCTGATTACCAAATTGAGAATTTTGAGTTATTATAACTGTTATTAGAAAAAAGACTACACCTCAAAAGCTTGTTTGAAAGTATGACACCTTGCTAGAAGACAAAAGGCTTTATCTTGGAGCATCATAAATCTGAGGTTTGCTGTAGCAAGAGGCACACATTTAACCCCCTAGTGCATGTAGCTACTGCTACTGTAAACAGTACTGGTGGCTGCACGCACAAAGGGGTTAAACTTAAAACCACCAACCTTGAAGTTCATGATGTTCCCATAGGTCGCCACCATTGACCCTGCATCGTCAGTGAACGGGGTCGAACCGAACAGCATCTCATAAGCGCAGATCCCAAGGGACCACCAGTCCACTTCAGGTCCGTAGCGCTGAGTCCGTGATGCTCGGTTCATGGAGTCCAAGAGCTCAGGGGCCACATAGTCTGGTGTGCCCACAGGCATTCGTGATGTAACCTGTGTAAACATTTTTTGGGTTGGTTCAGCTGTTTTGTACTCTGTTTTTTTCCGATTTAGAATTTTATGATGGCGCCAAGCTAATCTGGCACTACCCTTGAATTATCATGGTTTAGTGTGGACCCTGACACACACAAGAGGCATGGATTTTCATGAGCCCCTGCAGATGCAGGGTGTCATGAGAATTCATGGTGATGCCTCTTGCAGAAACAGATTAGCACTATTTTGAAATTAAGGAGAGAATCAAGATAAACTAAACCTGCTACAAGTACTCCTGCTAGAAATGAAACAGCAAGCAGAAGACTAAGAAATTAATACATAGACAACAGGCAACTTTTGCTCTTTTCAATTTGTGTCATTTTTCTTCCTCTCAGTAAACTTTGATCTGCTATCACACTGACTTTCTCTCCCTGCCTTCAACTGCAATGTGGATGTCCTCTTCCACCTGTCTATGAATATGATGGAGATAAAGGATGACAGTAGATGCCCATGCTCCACAAGGTGTTGAAGAGGCTTAACCCTTTTACCCAAAAGGTCCCATTTCTCAAATTTTGGAGATGTTGCCTAATGACTATGTACCTGTTGTAGATGGATTTATCATAATTCAAGGGTAGTGCCACATGAGCTTGGCGCCTTCAGGCGCCAAGCTCATCTGGCACTACCCTTGAATTATCATGATCAATCTATCTCCTGCTACAGGGTCCTGGGGCTAAAAGGGTTAAAGCGCTAAACATACTAGACATTTTACCTGGGGAAATTGAACTTTCAATGAACCCAACACTCATTTTCCTACCACAGTTAAACAAGCACTACCAGTACCACTACAATTAAATAATTTAGACATCTACAATGTTGTGTTTTGCTCCCTCAGAAAAAGGGAGAGTTGGGATCATTTAGAGGTCAGCTTTCCTCCAGTTTAATGCACTGTCCAGTCCAGTAAGTCATGAATATCATGCAATTTCTAATGGCAGCGCAATGAAGCATATCTACCGATTCTCAAGAATGCAGATCGACTCCAAAATACCTGTCCCCTGGAGTCCATCTTGGCTGCTGATCCAAAATCTGCCAACTTGATGTGGCCAGCTTGATCCAGAAGGACATTTTCGGGCTTGATATCACTGAAATACATATTACAAACAGATGTATTAACTGCATGTGACTAAGTGCCAAAAGGTGGGCAAGAAGTTAGTGACCTCTTTTGACGGAAAATAAAAACGGTAAAAATGGGTGTGCGTTGATGTTGACATGTGAAATGTGTGTGTGAATGATGGAAGATATAGCGGAAATAACTGCTGCACCTAACAAGTAACGTAACAAGCGGCAGATACTAAAACGTCCGATTTCACAGCGAAAATTTAGCCGTGGAAAAGGGACATCGACATGCCATCCGACTTCGTCGATCATGCGTGCAAAAGCAATGCCAACAAACCTGGTGCTGATCACATTTATGTGTTCAAGGAACATTGTTCTAATTAAGTACGTGTCCACAAAACTTGAATTTGAGCCGCCTTGTTTTTATTGCTGTTGCAAATATCTGTCGTCGGACGTCAGGTTTGTCGCAATAGCAGTACCGTAGTTTCTGCGAGCATTTTGACAGCGACAAAGCACGCTGATTTCACCGGATATGACGTAGATACTTCATTTTCCTTTCGTAGTGTTTTTCATCGGCTTTAACATTACTTTTATGTCAATGTTTTTTAAGCTGGCAAACAATTTGTGAGTGGACCAATTTTTGTCGCAAGATCCGACGTTCGACTATTTGCCATTGTGCAATAAGAATGATTGACTTAACTTTCAAAGTTCATTTTCTCAAAAACCATTTAAGTTATTATCTTCTTATTTCACAGGCACATTACCTGTACCATGTACATAATAAAAAAGCATTTTGGGTGATACTTCATGTCAAACATATTTTTTTAACCCACATGTCCTTTTTCTGTGTGCATCTTTTGGCATTTAGTCATGTAAAAATATGGTCAATATGTTATGTGTACTAGCTTTGTCAAGTAACAGATCAATAATGATGATGGATCATGGACCTGTGTTCCCCGTAACGCACAGCTGAAGGTCAATTACCCACAGATTTCAGTTCTGATGCATGCGCTTCATGATGATGCACAGATATTTTTAACCCTTTGCTGTCAGTAGACTTTCATTGAGATGATTCCTGCAGGAATCACTTTGACAAAAAGAGCTACTGTTAAAATCAATATTTAATCCTTTTAGCCTCAAGGCCTCATTTCTCAAATTCTGGAGGTGTTGCCTAATGACTATGTACCAGTTGCAGGAATTCGATTGACCATGATAATTCAAGGGTAGTGCCAGAATAGCTTGGCGCCTTTGGGCGCCAAGCTAATCTGGCACTACCCTTGAATTATAATGGTCAATCCATCTCCTGCTGTAGGGACTCAGGGCTAAATAGGTTAAAGTCTGCCGTCATAGTGACCCTAAATTAAAATGTCTTTGGGAAAACTGATGAAGGTTTCCTTGCATGTGAGGATCTAAGAAAAGATCATTTCCTGCAGGCCTGTTAGTGTTAGTGACTGATGAGTCCGATTATTGTATTATATTAAGCAGCATTTTGCTTGATATAGTGCGGATAACAGATGCGATTACGAGACCCGAATCAAAATGTCCGAGTCGGTACGACGAGGACATATTGATCGGGTCAAGTAATCACATGTTTATTGGCACTAGATCAAGCAAAATGTTGCTCAATATAACGTATGTACCCAGTCCAAAACAAAACTTTACCAGAGTCCTTCCGATTACCGCCATTGGTGCTGAAGTCGTCAATTTTCGCTATATTTGAACATAAAACTTCCCAGCTTGACACTACTAACCGAAATGTACTCAGCGTAAATCCACCCAGGCGTACATCTACACAGTGCAAATGTGTTCCTCTGATTTTTCATTTATTTTTAGAACTAAATAAACTCAGTGTGAATCTTCACAGCATAATTCCACCCAGCATAAATCGACAAAGGCTTGAATTTACTCAAATAAAAAATATCTTGATGAAATAACAACAGCACACATTTACAGTGGGAAGATTTACACCCAGGTTCATTTAGGCTGTATAGACTTTCACTGGATATTTTCACGTTTTTTTTAAGATTTGCGCTAAAACATACCGAAACTTACCCCTTCAGTGCCACCGATACTGGCACTGTGTGTACTAAACATACTAGAACAATCACGTCACCACAAAACTCTTTAACGTCACAATCTAGGGCCCGCATAGTCTGGAGCTCACGTCAGACTTTTCTGAAATGTTGCAAAGGAGGTGACATGACGTAAAGTTTACATGCACATAGGCTGAAGGGAACTTTACCGTCCAACACCAAATGTAAGCTTCAACAGCCCTGAAAGTCTAAAATTTTGCCCACCAGCCTTTGGCTAGTGAATTCCAAGTTGTATTAGCCAAACTGTGTACTTTCGGATTGAGGACTGAAAAAGAAGTACGGATCGGAAAACGCACGAGTGCACTCTCATTTGGCTTTCTTTTTTTTTACTCGCCCCCCCCCCCCCCCCCCCCCCAAAAAAAAAATCACTTGCCATGGTGAGTGAATTACTCGCCATTTTCAGGTCTGTTCAAACATACAGAACCCAGCAAATCTGACACTGCTGAACATGTTTCATCGCGCAAACTCCCTCTCGCGCGCCTCCGATGTTGGAGAAAACAAGCGGACAAGCTGCCTCAGGTGTGACCACATGTATATTTATAAACCTGGGTGTGATACCAACTTCCGATGTGTGTTTGTCTCTGTCCAAATGGTGACCCTGTTGTGTGCCCCATATTGGAATGTCGACTGACTCAGCACTGATTTCATTTGACTGTAGACATCAGTGCTTTTTATAACCGTGCGTGTTGTTGAGTGAAGTTTACTTGTAATTAGAACACGGATAATGGCAGAAAATGAATTTTTCTCTAAAATGTATTTTTTCGAAAAATACTTACTGATGACATTACAGATAGGAAACGTACACTTAAGCTTACCAATTTCAGCCTAAAAATCTGTTGTGTACCTACACAATCAGGGAGGCGACTCAAGGGCGCAGTAACCAGGTACCCTGAGTAGTCTCCCGTCCCTCCCTATCCGGTCACGTGCCCAGTGGTATCACGCCAGTCTGAAGCTTAGATTACTAGCAGCAAGCGGGGCAGGTGGGAGGGTCCTCCGAGTAATGTCATCGGCAAGTATTTTTCAAAAAAATACATTTTAGAGAAAAATTCATTTGTTTCCTCAAAAACATTACCGATGACATTACTGATAGGAAGAATAGCGAAAAGCAGGTGGGTGCCGCTCCGCATTCCTTCCTCCCCTGTAAACGGGCTAATGAAAGCCGCCCTCCCCGGGGGCAACCTCCCGACAATTTCAGCTAAGGATTACCTACAGCGCCGGCGGAGCCAGGAGGGAGTGTTGCGCCGCGGCGATGTCCCCAACCAGGGCCAGGTTCCCCGCAACGGGCGCATGAAGCCTCTGCCTGACGGCATGTCTTCTGCCCATGGCCATACTTTTGGCACTTAAAGCACCGGAGGGAAGAGGGACGTACTTTTTCACTCTCAGGGAGTAGTAACCTCCCCAGATGGTAGTAGGAGGGGTGGGGGTGCCAAACGTCAGGATGATGGTAGGGAGACAGATCTCCCCACCACCTCGCTTGGAAGCGATTGATTGATTGATTGTACATTGCTTAACGTCCCGACAGCAACAAGGCTTTCTCAGGACGTGCCTGCACTGCTTGTGAAAAAAAACAACCAACTAAACAGAACATTGAATGTATGTCGCCAGCCGGTCAAACACATTAAATAAACCTAACACATGGGGCCTAAATAAAGCTAAGACCATTTAGCAACACACATCCAATATCAAGAGCTACAGGCAGTGCAGACAGTAGGGAGAGTTTAAAAAAGGCAAATACAGGTGAATGGACCTCGGGTAGACAGAAACACATGCCCCAGAATAAAGAGAAAACCCCACCCTGTGGGGCTGACCAGGGTGACCCTGGGAACTAAAAAATACCTAACCCCACCCAAGTCCCCCAGGGCAGACCCGGGTGGGGTTCGCTTGGAAGCGAAGCGCCTGACGCAAGTCACCCCCTGAGACTTAAGGTTCCTTACAAGTTCATCTTCTGACAGTTCTGCCAAAGCTTGATCTTTGATTACGCCTCTTGACGAATTCATAGTTTTGTGGGGTGTGACTTCCACAGGAGTGTCTCCGATGGAAGAGAGCCCCAGTAGCCCGCTGGAGTGTGCCCGAGTACGGCACTCCACCAGCAAGTCACCAGACCTGAGGCGCTGGGCGTCAGGCCTGCCAACACGGCTCCTGAGGGTCTCCCCCACCAGAAAAGGATGCAGCTTGGTAACTGGTTTCTCCTTCATCTTGCTATGGACGATGAGGAAGCGAGGCCATACGGCCGACGCCTGAGGCGTCGCTTCCTCACAGTCTGAATCACTGTCATGTTCAAATTTGGTGTCTATATGCCGTTTCTGTGCTAGTTTTGTTTTTTTTTGTTTTATCCATATTATATTAGTAGAGATATTCATCCCCCGGGGGTCACCGCCCGCCACCGAGCCCAACAAGGGAAAGTGCAACTGTCGGTGGGTCTCCAGCCGACGCACAATGGAGACTGCCCGAAAGATATACTCAAGGGGGTAAGCCCGATTGAACCGTTTGAGCCACCGCCTTCTATCACACCGTTGAATGCAGGGGAATACTGGCGTAAAGCACCTAATCAGCAGCAAAGGCTATAGCATGGTGCTCCGTATAGCAACCCGCATGTCAACAGTGGGATAGGGCTCAACGTGACAAGAGCCGATTGACTAGGCTGGTACGACTAGCCTCCCGTTTAGGCAGAAGTCAAGGCCAAAGTGGAGTGTTTCAGCCACCAGGATCCTCTTCTCCCCCGACACGGGTCTCCAAGCACGGCAAACACTTGGGATCCAAAGGACCAAAAAGTCACGAGTATTTTTAAGGACCAATCCAACATGGTACGACCTGGGTTAGCACAGCTCCTTAAAAACCGGACCAGTGAAAAGGCTGAACAACATATCTGTTGACATCAAGTCCTAATCCTGGACAAAGATGGCACCCGTCTGCTAGCCCACTCAGTCAGGGACTGAGCGGACTACCCACCTACACCACGTGGAGGCCGGTGCCGGGCAGGCAGGAGCTGCATGGAGCCATCCATTCTGAACTGTAGGCAGTCGGCGCGCGCAGAGAGCGCGTGCAGTTAGTTAGTTAGTTATTTGGGTTTAACGCCGAGCAGGCAACTAAAGCCATCTCACGGCGGGAGCATATTTGGGCTCTGCAAGGGACGAATAGTGATCGGTTGAGGTGGGGCGGAAGGGAGCCTGTTCTTGGCCAAAAAGGAAGGACTAGTGAGGAGTTGGACAGAGCCGTCGGCCCGAAGTTGTAGGCAAGACGGGTGTATGGAGAAAGCGTGGAGTTCACTCACACGAGAGGCAGTGGCCAGAGCCAGTAAGAAGCACGTTTTTCGAGTCAAGTCAGAGAACCTCGCCAAATGCAGGGGTTCAAAATGGGCAGTGTTCAGCCATGTTAAGACCCACGCGAGGTCCCAGCGAGGTAGTAGGGAGCGTGTGACAGGTCGCTGGAGGTCAAAATGAGCCATAAGATCGGCGAGATCTTTGCATGAACCAGGATCGGGTAGTCCCAAATGGCGGTATGTATCTGCCACCATAGATAGATATCCCCGAATAGTAATGGGTGCTAGAGACTGATCCTGAAAGAGCCGCAGAAAGAATTCAGCCAGCTGAGGCATAGTCAAAGCAGTGGGGGGAAAGTTGTCTAGTACCGCACCAAGCGTGCAGGACTCTCCATTTTCCCTCATAAACCTTCAGGGTTGAAGGGCGTCATGCTGAAGCGATAGCCGCCACCGCTGCATCCGAGAAACCTTGAGCTGTGAGGGCACGCCGCACAACCTCCAGGCATGTAAGAGGAGGTTCTCCGGGCAAGGGTGAAATAGGTCTCGTCGGGGTTGCTTCAGCATCGTCCGCGGCGTTGGTAGCCGGAGCGGGGGATCCGTGGCGAGACTCAGAAGATCCGTTGTCCAGTTCTTGGTCCAAGAAAATGGGGCTACCAAGAACAGCAACATGTTGCAGCCACGGAGTTTTAGGAGAATCTTGGGGATCAGGATCGAGGGAGGGTATGCGTAGGCCAGGAGACCCTCCCAAGGAATGGAAAGAGCGTCTACCGCCCACGCCAGCGGGTCCGGATATTGAGAGACGAAGAGGGGAAGTTGTGCATTCCACCGTGTCGCGAACAGGTCGATCATGGGTGTCTCCCAGTGGATACAAATCATGCGAAAAATGTCGGGACGGAGAGTCCACTCTGTATGGAGAATTTGATCCGGACGGGACAGAGAATCCGCCAACACATTGAGTCGTCCCGGAATGTGACGGGCCCGTAAAATGATGTCTCGATCTCGGCACCACACAAGAAGGTGAAACAGAAGGATGCACAGGGTTAGTTAGTTAGTTAGTTATTTGGGTTTAACGCCGAGCAGGCGACTAAGGCCATCTCACGGCGGGATGGGTAAAAATCTGGTCAGCCAGACTAAAAGCAAGGTCTTAAGACAAGATGTAAATATAGATTAAAAATCTCAGGCTAAAATGTCGCACATGTCTGGAAAAGAAACGTCTACAGACTCTCAAAAAGGGCAAATAAAAAAAATTCACATAGTCTATGAATGCTCAGATCTTGTTAAAAATATTGCATTCTCTCAAAAAATTGAAGATTTTGTCCGGGGGAACATCCCGGAACAAAACCTTCAAGGAGTCTGCTGTGAAGTGTTTATATCTGGTGTCAATTAGGTCAGCACAATACAGCAAAAAGTGTCGAACAGAAAACTGCTCATCACAGGCAAAACACCATGGACGCTCATCCTGTTTAAGTAAGTAAGAGTGCGTAACATATGTGTGCCCGATGTGGAGCCGAGCAAGGACAGTCTCCTCACGGCGGCTGCCGCAGCGGAAAGGTAGACTGTCAGACAACTTAGGAAGAGCTTCATGAAGCTTGTTCCCTTCCTCTTTGTCCCACTCGGACTGCCACTCGCGGGCTATGTACGCACTAATAACAGGTTTAAAATCACTATAGACAGTCTGTGTGTCAGGGACAGGGTCACTGCGGGCACTGTTGGCAGCAGAATCTGCGATTCTGTTGCCTTCGATGCCCACATGGCCTGGGACCCAAATAAAAATGATGTCATAATATTCCTTCATCAAGTCCGCGTAGAGCTCTCTAATCTGCACCAGCAGTGGATGGTCTGTTCCCGCGCCCTGAAGGGCCTGCAGGGCAGAAAGAGAGTCAGACAGAATCAGGAAGTTCCTTTCCCGAGACTGATAGGCATGCTTGAGTGCTAGCAGAATGGCCTGCAGTTCTGCACTAAATACAGAGGAATGGTCAGGGAGACGGAGCTTAAATGGGCGTCTAGGATGGCGAGAGGACACTGCAGCCGCAGCCACTCTTCCATCCTCAGACTTGGACCCATCCGTATAAAGACGACAATAGCCAGGAAAAATTGAAAGGAGTTCATTGAGGCTCTGTTGGTATATGGCTGGTGGAGTACAATCCTTCTTGTGGGCAGTCAAGTCCAGCAAGATGTCAGGAACTGGTAGTAGCCAGGGTGGAGTGACGTGTTGCAGAGATTCCGAAACTTTGTCCAGGTCCACTCCGGCCGCCTGCAGATGAGGTCGGACACGGAAGGAAAGTGGACGGACAGCTCCCGGATGGGCATCGTAAATCTCTGCAAACGACGGGTTAAAAACACAATCATAGGCAGGATTTTCTGGATGGGCCTTCAGCTTCAGAACGTAGCTGAGCATGAGGCGGATGCGGCGGAGCCTGAGAGAAGGCTCCCCTGCCTCTGCATACAGACTAGGAACTGGAGATGTCCTAAAGGCTCCCAGACATATGCGCAGACCTTGATGGTGAATTGTGTTCAGACGCTGCAGAACAGACTTGGAAGCCGAGCCATATACCACAGAGCCGTAATCCAGTTTGGACCGAACAAGGGCCCGGTACAGTCGAAGTAAGACGATGCGGTCTGCACCCCAGTCAGTACGACCAACGACACGAAGAATGTCTAGGGCCTTCCGACAAGAGGTTCTAAGGTAGTTAACATGGTTGCAGAAGGTCAATCTTTTGTCAAAGATGACCCCCAAAAACTTAGCCTCTTCAGCCACCTTAATTGGCACTCCAGCAATGCTCAGGCTAGGTTCTGGAAAAAATTTCGTCTGGTTAGTAAAATGCACACAGACTGTCTTGGAGGGCGAGAATCTGAATCCATTGAGAGACACCCACCCCTGGATGCGATCAACGCACAGCTGCAAGCGCCTCTCAAGGGACGCAAGTCCTCGACCTCGTGCACACAAAGCAAAGTCGTCCACAAACAAAGAACATTCAGAATCATCCTTGACGGCCTTTACAATGTTATTTATTTTAATGCTAAATAAAACAGGAGATAGAATACTGCCCTGCGGGACACCCATCTCCTGTTCAAAGGAGTCGGAGAGGGTGGAGCCCACACGGACATGGAACGACCTGTTGGACAAAAAATTGTGAATAAAAACGGGCAGATGCCCTTTAAAACCCATGTCCGACAAATCAGACATTATACCATGCTTCCAGGTAGTGTCATATGCCTTTTCAAGATCAAAGAAAATTGCATAGACATGCTGCTTGTTGACAAAAGCATCTCGGATAAAAGACTCAAAGCGGACTAGATGGTCAGTTGTACTACGGAAGCGCCGGAAACCGCACTGGAGGTCTGTGATGAGACCCTGTGACTCAAGATGCCACACCAGTCGGGCGTTGACCAAGCGTTCCATAGTTTTACATAAACATGATGTCAAAGCTATTGGCCGGTAGTTGCCCGGGTCGGAAGGATCCTTACCCGGCTTGGGAATTGGCACAACCACAGCCTGGCGCCAAGATGGCGGAAAATGACCGGTTATCCAGATATGGTTAAAGGCCATGAGAAGTACAAGGAGTGAATCCTCAGGCAGATGTGTTATGAGCTGATAATGGATGGTATCTAATCCAGCAGCAGAGTCAGTACATTTCTGCATGGCTTGCTGCAATTCTGAAAACGTAAAAGGGGCATTATAGTCTTCCAAGTTATCCGATATAAAATCACAAGCACAAGATTCTCGCTTCTCCTTCTCTCTCTGGAAGAAAGGTGAATAATGCTCTGTTGAAGAATTATGGGCAATGGTGGAGGCAAGCAAATTGGCCACAGCCTTTTTATCTGTGACCAAACTGGCACCATCTCTAAGATGGCCAACAGAAGCCGAGCCACCCCTGCCCCTAATTCTTCGAACAGCCTTCCAGACTTTTTGGGACGGAGTCCTAGAAGATAAAGATGAGACGAAGCGTCTCCAGGAAGCACGGCGTTCACGTTTAAAAATATAACGGGCTTTCGCCCGCTGTCTTTTAAAGGTTAAAATATTTGCTTGCGACGGATTACGAAATGCACGTCGCTGAGCAGATTTGCGCATTGTTTGGGCCTTGCGGCACTCTTCATTGAACCATGGTACTCTCGGCTTCCGAGGGAGTGATGTGGAAGTTCTAGGGATGGTTTCACCTGCAACCTCCAACAAAATAGAAGTAAAACAAGAAACAGGTTCTTCAGCTGACATGACCACCTCCTCTGTAAGACGAGACTGACAGAGAGAGGCAAACAGAGACCAGTTAGCTTTCTTGAGATTCCAGCGCCCCACCGGCGAATCCTCCTCACAGCTGACCGATGACAGGACTACTGGGAAGTGGTCACTACCACACAGGTCGTCGTGAACCTTCCAGGCAAAGTCCAGCATGAGAGAAGGATCACACACAGTGAGGTCTAGAACAGAACTAGATCCGGAACCTGAGTTAGAGTATGTAGGTGAGCCATCGTTAAAGACACATAGGTTAAGTTGAGAAAAAACATCTTCTAACATCTGACCTCTGCCATCATAGTGGTCACTACCCCAAAGGTGAGCATGACCGTTAAAATCCCCCATGAGAATAAAGGGAGGGGGCAGTTGATCTACTAAGTGAAAAATATCATTGCTACAGACCCGCAGTGATGGTGGCAGGTAAATACTGCATATGGTTATGGTCTTTTTTAAGGTAACCCGAGCAGCGACAGCCTGAAGACAGGTGTCGATGCTAACGGGGCTACATAAAATTTGGCTACTAATGAGAAGAGCCGCTCCACCCGAGCGCCTCTCCGAATCAGAGCCTTTATGTATAACATTAAAACCATTAAAAGACACAGGGTCAGAAGTCTTCAGGTAAGTCTCCTGAAGAGATATGACTGAGGGGTTATAGAACTTGACTAAAAGACGTAATTCCTCAAAGTTAGCTCGAAAACCACGACAATTCCACTGAAGCAAAGAGTCCATGATTAAGTCTGATCTGGGGGTAAGGAGTTTTTCCCCCCTTTTTCCTTTACCTTGGAAGGAGTTGAAGAAACAGAGGGGGGCCGGCTCCCGGGCCTCCTCTGGTTCTTCGGAGAGGAAGGGGGTGGAGCTGCCGCAGCATCAGCAACAACAACTTCCACTCCCTCCATCCGCTCCTCCAGTGCAGCATATTTGTTTTGAAGGGGCACATCTGTGTTCCCCTTCTGGGCCCGTGCGCACAGCGGTCCCATAGATTTCTTAGACTTCTGGTCCTGGGCAGCGTTCCTGCCGCTAGAGTTAGCGGCCTTAGAAGGCTGACCAGAGCCAGAAGCCTTTGGAGTTGACTGACTAACAGGTTTGGGTGGGGACTGAGGCTTAGGGGCAACAGAAGGCGGCACAACCGGACCGGCAGTGTCCGCCTTCTGCGTTCCCTGGCTCCTTGTCACCACCGGAGGAGGGTTACTCTCCAGGGGCGAGATGAGCCGAGGCTCCGCCCCCAACCAAGAAGTTGGGGTCTGACATGAAAAGTCTTTGGTGGGGCGCTTGCCTGCCACCGCTGCACTAAAAGTATACACTGAGGTGTTAGAGGTTGGGGCAGCCGCAGCTGCACCAGGGCCTTCAACCAGTTTTTTGGCATCCAGAAAGGACAGCCCCTTCTCCACACGCACCTGCTGAATCTTGCACTCGGATATCCAACGAGGGCATTTCTTATCCGAAGCCATATGCGCCCCCTGGCAATTCACACACAGGGGGGTGGCTGTGCAGGACTCAGCAGAGTGTCCGGGCCTAGTGCAACGGGCGCATGAAGCCTCTGCCTGACGGCATGTCTTCTGCCCATGGCCATACTTTTGGCACTTAAAGCACCGGAGGGGAAGAGGGACGTACTTTTTCACTCTCAGGGAGTAGTAACCTCCCCAGATGGTAGTAGGAGGGGTGGGGGTGCCAAACGTCAGGATGATGGTAGGGAGACGGATCTCCCCACCACCTCGCTTGGAAGCGAAGCGCCTGACGCAAGTCACCCCCTGAGACTTAAGGTTCCTTACAAGTTCATCTTCTGACAGTTCTGCCAAAGCTTGATCTTTGATTACGCCTCTTGACGAATTCATAGTTTTGTGGGGTGTGACTTCCACAGGAGTGTCTCCGATGGAAGAGAGCCCCAGCAGCCCGCTGGAGTGTGCCCGAGTACGGCACTCCACCAGCAAGTCACCAGACCTGAGGCGCTGGGCGTCAGGCCTGCCAACACGGCTCCTGAGGGTCTCCCCCACCAGAAAAGGATGCAGCTTGGTAACTGGTTTCTCCTTCACCTTGCTATGGACAATGAGGAAGCGAGGCCATACGGCCGACGCCTGAGGCGTCGCTTCCTCACAGTCTGAATCACTGTCATGGTCAAATTCGGTGTCTATATGCCGTTTCTGTGCTAGTTTTGGTTTTTTTGTTTTATCCATATTATATTAGTAGAGATATTCATCCCCCGGGGGTCCCCGCCCGCCACCGAGCCCAACAAGGGAAAGTGCAACTGTCGGCGGGTCTCCAGCCGACGCACAATGGAGACTGCCCGAAAGATATACTCAAGGGGGTAAGCCCGATTGAACCGTTTGAGCCACCGCCTTCTATCACACCGTTGAATGCAGGGGAATACTGGCGTAAAGCACCTAATCAGCAGCAAAGGCTATAGCATGGTGCTCCGTATAGCAACCCGCATGTCAACAGTGGGATAGGGCTCAACGTGACAAGAGCCGATTGACTAGGCCGGTACGACTAGCCTCCCGTTTAGGCAAAAGTCAAGGCCAAAGTGGAGTGTTTCAGCCACCAGGATCCTCTTCTCCCCCGACACGGGTCTCCAAGCACGGCAAACACTTGGGATCCAAAGGACCAAAAAGTCACGAGTATTTTTAAGGACCAATCCAACATGGTACGACCTAGGTTAGCACAGCTCCTTAAAAACCGGACCAGTGAAAAGGCTGAACAACATATCTGCTGACATCAAGTCCTAATCCTGGACAAAGATGGCACCCGTCCGCTAGCCCACTCAGTCAGGGACTGAGCGGACTACCCACCTACGCCACGTGGAGGCCGGTGCCGGGTAGGCAAGGATGCACAGGGAAGGGGAGCGCGTTCCGCCCTGCTTCTGAATGTAAGCCACGACTGTCGAGTTGTCTGATAGGACCAAGACCTCCTGGTGAGACACGTGCGTCTCCCAAGCGATGAGAGCGAGCCAAACTGCTTTCAACTCCAGCCAGTTGATGTGATTTCCCACCATCTCCGCTGGCCACAGGTCCGATGTCTCCTGAAATTCCGGCAGAAGGAGCGCGCCCCAGCCAGAGAGACTGGCATCTGTGCAGATCGACAGGTAGGGCATTGGTGATGATAGGGGAACCCTGGAGGCTAACCAGAGAGGGTCTGTCCACCGGAGGAGAAAAGGCCGGACCAATGAAGACACCGGAACATGGGCGTCTAAATCCCCTGAAGACGGTCGCCAGAGGAGAAGGAGATGTAATTGAATCGGACGCGTGTAGAGCCGACCTAGGGGAAGTAAATCCGCTGCAGCGCTCATGAGGCCCAACAACTGTAACCACGTCTGTGCAGAAGCTTCCATGGCACGATACATTTGTAGTGCTAGATTCGCTAACTTCTCGATCCGAGTCTGAGGGAGGCGAACCAGGTTTAGATCTGTTTGAAACTCCATGCCCAGGTGAATGAAACTGTGGGAAGGTAATAGATCCGACTTGCCGAAGTTGACCAGGAACCCAAGACTGTGAAGAAGGCATAGGAGAGCGTCTCGGTCGGTGGACAGGTGGGACGCGGCCTGATTGCGGAGTAGCAGATCGTCGAGGTAGTGCGAGGTCGGACTGAGAGAAGACCGCCGGGAGTGTGCGACCACTGCATCCATGATCCTGGTGAAGACCCAGGGACTGATGTTCAGACCAAATGGCATAGCCCGGAACTGATAAACCACTCCCTGGAAGGCGAAGCGTAGGTAACGGCGAGCCGAAGGATGCATAAGCACATGGAGGTATGCATCGGCCAGATCGAGACTGACAGCGAAATCCATGGGCCTGACCGCGGTGCGGAGAGCTTTCGTAGTTTCCATCCGGAAGGATGGAGCGGCCAGAAACTTGTTCAACGTGGAGAGATCGATCACAGGACGCCAAGAGTCGTCCGATTTGGGAACGACGAAGAGACGACTGTAGAAAGCCAGAGAGTCGTGACGGAGGACCACTTCTGTGGCGGATTTTTGAAGTAAAGCTGTCACCTCCGCCTGTAAAGCCGCAGCTTTGACAGGATCGTTCGGTACCCGAGTCCAAAGTGGTGAGCGCCGCAGAGGTGGAGGGCGTTGAAAAGTGAGTCGGAGTCCTGCCGTAACTGTAGAGAGGATCCAAGGATCACCCGGGAACAGAGAGCGCCAAGTCGCGCTGTGTTGGGATAGCCGCCCGCCGACTGGAGATCCGAGCGAATTCGGCGGAGGCATGGACGGAAGAGAGTCAGCGGGCCCTCCCCCAGCCGGGCCGTCGGCCCCGACCAGGCCAAGAGGAGGTTTGGGCGGGTAGGGGGAGGGGGCAGGAGCGGCCAAACGATTTGGGACGGGAAGCGCCGAAAGGCATACTGGGGGTTGGACGAGGAGCGGGTCTGTAGGACCGCAGGGCGCGACCCACGACCTTGCGGGACGAACGAAAGCGCGAGAAAGGGCGAGACGTAGGCCAGATATCCTTGTGTGACTCCTTCACAGCCTGCCAGGTGGAGCCGAAAAGTAAAGGACCCCCAATGGGAGCCTGGCGCAGTTTTGATTTAACATGATCAGGCAATCCCACACAAGCGTCGAGCACAGCATCTCGGCGAATTAAATCACAGTTGATGGCAGCAGCCATTGCATTGGTCGAGGCGTGGTAAGAAGCCCGGTTTGCCACCGCAGCCAAAGAATGGATCTCACTAAGTGGAGCGGTGGAACTAGGGTCCCAATTATCCTCTAATGCCCGAGCAATTGCCTGTGTTGCGAGGTCTAGGAAACCAGAGCAAGCCAGAGTGTTGCGAATGAGAACAGCAGTCTTATCAACACCTCGAGGAACGCGAGAAAAGGCGATACGGCGTCCACCCGCCTGAAATTCCGCATCAGTGTCCAGTGATAGCAAAGGACAGGAAAACGCCTGAGAGTGGCCTGCATACCAGCTCTGGCTAAAACGTATATCGATGCCCGTCGGCCACTTGGCATCCGAAAAGAAAACCGGCTCCTTAGAAGTGGAGAGAGGTAACTGGGCCGAAAATGCGTCGGAGAGATCGTGGAAACCCGGTGGTTGTGGGAGAGATTTAATCCGCTTGGTAGGAAGGAGAGCATCCACAGAAGCGGAAGCTTTACGCTTGAGTGGGGGAGCGGAAGGACAAATATCCATAGGAAGGAAACGGTGAATAAGGTCCGAGGCCGCCTCAATCGACCGCCTGGTCTCAATATTTGGAGCGACGCGGGAGGAAGGCCAGATATCCTTGTGTGACTCCTTCACAGCCTGCCAGGTGGAGCCGAAAAGTAAAGGACCCCCAATGGGAGCCTGGCGCAGTTTTGATTTAACATGATCAGGCAATCCCACACAAGCGTCGAGCACAGCATCTCGGCGAATTAAATCACAGTTGATGGCAGCAGCCATTGCATTGGTTGAGGCGTGGTAAGAAGCCCGGTTTGCCACCACAGCCAAAGAATGGATCTCACGAAGAGGAGCGGTGGAACTAGGGTCCCAATTATCTTCTAATGCCCGAGCAATTGCCTGTGTTGCGAGGTCTAGGAAACCGGAGCAAGCCAGAGTGTTGCGAATGAGAACAGCAGTCTTATCAACACCTCGAGGAACGCGAAAAAAGGCGGTACGGCGTCCACCCGCCTAAAATTCCGCATCAGTTTTCCAGTGATGGCAAAGGACAGGAAAACACCTGAGAGTGGCCTGCATACCAGCTCTGGCGAAAACGTATATCGATGCCCGTCGGCCACTTGGCATCCGAAAAGAAAACGGGCTCCTTACAAGTGGCGAGAGGTAACTGGGCCGAAAATGCGTCTGAGAGATCGTAGAAACCCGGCGGTTGTGGGAGAGATTTAATCCGCTTGGGTGGAGGAGCGGAAGGACAAATATCCGCAGGAAGGAAACGTTGAATAAGGTCCGAGGCCGCCTCAATCGACCGCCTGGTCTCGATATTTGGAGCGACGCGGGAGGAAGAGTCCGAATCATCGCAATGAGAGTCCGCTGAGAGGGAAAGCAGGGACGCAGGATGGTCACCAGAGACACCCAAATTGGAGGTCGAATCGTTCGGGTGGAGACTGAGTACGTCGACGTTAATACCCTCCGGGACCAGTCGAGAAGAACGCGGAAGATCCCAGGAGGAAGGTGAATGCAGTAGACTCGACAGACGAGAGCAGCGCCGAGAAGACTGTTCGCCTGAACGATGTACGTGTGGTGAAAGTCTACTAGCCGGGGTGCTGGGGGGACCGGAAGGCCCGCCACGCCGAGCGAAGGATCATAAAGAAAAGAGCGATGGTGATGTTTAGACGGATTTTTGTGAACGACTGAACGGTGTTTGCGCGGTGACCGGGTACCCGCCGGGGCGCTATGCGGTGGCAGGTCTCGCCGCGCCGAGCAAAGGGTCAGGAAGTGACTCGCAATGGCGACGCTGAGGCGGATAAGTTTCTACGCGCGGTGACCGGCTACGAGCCAGGGCGCTGCGCGGTGACCGGGTACAAACCGGGGCGCTAGGTAACACCGTGGGCATCACCGCGTCGTACAAAGTGTCAGGCTGGGACGGACTATGGCGACGCTTAGGTGGAAAATTGTTTGAACGGTGTGTGCGCGTAGACCGGCTACGAGCCAGGGCACTGCGCGGTGACCGGTTACAAACCGGGGCGCTAGGGGACACCGGGAGCCTCTCCGCACCGTGTAAAGTGTCAGGAAGTGACAAACGATAGGAACGCTTATGTGGAACGGTATCTGATCGGTGTATGCGCGGTGACCGGTTAAAAGCCGGGGCGCTGCGCGGTGACCGGGTACGAACTGGAACGCTAGTGAACACCGGGGGCCTCGCCACGCCGTGCACAGAGTCATGACGTGACAATCTATGGCGACGCTTAGGCGAAAAGGTGGAGGTGAGCAAGGCCACATCAGATTGATCGTTAACCGGGCTAGAGGTAATCGTATACTGGTGTCCCGTCCCCCGAGTTAGAGCGGTACTTCGCCGCAAGTGACCCGTCTTCGTAGATCGGGTGCGAGTGACTGATAGGAAACGGATTTCCTGAGAGCGAGAACGCATATGAGAGGAAACAAACTTACCTCCCTCAGCAGAAGAGACAGCATCTGTAACCTTGTCCATTGAGATAGAAGAAGATACCTGTAAGGGTACTCGAACTGGGACATGGGGGTGAAGGGTGAGGGAGCGAACGAAGTCCAGGGACTGAGAACAACTGGACAACTCGTCGACTGCGGCCGAATTGGGAGGGGCTGGTGGGACTGGAGCCGTAAAAAAAGGAATGGGGCGCTTGCGCTGGTAAAAGCTCCACATTTGAGACCAACGGTCTTCCTCCCAAGCTGTGCAAGTAGGGCAGGTTTTATCGGAAGCACAGCCCGAGCACGGAAGGCAGCGCAAATGTGAATCCGACAACCACTGGAATTTGCCGCAGGAGGTGCACGTTCTTAGTTGACCACTGCAACAAATCATGCAAACAGGGGATAACCGCGCGGGGTCGGGACCACGAAGGCCACGCGTACAACCGTTGTAACGACCGATGTAACGACCAAATACGAAGTCGAAAGAAAAGGCCAAAATGCCGTAATTCCACGGAAATTGCGCCAGTAAGCAGTAATCGCCGGGCGAGACAATGTCCGAGGCCTTATCTGGCCATCGGGGAAGTTCGAGACCGACAAAACGAAGGAGAAATACGAGAAGAAATACGGAGACTGTAAAAAACGAAACCGACAAAATGGCAGTTAAGAATGAACTTAGAAATAACGTCCTCTCGCGAGATCGGGAAGGGAGGCCACTGATGGGATGGGGTAGCTGCTAGCTAGAAGTACGTCCCTGGTTGTGTAGCAACACACAACAATTTTGGAGGCTGAAATTGACAGGCCAAGTATATCTTCCTATCAGTAATACCATCGGTAAAGTTTTTGATGAAACAAAAATGCCAGCAGATTTGTTTATTTAGTCCTTTTCTAAGGTTGTCACTATCACTAGCGGACATCAGTGTCGTCAATCTCAATAGTATGGCGATTCGATTCGTGTGTTCGCTGCTGTCTATTCTCCGTTTATGTGTGTGTATGGGAAAGTAATTTCGAGCGCGTGTACACACTAAGAAGTATTTCATTACTAGTGAGCATAAGGAGCTTGCTAATGTGACAGTATGCGCATATTTAGCGTTTTTGCATTGCAGACAGGCAAGCATCAAGATGGAGTCTTTCTGGTCTGCAAGGGATTATGGGAAGGAAAACATATCCAGCAAGCACATGAATTGAATATTAATTTGCTTGTCATGTAATATATCAGTACATGTGCCAAAGAAGGGGAATTTTATGGAGTGGATACATGTAGCTATAACAGCTCGGACATGTGAAGGCTTCAGCAGGTCCTTGGGAAGCTACCCGTTTTTTCTGCTCCATGCATTTCTCCGTGGCAGATCAAAGCAGGGCTGTTGAATGACAATCAACAAACTGACCATACCCAACATTTTGTAAAGTGACCGCTGACGTACCGATGCAGATATCCCATTTGGTGTAGATCGTTTATTGCCACGGCCATCTCTGCCAAGTAAAATCTCGCCATGTCCTCTTCAAGCTGGTCATCATGCCTGCGCACACAAAATGAAAATAAATCACAAAATGTTATCAGACCCTGGGATACCCCACCCCACCGCTCTCAATCCATCTGCAAGAGGCACAGATTTTCATGGAAATCTGTACCTCCTGCTTGCTGATATTATCCCGAGTTATACCCGAAGACAGAACGAGACAGATTTTAATGAAGCCCTGCATTTTTATGTGCCTCATTCTGGCTGATTTTAGCTCTATTTGCACCACCTGATAGCAGCTATCTCAGTATCTGTGTTATTCACATGGTTGTCCCATCTTGAAGAACTGGTACTTAGAGTCTTCAGAGTGGACAACTCAAACATATGTGAATCTCGACCTTATGGCTCAATATGTAAATATTTCTTGTCCTAGAGTATCTTTAATTGGACCCATTAAATGCTGTGGCAAGGCCAACACTGTCCAGCTGCAAGAGACAAAAACCGTCACGAGCCACCGCTGTCACAGGACTCATGAGAATTACCGTCTCTTGTTTAGTCATCATGCCTACTTCTGGTCCCATTAATCTTTGTTCTTCACGCAAAAATATCGGTCAGTGAGCACTGGTTTCAGACACAAAATTGGTCACCAGTGGCAGCGAAGGAGTCGAAGTAAAAGTTTGGAATAACACCCACAAGTCTTTCCCTATTGTACAATAGGGCCACACAAGTTCAAACTTTACACAACATAGAATCACCTAGAAAGGAGTGAGAGCAAATCGCCACCAGGGTGAAAATCCATCACCAGGTACAAACTACTGGCATCCTGAAAGGCAAAGTGTAGCTTGGTCAGCCAGGGGCTGTCCGCTTGAGCCATAATGTCTCGCTCCTCCTCAAAGAAAGATATCTTCAACAGACAAAAAGGAATAACGTGATTTATTTACATTATTGATGCACTTCCCAGTCAAGTACTGAAGTGAAAATGTCAGACAAATGATGCCTTCAACAGAAAACATTGACACTATAGTGACTATGTAACTTATTCATGCTATTTCTGATGCAGTACAAAGTCAGAGCTGCCAACCCCCAAAATTAATTTCAGTAATGGAAAATCAGAATTTCAGTAATTTTCCAAGGAACTTCAGTAATTACCTCGCAGAATGTAGTGCACTAAGAAGCCACACATTATATATTAAAAAAAGTCCTGCAATTCTATCCACATCAGTCCAGATATCCGTTTGCTAAACTTTTATTTCTTCTTACTTCTTCCTTCTCTCTGCTTCAAGAGCGTCAGCTGTGTCAGACTTGCACTATATGCACCAAGAAGCCACACATTTTAAAAAAAGTCCACATCAGTCCACATATCTGCTAACTTTTTTTGATTCCTGCTTCATTCTTCTCTCTGCTTCAAGAGCTTCAGCTGTGGCAGACTTGAAAACACAGTCAAAGCAGGCAGTCCCCTGCATCTTGGTCCCCATGCCGGGGCTGAAAAACTTTGAGATTTTGGCCACTTCTACAACTTCGCCTCTACTCTTGTGCCGACTGCCTTCGCAATGGCGCTGAACATCATTAAATCCTCCATGTCAAATGCTGAATTCGCACAAACATCACATCTCACGTAATCCGGTTTCACTGTAGGCTTGATAAACGGGTATTTATCTATGTAACTACACTGTACCTCTGTAAACCTGGCCCGGTGGAACGGGTGTTCTTTTGTTCATTTCTCCCACCACTGCTACCAGCATCACATTTTCTCTTCACTGACATCTTTGCAACACAGAACAGTGATGTGACAACAGCAATACGATTAGCTGCTAAAAATTACAACTCGAGCACTGACTGGTTATTAAATTGTCTTTCGTCACAAGCTATGCGCATGATTGGTTTGACGTGCAAAGCCGAATGTCTGCATAGGCGCCAGAGCAAAAAAAAAATAATAATAATAATAAAGTTAAATTTCCGTAAACAAATCACGCATTTCCATACTTCCTTAACCAAAACCAATTTCAGTAACAAATTACAGAAATTTTGTAAGGATTGGCATTACTGGTCAAACAATCAAAGAATGATATATTTTCAACAGAAATAAAGAAATCTTGTAATCTATTATCTATTAATTCAATTAATGACGCTATACAGGTCAGCCTCAGCTTACTGCAATAACTGGTAGTGACAAAGTCAAGGTGGTAGTGACAAAGTCAAGCTGCAATATTCGCTTGTAGATGCCAAGAAAATATACACAGCAAGCAAAATGCATTTTTCTTTAAAAGGTATTTTTTCGAAAAATACTTACCGATGACATGACCTTATGGAAGTGTCTACTACTTACTCAATTCTAGCCTAAGAGCTCGTTGTGTTACCACACAACCCGAGGGGGCCGAGAGTTGTCTCCCGATACTGCCCATCCAGAACCGAGTACCCATAATTCCTCAGTCAGGATACTTAGCTCACCAGCGGCAAGCGGGGCAGGTGGGAGGGTCGTCTGAGTCATGTAATCGGTAAGTATTTTTCGAAAAAATACCTTTTAAAGAAAAATTAATTTTTCTCTAAAATATATTTTTTCGAAAAATACTTACCGATGACATTACTGTCTGGAAGTGTCTACTACTTACTCAATTTTAGCCTAAGAACTTGTTGTGTTCCTTCATCACCCGGGAGGCACTCGGGGAACCCTCATTAGGGCTGAGAGTAGCCTCCCGTCCCAGTCCAGTCAGGCGTCCACTACGTGGCCCAATCACAAATCAGTCGTGATACTTAGCTTACCAGCGGCAAGCGGGGCAGGTGGGAGGGTCCTTTGAGTAATGTCATCGGTAAGTATTTTTCGAAAAAATATATTTTAGAGAAAAATTAATTTGTTTCCTCAAAAACATTACCGATGACATTACTGTCTGGAAGAATGGCGAAAAGGTGGAGGGTGCCGCGCCCAAATACCATCCGAAAGGGCAGACGACAGAGCCCCACACCCATTCGCCAAACTCCCGACAATTTTAGCTAAGTGCCTACCTACGGCGCTTCCGGCGCCGGGAGGGAGTGTTGCGCTGTGGCGATGTCCCCCCACCAGTGCGAGATTCTCTCGCTGGCCCGACAGATCCCTGAGGTAGAAGCGGGCGAATGTTGACTCTGCCCGCCAGCCCACTGCTGCCACAAGACCTGGATCTCTCGCCTGCCTCCGTAAGGCGGGCACGTTGCCGCATAAGCGTCTCTCCGTAAGAGTACGCAGGCTTTTGCAAATGAGATCTCTTATGATGATGTTCGGACAATTTACTGCGCGAAGTATGTCGCGGTATGCGTGCCTCCGTAAGGCAAACGCTACGCCCTAAGGTGGACTCCCCGTAAGAGTCAGCAGGCGGTGTCCGTTTAGAAATCGAACTGCACAATTGCGATCGAAGGTGGCACTCGTGGCCATGGCCCGAACCTCGTGTGCGCGGATCCTGAGCCGCCTCGCCCCGTCAGGGGAAAGATCCTGATAGGCAGACCGAATGACCCAACGTAGCCAGGAAGATATTGTCTGAGCTGTTATGTCATTTCTTTTGGGGTCAAAGGTAGAAGAGGCGTGATCGTCCTCGGCGGACGGGCTTGTATCTGCGTATGGAAATGCGTAAGGCGCGCACGGGATCCTGTTGGCGCGTCTCCTTAGAAAAGGTCGCGTGTTTCAAAGGTCGAATATTCATGACCTGGGGGGCAGTCAAAGGAGACCGGGTCTTGGCGAGGAAGGGCTGGTCTGTGAGTAATTGTACAGAACCATTCGCTCGGAATTGGAGGCAGGTAGAACTCGCTGACAGAGCGTGTAGTTCGCTTACCCTGGCCGCCGAGGCTAAGGCCAAAAGGAAGCATGTCTTCCGTGTCACATCCGCGAAGCTAGCCAGGGAAAGGGGTTCAAATCTGTCCGAATTAAGCCACGTCAAGACCCAGGGTAGGTCCCAGCGAGGAATCAGAGAGCGGGGGACCGGACGCTGCAGTCCAAAATGTGCCATCAGGTCTGCGAGATCTTTACATGCGCCAGGGTAGGACTTTGGGGACGAGAACCGTCGGTGGAAAGGCATACGCAATCAGTCCATCCCACGGAATGGATAGCGCATCGACCGCCCAGGCGAGAGGGTCGGGAATGGGGGAGACGAAGAGGGGAAGTTGATGATTCCACCTTGTGGCAAATAAGTCGATCATGGGAGTCTCCCAGTGAGCGCAGATCATCTGAAAGATGTCCGGGTGAAGAGTCCATTCCGTGTGGAGAAGTTGGCCGCGTCGAGAGAGGGAGTCGGCCAAGACGTTCAAGCGTCCGGGGATATGTCGAGCTCGGAGAGAGATGCCGCGGTCCTCGCACCAGCACATCAGGCGGTAGAGGAGAATGCAAAGATCCGGAGAGTGTGTACCTCCCTGCTTCTGAATGTATGAGACGACCGTAGTGTTGTCCGACAGGACAAGAAGCGTCTGGTTGCAAAGGTGGACTTCCCACACCATGAGCGCCTGCCACACTGCTTGTAGCTCGAGCCAGTTGATGTGTCTGTCTGTCAGGTCCGGTGTCCAGAGGCCGGACGTCGAAAGGAAACTCGGAAGCAGGTGTGCACCCCACCCAGCGAGACTCGCATCCACACAGAGCGAGAGCTGAGGAGGCGGTGAGGCAAGAGGGACTCCCGAAGCTAGCCAAGAAGTGTCCATCCAACGCCGTAGGTGAGAGTGAAGGATTGGAGACACCGGCACCAGGGCATCGAGGTCGCCGGAGGATGGCCTCCAATGAAGCTGGAGGTGTAACGGAAGTGGGCGGGAGTGAAGACGAACCAGGGGGAGGAGATCCGCCGCTGCATTCATCAAGCCGAGGAGTTGCAGCCAGACTCTGGCGGGAACGCATTCCGACCGGGCAACCCGAGAAGTGAGGGAGGGTAACTTCGTGATCCGAGGTTCCGGTAAACACACACGGTTGAGGTCGGTCGCAAATTCCATCCCAAGATGAATAAACCGGCGAGATGGAGAGAGGTCCGACTTGCGGGCATGGAGGAGAAATCCCAAGCGGGACAAGAGCAGGAGTAGAGCGTCCCTGTCCATCCGCAGCACCGACTCCAACGCATTCCTCAAGAGAAGGTCGTCGAAGTAGTTGGAGATCGGACTGGAGGAGGACTGTCGAGCCTTGGCGACGACTGCATCCATGATGCGAGTGAAAACCCACGGGCTGAGGTTGAGACCGAAGGGAAGGGCGCGAAACTGGTAGATCACGCCTTCGAAAGTGAAGCGGAGATACCGTCTGGATGCCGGATGTATGGGAACATGGAGATACGCATCTGAAAGATCGAGGCTGACTGCAAAATCCATAGGTTGCACAGCGACCCGGAGCGTCCGGGTGGTCTCCATGCGAAAAGTCGGAGCCAGTATAAACTTGTTCAGCGCCGAGAGATCGATGACAGGACGCCACTTTCCGTCTGGCTTCGGAACTACGAATATGTGGCTGTAAAATGCCGGGGAGTGGAGACGAGACACTACCTCCGTGGCAGCCTTCTGTAGAAGGGAGGCTACCTCTCCGCGCAAGGCGATAGCTCTTAACTCGTCGGATGGAACGTCTGTCCATACCGGAGATCGTCTCAACGGCGGAGGGGAACGGAACGAAATCGAGAGACCCTCGGAGATGGTAGTAAGGACCCAAGGGTCGTCCGGTAGCAGCGCCCGCCATACGTCGCTGCAAAGGGCCAGTGTCCCGCCGACCAGAGACTCCCGAGGGGTCGGCGGGAACTGGAACGGAAGGTAGTCATTGAAACCTGCCGCGGCCTCGACCAGGGCGGCGGGCAGGCTTGGGCCAGGAGGGGATAGAGGTCTGAACGGGTTTACCGCGGCCGAAAGTGGGAGCCCTCCGGGACGCGTTGGAATGACGGGGAATGAAGGTCGAAGAGGGTCTGGAGTTCCACAGGGCGCGACTCACGGCCTTGCGGGCGGCGTGAAAGCGAGAAGTGGAAAAGCCTTTGGGCCAGCGGTCTAAATTTCCGTCCTTTACTTTCTGCCAAGTCTCACCAAAGAGGAGACGTCCACCAAGAGGAGCCCGACGCAGTTGAGACTTCAAATCAGGGGGCAATCCATGACAGGCTTGTAGAACGGCATCCCGACGCATGAGATCACAGTTAGCAGCAGCCACCATCGCGTTGACGGAAGAGTGATAAGCTGCCCGGTTAGCCGCGACCGCTAAAGTGAGGAGATCACCAAGAAGGGGTGAAGATTCTCGTGAGTCTTCAATGCGACGAATAAAAGCTTGCGTGATAAGCTCCAGAAAACCCCCACAGGCCAAGGTGTTCCGCACTAGGGACGCCGTCTTATCCAAACCACGCGGGAAAGTGTAACGTAGCTTAGAGTTGCCGCCAAGTTGCGCCACAACTGGAGGGTCCAACGTGGGAAGTGTGCACTGAAAAGACTGTGAATGGCCCGCGTACCAAGATTGGTGGAACGCGATGTCAAGGTCAGTCGGCCACTTGCGATCCGCAAAAAAGGAGGAGTCTTGTGAATCCGTGTGTAGATGAGCGGAGAATGAATCCCGCATATCTTGAAATCCAGGCGGTTGAGGCAGCGACTTGAATCTCTTCTGTTACCGGTCCGAATCAACAAAGGCGGACACCTTTCATTTGAGCGGGGGGGGGGGGGGACGGAGGACACTCGTCTTTCGGTAGGGCGGCCACGACAATACGAGCCGCTTCATTAATGCAAAGAAGCGTTTCCGTGCGCGACGACGAAGGGAGTGTAGTCGACACAGGCGCATCCGATACATCAGAGCGCGGCGAAAGGGAGCGGCCACCAAAGTCGAGGAGATTAGAGACCGAATCCTCAGGAAGTAGACTAAGGGTGTCCTCCTCGCGTGTAGGGAGGGAGATCCGATGGAGGGTCTGTGAGGGAGAAACGGCGCGGAGCCCGTCCGGATGAGAAATTGTAGCCACCGGCGAACGTCGTACCGCGGGAAGATGGCGAAGCGGGTGCAGGGGAAAGGTATAAACGGAAGGGGGGGACCTAGAGGGAACTGTGTGACGTGAACGGGGAGAACGACTGCGATGACGGGAGCGGCTGCGATGACGGGAGTGGTGGTCACGGTGAACTTTACCAGTGGAGGTCCGACTACGGGGCCGAGGAGGGGAAGGGGACGGGTGACGGGACGGGAGGGGAGGGGCCGACCGAGACAAGCTGGAAGCCGAACGGGGAACCGAAGCGGGAGAAGGAGATGAAAGGGAAGATGATGATGAATGCCGAGGACGGCGGCGATCGGAACGGACAGTAGAACGATGCTCCTGACGGTAGTCACCCGACGCGTGAGTGTGTGGAGTATTGGAGGTCACGTGAGAAAGAGAAACACGGTCATCAAACCGATGACGCCGGGACCGGGATCTCTCGCCAGTCTCTGTACGGCGGGTACGTTGTCGCATAGGCGGCTCTCCGTAAGAGCACGCAGACTTGTGTAAATGAGATCGCATACGACGATTTTCGGACAATGGACTGCGCGAAGCATGTCGTGTAATGCGTGCCCCCGGAAGGCAAACGCTACGCCCTAAGGCGGACTCCCCGTAAGAGCCAGCAGGCGTTGTCCGTTTAGAAATCTTTGTGGATGAGCCAATGTGCAGCGGCCGATAGCGCAGGTGATCGTCACGGTCCATTAGAACGCGACTAGTTGCGGACAACGTACGACGCGAATTATGTCGCGGTATGCGCGCCCCCGTAAGGCAAACGCTAAGCCCTAAGGCGGACTCCCCGTAAGAGTCAGCAGGCTGTGTCCGGTTAGAGAGTTTAGAGGATGAGGAAATCGCAAGCGGAGAACGATTCAGCTGATCCTCACGGTCTCCAGAAATTCGATTAATTTTGGACAACGTAATACGCGAGGGTAGTCGCGGTATGCGTGCCCCCGTAAGGCAAACGCTGCGCCCTAAGGCGGACTCCCCGTAAGAGTCAGCAGGCGGTGTCCGATGAGAAGTGAGGGAAGATGAGCGAAGCTCAAGCGGCCGACGGCTCCGTGGATCCTCACAGTCCGCGCCCACGCGTTTGGAAACAGCGCCAAGCACTGATGTGGGCTCTAGGAAAGAAGCCCTGTCACTAGGCGAATGCGGACGCTCGCGCCTGTAAAAACTCCAAAGCTGCGACCATTGCTGCTCGGGCCAGGCGGCGCAGACGGTGCAAGTATGGTCCGAATTGCATCCCGTACAAGGAAGGCAAAAATCATGATCGTCACACGGCCACCGGAAAGATCCACACTTGTCGCAGGTACGCACGGGGTTACTGCAACATACAAACAGAAAGAGCAGGCGACTGGGCGCAAGCACTCGGAATGCGCGAAAACGAGAACGAAAGCGATGCGCGATCCGACGAAACCAACGGAAACAGGCACCCGGGCCAGGGCCTTGTGAGGGAGGGGCCAAGACCTTACCTCTCCTGCGACGTGGCGACGGGTGGAGGAAGCTCCATATCCGGAGCAGTAAACACCACAGGGAGTACCTTCCTTTGTTTGTTTGTTTGGGTTTTTTTTTTTTTTTTTTTTTTTTTTTTCCGTTATCACCAGAACGAAGAAAAACACAGTTCACTCGAAGTACAATCCTTGAAAAAACACACACAGGCACATAAATCCAAGCACACAAATCTGAAGGAACACAGTAATCCACAAAAAGAAGAGCAGGGAAAAACCGTTAGCAACGGTCGGTGGAGCGATAGGCTAACACGTCTAAACTTCAGAGCTAAGTAGAAACGACTGATTTGTGATTGGGCCACGTAGTGGACGCCTGACTGGACTGGGACGGGAGGCTACTCTCAGCCCTAATGAGGGTTCCCCGAGTGCCTCCCGGGTGGTGAAGGAACACAACAAGTTCTTAGGCTAAAATTGAGTAAGTAGTAGACACTTCCAGACAGTAATGTCATCGGTAATGTTTTTGAGGAAACAAATGCATTTGTTTCTTCAAAAACATTACCGATGACATGACCTTATGGAAAAATTGCGAAGAGGAGGAGGGTGCCGCGCTCTAGCACACCTTAGGGCCCCAAGGGCCGACCTCCCCACCGCAAAACTCCCGACGACCCTAGGTAGGTGTAACCTACGGCGCTGATGCGCCAGGAGGGAGATGTGCCCCCCGAGAAGTCCCCCCACCAGAGCGAGTAGCCTCGCTGGGCTGCCAGAACTCTGCGATCGAGGCGGGTGAAGTAACCTGCCCGCCAGCACCCAGCAGCCATGATGTGTAAGACAGCACAGTTCCTGACGACTGCGACGTTCGTGGCCATGCACGTACCTTGACTGGACGTACTTAGCCTCCAAGCTCCCTGAGGGGAGGGATCCTGGAATTCGGATCGTATGACTGAGCGTAGCCAGGAAGATCGTCTGGCCTGTAGCGTCAGTGCTGCCGGGCACGGCCAAGAGGCGAGTGCGTCCACTCCGGACGGCTATGTCGTCGTAGGTATACGTGAGGCTAGCTCAGGCTATTCTGCCTGGTCTCCTGGGGAAAAGTCTGCCAGCTGGGGTCAGCAGGGTCGGTGGGGGAGAGGCGACGGACGCCGCCTAAGAGCACAGTGCCTCGCCGACTTATTCGTAGAGGCGTCAAGTTGAGGGATGCGGGCCATAGCGAAGCTTCGACTGCCGCCCACGCGAAGACTCTAGTGTTGAGGGTCTGCCGCAAACCTCCAAGGCGAAGGAGTAGGCGCTCCAGCAAGGCGGAACAGCGACCGTGCAGCTGCACGAGCACCTTGTAGAATGCGGGAAGCAGTAACGTGGGGTCCGTGGCGAGCTGGGAGATCAGTGGTCCAGGGACGGTTCCAAGGGAACGGGGTGACCCACAGGACGAGCGATGAATCCTTCCCACGGATTGTCCAGAGCATCGAGCGCCTCGGCCAGGGGGGCTGGAATCAGGAAGGTGATGGGTAAGCCGGAGATCCCACCTCGTGGTGAACAGGTCAACCAAGCCGTCTCGCCAGCGCGCCCATCCTCCAAGGGTGTCCTGGTGCACACCGTGTGTAGCAACTGGTTCCATCGGGGGGAAGGTCGACCCAGACCTATCGTAGGCCAGGGCAGTGTGACGCACGGAAGGAAATTGTGTTCTCGCACCGACGCATCGGGGGTAGAGGAGCACGCACCGGTCGGGAGATCGCAAGCCGCCCTGATCCTGGATGTACGCCTCCGCTGACCCTTTGCCGGATAGGACGAGCAGCTCCTGGTGACCGAGTCCTTCCTCCCACGAGATGTCCTCCTAGCTTGCGTCCGAACAAATCCTTACACGCTCTTGTCCACAAAGCTCCGTAGGTCAGGGAGCCGGAGATCGAGAAGAACTGCGGAAGTAGGAAGTGTAGCTGAAGCAGCCGAGCCTAGAGACGATAGAAGGGGGGGGGGGGGGGATCCGACTTCCGTGTAGAGGCTAGGCAAACCAACCACGAGCCCAGCCGAAAAAGGACAACCTGTCCGAAGTCCGGAGTTCCCCAGGTGCACCGAAGGGGGTTGTCTAGTTGGTTAGACGTCATGGGAGACGGGGCTGCACCTTGGTTCCACAGTGTCCAGGTGGCGGTAGAGGACCCCAGGTGCGTCCAACGGCTGGAAGCTCCAAAAGCAGTGACGACTCCTCCGCATGTGAACCGAGGAACTCAGTGGAGGCCGAGCGCACGGGTACCTGGAGACAAAGGTCGGCAGTTCCGGAAGAACTCGAACTCCGAGATCTGGAGGCGGGGCCGAGGACCACCTGCTAGGACTGCATCCTATCGCTGGCCTGGCGTCAGTGAAGGCACCTTGCGCAGCCAAGGTCATAGAAGTATCGTCCGGTCTGCTCCCCGCGCTGAAGTCCTGGGCCTCCGAAGAAAACCTGGTGCAGCAGAGTCGTCAGCACAGGGGGTTCTTCCGCGGTAGGTCGACCTGCAGGGGGCCAGAGGTCCTCGAAGCGGAGAACGAAGGCCAGGGTCAGGGGCTCCCCAATCCCACATAGCGTAGGGCGTCACGGCCGAGCGAGGTCACTAGTCCAACCACAGTGCCAAGAGCGGATCCACAGCAGGCTGGGGCAGACGAACTCCTGTGAAATCCCGAGCCAATCCTGACGAGGGCAAGCAGAACGGCCGGAACTCCATGGGGGGTGAATCCACGAAGACCCGAGAGAAGAAGAGATGGGTAGTCATAACGCCGGTCACGAAGTCCGGAAGCCACGGCCGATCTCCTAGCTGTCTCCCAGCGTCCACCAGTGAAGATTCCTCTCCTGAGAGGGGGGGGGGGGGGGAACGGCATGCCGTCCACCGCAGAAAGCGTTGAGTCGATGCACAGGGCACTTCGATCAGGGCAAGGAAGGAGTCCAATGCGACTAGCGGTCGGCTTGCGTGTGGGTCCTGAATGCTCGAAGTCCTAGGACGTGTGCTAAGGTCTCCGCGAGCCGAGCTCTGTATCAAGGTGGGTTCGCTGCCAGCGAGGTGACTCCGCGTAGGAGCCAGCGGGCCTCCGTGGAGACGAGTGGGGATCGGAAGTGGACCAGGGATGGCGTGCAGCCCGTCTTACGAACCGAGCTCTGTAGGGCAGTGGGTTCTCTGCCTGACACCAGGCTTTGTCCAGGCAAGTTCCCTCCTGGGAACGGCCGCATCGATTAGCCCACTCCGCGCCATAGTCTGTTGCGTCCGGCGTGGCGACCTCTCCCAGGTCGTCGAAGACTCGAGCGGTCAGAGTCCTGGGAAGACGGCAAGGGCGTCGGCAGGTCTGGAACTCACAGGAGCCGAGCGCTCGCGTCGGAGAAGTTCCAAGTTGCGGCCAGAGCAGTGTAGGTGGAGCAGGCGCCGCAAGCGAGGTCGGAGGCACCTCCGGTGACAGAGGAGACAGAGCTTGTAGGTATGGACGGAGACTGGAACCTCTGCCTTGCTGGGCGGTCACCGAACGGCCCTGTAACCACTGGCCGCCAGCTCAGCGTCCTTCGGCTAGCAGCGTTGTCCTGGTGGGGTCCCTCCAGGAAGCCTGCGCGGTGCCAGCATACCTGCTCCGAGCGCGAGATCCTGTGCTATGTCGTCGGCCACCTGGACAGCTTCCAATCCGACCTTGAGCGGTGTGTGGGTTCCGTACTGTGCGCCCAGCGGATTCCGTTTTGTGCCGAGACGATGCATGCGTGCGAGAATGTCTCCGCGAACCGAGCTCTGTATCGAGATGGGTTCCCTCCAGCGAGGTGACTCCACGTAGGAGCCAGCGGGCCTCCGCGGAGACGAGCGGGGATCGGCAGTGGACGATGGACGGCGCAAAGCACGTCTCTCCGAACCGGGCTCTGTAGCGAGGCGGGTTCTCTGCCTGTCACAAGGCTTTGTCCAAGCGCATTCCCCCCCCCTGGGAACGGTCACAACGATCTGCCCACTCCGCACACTATTCTGACGCGTCCGGCCTGGTGGTCTCTCAGCCATCTCGTCGGAAACTCGAGTGGTCGGAGTACCGGGAACAGCAGCCGGTATTTCAGCAGGTCTGGAACCAGTCACAGGTGCCGGGCGCTCTCGTCGATAGGAGCTCCAAAGTTGCGACGAGCGCCGTTCAGGTCATGTGGAACAGACGTCACACGAACGTTCGGAGGTACATCTGGCACATGGTAGACAGACCTTGTGCGAGTCCGACGGTCACTGGAATCCTCCATGTTGTGTGCAGGTCATCTGGAGGCCACTGCAACATACAAAAACCGAAGGCACGCGGGCGTGGGGCTGAGGGACCCTGCCCTGGTAAGGCTAACCTTCGCAACACAAAGTCACAACCAGCGAGGAACAACCTGTCAGCAAGCGCCTGGGCCTGCAATACATCCCCGCAAGCTAGAGAGTGCAGGCATACGGGTCCCGGCTAAGCCAAGGTAAGCACCCTACCTTTGCGACCTACCATCTGCGAAGAAGAGGAGTCACGGCTAACCTCTCTGTTGTCCATCCTGCCAAGGCAACTCCCCAACCACCAAAGTGTTGTACCTGTCTTCCCAGCGTATTCCTTCCTGCGCTGGGTACATACCTGCCTACACACGCGTGGCAGTCACCCTTGGTCTGGAAGGCCTGCCACGCTAAGGTGAGCATACAACACATCATGCACAACAAAACTCAAGCATGTCATGACAAATATAGGCCTGAAGCAAGCGGCAGGCACAGTAACCTTATCAATAAAGGCAGCAAGGCGTGGCCACAAGAGGCCCCGCCCTCAAAGTGAGCATATGCCTGATGCCCAAGAACTCAAACATGTGATGCCAAGAAAAGGCCCAAAACAAGCGTCTGGCACATCAACATTACCACGTAATGGCGACAGGGGGCGAGCACGCTAAGGGGAGTACACGACGCATAATCAGGCCTGTTTAGCCCCTTGGTGCAGTCAGTGTCATTTCAACTAATATAAACTTTGCACCTCACATGTGTATCCAATGTATAAAAGTGCACATGTATGTTTACCCCCAAGCCAAATTGTGTACCTAAATACGCCAACGTGTATGGTAACAGGTCTGCATAATGCATAACAAAAACAAGCATTACATGACCCGACTCAGTACCGAAGTAAGCGTCTGCTCTCGCCACATCCACCAACGTAATGCGTCAAGGAATGGGCTGGAGCATAACACATTCCCCGAACCACACAAGGTACAAGTGAGTAGGTAAGGAACCAGTGAGTAGGTAAGCGCCAGAATTAAGGTTCGACTTAACTTTCACCGAACTTCCACACCACTCCCATTCCATCAAAGGATTAGCCGCGAGGAAGAACATGCCCTGCATCGCTAGACGCCATCTTGGAAACTAATCTGACAACCTGTGGACCTGCGCCGTTTAAGAATGATCGTTTCAGATCTTAACGTCTTACTTCTTTTCCTCACGCGTAAATGCCTTCTTTTTAAACAGCGGACTTTTAAAAATAACGCTGCTATCCATGGAAAGAGGGAGATTTTGACCCTGCGTAAAATAATGCCACACCAACAACCGAAGGAGAGTGGGGACGGGCGCGAGGCCCGCCAAGGTAAAAGTCAAGAATTTTGGCGCACAAGCAACAGCGCAGATGAAGACTGCCTTCGTGCCCGCTCAACCAGTGCCCAGCCCAGGAACCGGCCGAGGGCCAACCCAGCTACCTTACCTTTCCGCTGGAGTGAGAACGGGGGGAGAAAAGTGCAAACACCCATGGAAGGACCGGGCAAGGTCCCTGCGACGCTCATCACAAAGCCCAGGCACCCAAAGAGAGCAGCCACCAACGCATAGGGGACGACAGGGCCACGCAGTGACACAGGCAGGGCCGGCGAAGTCGAAGCCCAGAGAAGAAACCAAGTACGAAAGACCGGCGAACCGGTCAAAATCCAAAGTCCGTAGGCTAGAGCAACACGTCTGAACAGCATGAGCCTAAGTAGACTGACTGAGGAATTATGGGTACTCGGTTCCGGATGGGCAGTATCGGGAGACAACTCTCGGCCCCCTCGGGGTTCCCTGAGTGCCTCCCGGGTTGTGTGGTAACACAATGAGCTCTTAGGCTAGAATTGAGTAAGTAGTAGACACTTCCATAAGGTCATGCCGTCGGTAATGTTTTTGAAGAAACAAAGGCCCTCAAGTTGACGTTGGGCACAATTGACCCATGCATGACTGCGTGGGGCAACTAAGAATAACATCAGCTCAAGGACCTCTTGCTCACACGGCTTCAACCTTAGAGCTAGAGAAACATGTATACATTATATTACATACTATACCACAATATATTTATACTGGTCAGGAGGAGTTTAGACTACATAGTGCATAACTTGCTAGTTTTCTGTACAGTTTTACACAGGCTTCTGCGGTTGCTACCGATTCTTTTTTTTAAATTGCAACCTTAAAGTTAAAAAAAGTAAACATCTAAATCAGAAGGCTCTTCCAGTCTCAGTATATCCTAGTTTCCTAGACTTACATCTGGCTGCGCCAAAAGGTCAGATTTGCGTAGAACTTTCATGGCATACACAGTGTCCGTGGTCTTCTCATGGACGACCTGCACTTCTCCAAAGTGGCCATGCCCTATGGTGGCTTTGACTTCAAAATCACTTGGCTTGACACGCAGATCTTTCGTCTTCTTCACAGCTTCGCTATCTGTGTGGAAAAAGTAATTTTTTAAAAAACATATTGTTTCAAACCACTATAATTGCAACTGCATGCACATTGTCTTAACTAAATCAACATTACATAAATATCTTGCACTAAACAAATCACAAAACCCTGACACGAATTCTACAATTTACAACAAATTACTGAGCCAGTTCAGTCTTAATAAAGGATTCATTCGTTTCACACATTGAAATAAAAGGACTTTACATTTGTTCAGAAATATGGCCACATTTTTGTTGAGGGACAAACTGTCCTGTCGACATTCTTCATAAAGTGTCAGGAAACTGTCCAACAGGCAATCCACATTCAGATGCTGCCCGCTACCCTCGGCAGTTGCTGCTTGGTGTAGCTTCTCCCATCGCTGTCGCAGTTCGGATGGCATGCCGCCCTCCATTGTCACACTGTAGATACTCTGCGGAGTTCTTACTCTGTGAACTGAAAGAACGAGTCAATCAATAAATTGTCTAAAAATAAAAATTAATTCAATCAATAGACCGACCCATTTCTGGTGTGAAATGTCAATCAACATGCAGACAATACTTTCATAAAATGTGTGATATTAAAAGATTGTATCAGAGCACATAACACACCGATAGATAAGTGCGTTTCTTTACCTATCGTGTTGATAGCACTTGTTTCCTCCGGCACTGATAAAGATAACGTACCTTAAACCATTAACGTTTCATGTTTTTTCAATACATGTTGGGGTTTTAACGGGCAAAGGCTGTGCGATTGACAAACCTTTTGTTTTTAACTGTCAAGTGAAGCGTCGATGCGTTGTTTCAGTTTAGTAGCGTCGTTTTGAATGTTCGCGGAAGTGACTAAAATCAGCCAATCGCTGACCGAGACACAAAACATGCAATCAACACGCAGCAAATGTGGCAGTTCGGCCTCATGGGAATATACGGATGCGTATTAAACAGGAACATGATGAAAAATCATAATCATTGTTGTCAATCTCCCATATTCAGAACTGTATCAATAAATCCAACAAACTGGTTGGAGTAATTAAGAGAGCCTTTAATTATTTGGATAAGGATATTTTTAGTAAACTGTATAAATCACTAGTCAGACCACATTTAGAATACGCAAACACTGTATGGTACCCAGGTTTAAAGAGACAATCAGTTGCACTCGAAAGGGTACAGAGACGAGCAACAAAGCTGGTTAAAGAATGTAGAAATATGACTTACTTAGACAGACTCAAATACTTTGGACTACACTCCTTGCGTGGACGTAGAATACGTGGTGACTTAATACAAGTTTTTAAAATTTATAATGGTATCGACGACCTAAATTGGAATGACTTTTTTTTTGCAGCACCAGTTTGTGACAGAACCCGAAACTCTGAAGGTAAATTCTTTGTAAGGCACTGCAACACTAACCTGCGGAAGTTCTGTTTTTCTAACAGAGTTGCCATTGTTTGGAATGAGTTACCAGTTTCATTAAAAAAAGCACCTAACATAAATTCTTTTAAAAACCAGCTGGACGATCTACCAAAATTTCAAAAGAGCTTTTCTATTCCTATGATGAATGATTTATAGGAAAATTGCATGAATAGCAGACCCATAAAGAAAATAAAGAAAGAAAGGACATTTACAAAGGCCTCACAGCCTATTTTGTCCTCACACTACTACTACTACTACTACGAAATGGAGCGATAAGCCTGCGTTTGCCATTGGCCATATACAGCAGGGCCGGATCAATCCGGTTTCAAGGGGGGGTTGCTCAACTTTTTTTTCGCCAGGGTCTAGTAGTATATATCAAAACACCACAATCGAAACTGTTCTAGGGGGTGCTGCAATAACATTAAAGCACCCCCCTCCTTCTCGGACCATGTTATGGACTGGCACTAAATGCTTTTTTTTTTTTTTTAAAGCCGAGTGGGGTGGGGGGTGGGTGCTGTAGTACCAAAGCAACACCGCACCACCACACCCCCACCCACCCCCCTCGGCTTAAAAAAAAAATCTGATAAGATATACTATACATGGCCGGATCCAGAGGGGGGGATGGGGTGGGGGGTGGGTGCTGTAGTACCAAAGCAACCACCGCACCACCACCACCCCCACCCACCCCATCCCCCCCTCTGGATCCGGCCATATATAGTATATCTTATCAGATTTTTTAAATGTCGTATGTCTATTATTTCAATAGTATGTGAATGTATATTTGTATAGTCTGTATACTATGAGCAAAGCTTGCCTCTTGTTTTCTGCAAATAACTTTTGAACGCAGATGATTTCAAAACAACTTTAAGAAGAAAAGATTATCACCAACCTTGGTCCTAATATATTTTTTATTTCTTTGGTCCTGACAACAGTGTTTTAGCCACTGCCCTCATGTAATTTTCAATATGACCCATTTAAATATGCTAAATAATGCCTCAAATGAAACATGACACATATCTATCCTGTAAACTTCACGCTTTCCGTGTTAAATGTTCAATAGCTTGGTCTTGCAAGGCGCCTGATCCGTGCGTAGCTTGTCAGTTTAAGCATTGGTGATGCATATGTTATGTCAGGTCAGTGGTCACTTTTGATGACTGAACAGGGTATGTATTTAAACTTTTAAGTGGATCATCGCAATGATCTCCCAAGAGTAGTGCACTAAACCATGGCTAAACCATTGGGTTTGAAGCCAACTAAATTTGTAATTAAATTAGGACCAAGTTTGGTGATCACTTAACCCTTATCATTCGGAATACACCAGTGTGTGAAACAAGTTTGACTAAAATAGTTCAAGGGTAGTGCCAGAATAGCACAAGGCGCCAAGCTATTCTGGCACCACCCTTGAACTAAAGCCATTGGGCTATATCCTTATCTGTATGTACTATAATGTAGCTTGCATATGGCAGTGTACAAATTTGAAGCTTTTAGCCTCAGTATGATATAGATTAAATTTTTGTTGTTAGTGTTGGCCTGAAACTAATGTTTTTTGTTTTCGCGCTTAGAGCCCACTGCTCCTGGGGACTTTAGCGTGATGTAAATGCTCTTTATTATTAATCTATTTTATTACTATTAATCTATTTCAAAAGATAATTGGGAAAAACATGAGGCAAGCTTTGCTCAAACGGACTGTACTTATGGATGTGTGTGCATGTATTTGTAAGCTCTCTGTACTTCATTACTGTAGTTAACTTTAAAGTTATTTTATCCTCAAATAGATTATCTAGATGTAAATCACTGAGTGCTGACAATGAACTCACCTCCATCACTGCTCTCTACTTAATTTTCACCAGATATATTGCTGTCACTGCAGTTACTGTTTTTGGGTGTCTGGTATATTTAGACTTAACTCTTTTGAGACGTGTCACATCCGGATTTGCGGCCTAAGGCCGCAGATCCGGATGCAACATGTCTCGAAAGTGTTAATGGGTTTAACTCATCTTTCCAACAAATGAACTGTGTGTTGAAGGCCCACTACCACCGTAACAACTGTTAAACGATGTACTTCTGCAACAGATGGCACAGTTTCGAGACGCTACACACAGGTCTATAGTTATGTTTCATTTAGACACACAGGGGCAGATCAGGGGGGGGGGGGAGTGGGGGTGTGGGGGGGGGGGGGGTCCAACCCCTAATTCTTTAAAATGCTATTAAAGTCTCTTTTTGGGGTGTTTGGAACCCCCCCCCCCCCCCCCCTTCCTGTTGTTTGATATTTTGTCAAGTGGTGAATCTTCAGTAACACCTCAGTCACACCCGGCTTTCTTTTGTATCAGGGTTGAAAGTCCCAAATAAAAAGTTGGACACCCCCCCCCCCCTTTCAGAGGTAACTGATCCGCCCCTGGACACAGGACAATCAGTCGTCTCTTTTTTTTCAAGTAATCTGACAATGACTCAACTCTCTATAAATACAACGCAAACAGCGATAAAAATAGATTAATAATAAAGAGCATTTACATTGTGCTAAAGTCCCCATGCCCCAGTGGGCTTTAAGGTTGTATACTATACCTACATTTTTTAATTTAAAACTGCCCTTTGTAGGGTTTTTTGAGAGCCTTGTTGAGTCTGGAGGCTATTGCCACCCTGACAGACCCATGGTCCCGGGCATATTTGTAAGTTTGAGCCCTTTTTGTGAGGTACCCCACGCGGGAAAACACGCAAAATAGCCGATTTCAGAACACAATAAAAATTTATCGAATAGTGTGTTAAAATGATAAAGAAACATTTCGGTCACTTCATAAAGTATGTTAGTATTTTCTCGTAAAAAAAGTGTGTTCTGAAAATTGGAATTCTAAGTGCAATCAAGAAAAGTGTATGTTGTAAATTCGCAAATTGCCCGGATGTTATCAATAACATTACAAGTGTTTGCAATGTTGGGCAATTGCTCAGGCCCTTTTTATTCGATAAAGTCGTACTTTATGTTATAACTATCACATTGATTATGAAGAAAATATGGGGTCCCGCACAAAATTTGGCACTTTGGGTCGTTTTCGAGTGCGTATTCAATAAGGGATACAAGCGATGTCTGACTTCCGGCAGATCATATCTCCGCCGTAGCCGGTCACAAGCCTGCATTAGAAAGAAGGGAAAAAATAAGCCCAAACTGTTGCAAATTACGCCCAAACTGCTAGTCCTCGATTAATATTTGTGACAGTAAACTGGAACAAACAACAACGGCAGATACAGGATGAAAACTTTTATCTATAAGTAATTAAATGCACGCGCTGTTTCTTAGTAATTTAGTTAGTGCCGTGGTAAGGTACTTTTTTTTCCACGCAGGTGACCAGGGTTCAAGTCCCGTAGATGGCGACATTTTTTTTCCTGCTCACATTTGGAAACCCATACAGTTTCTACTTCACTAAATGAAACAAACACACTTTAAACCCAAAGCAAAAAAAAAAAAAAAAATTAACGCGTGGTATTTTTTAATTTTTATTTGTTAAATATGCGATTATCATCACTGTGGTAATGTGAGTGATGTTAAACCATAAACCAAACAACCGGATTCAGTCTTGGATAAAAATGCACACTGGTTACCTCGGTACATTTGTTCATTCATTTTTTTCAGCCAGGCATTGTGTGAGCATGTTTACATTACATGTACATTCATTCAATCATTCACAGCTTCACTGATGAAAAAGCACACCAAAGAGTGTTGTCACAGTTTTTTTTTTAATTTTTACTGGCATCATCTACAAACATTAATTGATGTGAATTTGTTTTAATATACCTGCTGCAAGAAATGCTACATGCTCCTTTGGTGTCTCCGTGAAAGCAGGTCGATGAACATCTCTGGTTGAAAGATGTTTGTAAACAGATTGGTAGTGGATGTACCTATCTCTCTAGCTGAATCTCAGTTTCCCAGCAGTTTTTAGTTACAAATTATAAGGAAACAAAAACACACTACCACCGAGCCACCCAGCTCCCCCTCAAAATACAGCTTTACTGCAGAACATATTTCAACTACATGTAACATTATTCACATTTACATTGACAAAGTGCTGACTGTATACAAGCTATTTGGGAGAAAAGTGGAGCTGATGTCATTTTTAGTTGTGTGCATGCCAACGGAGACCGACACCGGCAACCACTTGCTCATGAGGTATTTATTTGGGAGCCAACTGCACAGTATATAAAAGAAGGGGGATAGGAGAGAAGGAATGACAGACTTATCATTTAGAGCCTTCCACTACATATATTATTTTGCTCATATATATATATATATATATATATATATATATATATATATATAGAGAGAGAGAGAGAGAGAGAGAGAGAGAGAGAACAATGAACCTTTATTTTCCAACGGTAGAAGTTATTGGTAACAGGACCAGTTTTCAAACTTGCCGTTGCTACATCTAGAGAGAGAGAGAGAGAGAGAGACCATCACTGTAGTCCTGATATAATTCAACATTGCACATCCCACAACATAATAACAGTGAAATGCAGTATCCAGCAACCAAACTACATTACATAGATACTGTGCACAATGTTGGCATGAAAATCAAACAATACTGTTACCAGTACCACACTGTGTCCAATTGCAGCACAACAAAGTGAAATGCAGTCTCAAGCCCCATAACTCACTGCACAATGCTGATGTCAACACAAAATACCATAACAACTGAATAACAAGGGTACAATGCACTGTGTCACCTAGTCTGCATAATATAGGCACGCACACCAAACAATACCTGTACTACTCTTGATACAAAATCGACCATATAACACTGCAAAATACATGAGTGCTACGCTGGCAAAGTGTCTACAACAGAGTCTGCACCATGCCGGCCCGTAATCCAAGCAATACCATTGCTGCTCTCCAAAAACTCAACATGGTGCAGGCTATCATGTCACAACTGATTGCTGCATAGCACCCACCAGTACCCTCTGGTACTGTGCACAATGTTGGCATCAGTTTACTTTATTTAATTTTGGACCCGCTGGGGGTATGAAAAAAATCACAAAAGAACTTACATGAATGTGCTCAGAAATGAAATATTATCCTTATTACTACACTGTACGCATGTTCCTTAGCACAAATCACAAATGGACACGGATCATAGTCAGGTCATTCTGTTTGCTGGCATGTGTCATGTACAGTACATCTGTAAAACTTGTGAAATGAACCATGTGGTTAGCAATTCTGATACGATAAGTAAAGCCACACAGCTGAAAGTCAAAGATTGACAGTGGAAGAAAAAAAAACAACAAAGTACAGTACATATCATATGCCTATGATCAGTTATCACCCAACCACTTAAATCTGCTGTGACAGCTGGAGGGTAATGCAAGAACTGCATGGTCAACTCACTCTTGAGAAGTATTGCGTTTTTCATTGAGCAAGTCCACATTTGCACAACATTTTAAGCTGAGGGTTTAATGACATAAATATACATCCCCACGTTTCTATATTTCCGCACATCCCCTCTTCAGAAAGGACCCGTGGGTTTTATACTCTGAGGCCACTGACCATTTTCAGAATGAACCCTGTATATCATTTTGAATCATGCAAAGCGGAGCAGTGATAAGTTTTCTTCTTGTCTCACACCGATGCTGCACAAAATCTATCTGTACCACTGTTTCCTACCCCATAAGTGTCAGCTGTGGAGTACATATTTTGAATGACTGATGTATGCCAGTATTTCGGAACTTGTCACAAAAAAGACCTGTTCATATGATGAAATGTCTTTGAAAAATGAACACATTGTCAGTAAAGGGGTTTTCCTTGGATAATCAAAACTAATACATATTAAGCTGCATTTCCAAATCGCGACATGACAGGAGAGTGACAAAAAGTAACTTTTCTGAGGGGGTCATCCAAATAAATATGCATAGGAAGGTCTTACCATCAGGTATCTCTTTACCAAGTTTAGGGTTACAGTTAGGAATACTTGAGAAAAAAACATCTTTGGGCAATATATGGCTATCTTGTACCTATTTCCCGATTTCTTGTGACCCTTGACCTTTCTGACCTTTCATGCATACGAAATTAGTATGCATGAAAAGTTCTTACCACTTTGTAATACTTGAGAAAACATCTTTTTGGTCAAAATACAGATATTTTTCACCTTTTTACTGCACTACAAATTACAACATGGGTGTCAAATTGCTTTGTCACGTTGTTATATGAAAACACACAAAGCACACCCCCATCACTGTACAATGGCCCCTGAACTGCTCGACTGCACGTTACAATTTTGTCGCCCCGCTGCTTCTATGTCAGGCTTATGGAAACACTCCCTCTTTATTTCTATTTTCTCGAGTTTTGTCATTGTCACTTTGTTGTCACTACCCCACTGCTGTTGTGTCTGCAGTTGAATAGCCAGGCCTAAAGCCTGCTTGCCCTTCTCCTAATATATGGCTATGCATCAGCTCAGGCAATAAGGCACAGGCTTTTGCTGCATTGCGAATGATGTGACTGTCCAAAACCTTGACATTGTGGCCAGCCTGGTGGATGGACATCAAAATAACAGGACGTCTGCCCTCCTACACAGGACAATCAGTTCACTTCCTTTGCCTTCTCGTCAGTTGGCCATCGCGGAGAGATGTACCCGCTGAACTCTTCTTCCCTCATCTTTCACAACCTGCAAAAGATAATTTTGTATCAAAAAAAGTTCTGACATGCACATATTGCGTGCATATATGTTTGCAAGTATTTATACAAAGTACATACATGCATAATATGACAGTAGTCAGAACATGAACAAGAAAGGCAATGTCCTTATGGTTCACGTGTATGACCAATCCACATATTATGTCTGTCCTTTTTGACCTTGGCTTGACTTTTCCAACAGGTCTCTGAAAATGTCTAAACATAAGTATAGGGCTGGATTTTGTACCAGTGAAACCTGAGTATTTTTCCAAATCCCTTCATTTTTCACACATTTGTCAACCCTCTGTGACCCTTGACCTCTGTGAGGGGCTGATTACATTAGTATGCACAGAAAAGTGTTATCATCATGCCAAATTTTATTGAAAAGTTTGCAAAAACATTGATAAAAACTACAACTCTACCCGAAACTAACTTTTGTCACCCTTATCATGTGGTATCTCCATAGCAAGTTTGAGTTTGAAGTTGAAAATACTACTTGAGATGACCTTTGAAAGGTCACAGAAATTGGTATGTTTAGAATTATTTTACCACAAAGTATCCTTGTGCCAAGTTTGAAGTCTGAGGCTTGCATAGTCTTCGAGGAAATGCCAATGATAAAGTTGCCCACAGGTAACAGACAGTTGACGGACGACCCATTACAAACACTTACTTTTGCTATCACACGTGCGCCAAAAATTAGACGCCATTGAGCTTGAAATGACCACAAAGGGTGTATGCATATATCTAGAATCAGCATCAATATTCAAAGTGTAACTTGCAGAAATTGTTTCAAACAGGACACAATGCATTGCTGTTTAGCAACAGCACACACTGGACCAAATGGGTAGTATTCAGATTTTTCTAGTCCTTTGTATGCACTAAGTGCTTATTAAAGAAAACGACAGTATTTGGAGACTTGCCCAACCCTCTAGTTTTCAAATCAAATGCAATATGGTGCCACTTGTTCACAGCAAGTGATTTTAGCATTCGTTGTTGTTGAGAATGCTGGTACTACTACTACACCATCTTCAAAATAAAAGAAAGCATTACAGTGTGATGTGTTTATCCCAACCAGTTGTGTTTTGTTATGAACCTGATTCTATTCACAAATCAATCGGTATGCTTTACCTCGAGTCCAGGACAATAAGTGGCGCCTTCTCTCACTTAAGTTGATCCGCTGGAACTGGAATTGCCTGCTTTTAGCTGTGGCCTTCTCCTTTGAGCAAACATGACCTGACTAGCTCTTGCCTCTTCTTGGTGTAGGCATCATACTTCTGTGCTTGTTTGCAAGTATACCCTCTGGGCGAGACTCTGCAGTGAGACGTCAACAGCAGCACTGACCTGAAATGAAATACATGTTTATTATCGTGTTATTCGGCAGCATGGCAATTTCACTTCTGATCTTATTTCAGGGTGGGTCGGTTCCAAACTCCACAAACAGGGACTTTGTTATAGCATTATAAACAATTCGGGGCCGGTGGGGGGGAGTCCCCCCCCCACCCCCCCAATTCGTCCCTACATTTAGTTTACACATTACTACCTTCAAACTAATGTGAAATAAACTGTGAACACCACAAACAAGAATGGTGAAGCCTGGATCGCTCGTGTGCATTTAAAACTGATCATTTTCTTAATCTGAACTGTGTGACCTTTCCAAAAGGTGACTGAAATTTAAGTGCCATGCGTCTAAGCATAAGTAAAGGGCTGGCTTATGTACAGTTGTGAATAGTATTGGAGAAAAAATATCTTTTGTCAAAATATGTCTTTATTTTTTTTTACCTATTTCTTGATTTCTCATGACCCTTGGCCTGAACTCAAACTGGTAGGCTAAGAGTAAGAAAGGTCTTGCCACAAAGTATCCTTCGGCTATGTTTGAAGACTGTGGTTTGAATAGTCTCCGAGAAAATGCCAACATTAAAGTTTACCATGGACGACCAATGGCCCAGAACATAGCCTTACACTTGCTTCGCACATGAGCCGATGAAAGAAGGCATTACAGTATGATGTGTTCATTCACACCATAGTTGTGTTGTGTTCTGCACCTGATTCTCATCACAGATCTACTGGTATGATTTACCTTGAGTCCAGGAGAATAAGTGTCACCTTTCCTCACTTCACTTGCGCTGTGAGTGTGACCTTGGTCAGTTGGTGTAGACGTCATACTTCTGCGCTTGTTTGCAAGTATGTACTCTGGGTGAAAGTACTGAGACTCCACAGCGAGAGGTCAACAGCAGTATTAGCCTGAAATGAAATACATGATTATTAGTTCGGCAGCATGACAATTTCACTTTGCGTGAACGAAATGCAGGGGCAGATTATTACTTTCAAAATAAATGTGACAAAAACTGTGTAAACCGCAAAGAACAAACAACAATGGCAAAGTCACGTCTGTACGCCTCATGCGCATAACTGATTCACAACCTGTGTGAACTTTCCAAAAGGTAGCTGAAATAAGTGTCACGAGTCTCAACATAAAGGCTTGCTTTTGTACTAGTCAAATTTGTATTTTTCACACATTCTACGGTCATCCAAAATGGTAGTCAACAAATATTAGGGTTTCAGTCAAAGTAGCCTTTTACTAGGTAACCCTTTTAATCCTGATACACCCACTGCTTGAAATAAATGTGACTATGATAGTCCAAGGGTGGTCTTGTCTTGTCTTGCCGTATACGCCCACAATCAATCGTGTTGATCATTATGGCACTTGAACGGAAGGTTTTGTATGCATGTCAAGTACGAATGCGGAGCTAATAATAAATCATGTCGCTACATGAATCATTGGCGTCTCATCCGCCAAGCTATTCTGGCACCATCCTTGAACTAAAAAAATGCTGGACCTATCTCCTAATCTGTAATATAGCCTTCATAAGACAGAGAATGGATGAGAAAACTAAGTTACTAAGTACTGAAAGCAGTTACTGAGTTAGTAATACAAAATTCTCCCTTAGCAGGACTTTTTACTACACACAGTATGTTTTCCTAAATAATAAGCACTGGCACTGGTTTAATATCACTACAATGTGGACTACATTCCTTCCACCGTATTAGTAAAGGCTCTCTGAGAATGTATGGAAATGTTCTACTTCTAGGTGGTGACTGACATACATGGAATGCATGCCCCTGTCAACCCACAATAAAATGTAGTCTTCTTCATTGCAGGTAGGCTGTAAATTTCCATGCATAAAAGGACAGTTAGCTATTGGGGTTTTACGCTGTGCAGGTGACATCTCACGGCGGTGCATAAAACTTTTTTCTACTTTAGTTTACCTTTTCCTTGCTGATGTCTGAAGAGATTTTGTTGTTTTCCTGGCTGCCACGTATACGGCCCGTTAATTTTTTTTCTTCTTCTGAGAAATGGTTATGCGTTACTACTGACGCTCGATGACTTGTCGCAACTTATGCAAAAGTATCTTATTTCTGAGGAAACACAACATTTTATGCATAGAAACAGTCAACTTACACACCTATTTCAGACAGTATATATCTTTTGTCAATTATCGATAAATTGAGCTTGTTTGCAATACGACTTGCCGTACGGCGTTTTTTTTCGGTGACCTCTAGTCTCAGGTCACGGCAGACGCAAGATAGCGGTATCTAAATGCGCAGAAAAGATGCGCGAAACAGGTGTGTCCTACAACCTTAAGCGCGAAAGCAAAAAACAATATTTATGCAGAATCTCACTACCTTTAAGCGAATTTAATCTACGCACGGCACATATATAAACGCACATAAGAAAACATCCCCGAGTTAAAGGCATTTTGACCCGCAACATGCTAATGGCTGCGCAGAAGAAATAAGTGCGATTACACGTTACGCGGCGCCGGCTTTGCTGCGTATCCCAGCTGCTGTTAAAGTTCATTAATTAGGTGTGTTGACAAGGCATAATAAACACAAATGGCGGTGCTGAAATGTGTCTTAAAATTTACGCGTAATGGTACTTTAATATTGAAAATGTAGCTTTAACATATTTGGTTTATTGCCGGTTTTTAGTGTAAAGTCTCTTTATTTTGCCCTGATCATCGAGATCGGGGATCTACCTTTCTAGGACTAATTATACTATTAAGAAAAAATAGCACTGAAAAAAAAAAAAAAACTGTCTCTGAGTTTTTCAGGTTTTATCGGTTTGTTTATCGGGCGTGAGCCGGTGTCGAGGCGGATCGAGGTGGACGCCGAGTTAGGGTCGTGTTGTTTGTGTATCATTGATTTTCTGTTTGTGCAAACATGCATTTTTAAGCAACACTATTAAAGCAACCTGGTTCCGCTTGCAGAAAGGACGTATATATGTTTCGTGTTTCCTCTTCATGGCGGTAAAACGAATTTCTCAAGTTGATATTTCAGTTGCAGTGGTTTTGTTGTTATTTTTCTTTGGCACATGCCTTAACAAAATTGGCTGCGCACACAACGACTCATTATCTGCTTTCCCGATTAGGATTATCTGCTTTAGTATGTAAATAAACAATCCCCACCCTCCGTCAGCATCGTAAGGCCGCAATAATTTGCCTCGCTACGCCACAGCTTTACCTCACTTTGCTTTATGTATTGTAATGAAAATGTGGTGCGGTGGAGTTTGCTTCTGTGTTATTAAAAAAGGACACAGGATGAGGCCTTGACCTTGCCCGCAGAGTCCTAGTTGAAGTTTGATTGGTTCGTTGCGAGAAGCACGCGCTGACAGCGTGAACCCTGGAGTAAACTCATCTGTAATGGCGGACCTTGTTTTGGATATGATATATTTCTACGTAGCCTACGTATGAACGGTATTTTGCATGCATTTTTTTTCCCTGGAATGACCAGAGACAGCAGTCAGAGGCCCAGTACATCTGACAAGATGCTTCAGATTCAAAGTATGCAGAAGGCACAATTTTCAAGTATTTTTGACGTACCGAAGACTGAGAGCAAGGAGTCGACTATTCATAGTGGCCATTTTATGGTAAGTCGAGTACATGAAGATAAAGATGAAGACGACGAAGAAGAAAGCCCCATTTTCTCGGACGATGCGAAAGAATTTGGGGCCAACATTGGTTTCGATTTCGTCCAGGCCAACAAAGCGACGTCCCAAACTTACAACTTCGGACCGAAAAGTACGCAAACTCTGAGCATCGATGCCTCTCTGACGAAACTCTTTGAGTGTATGACCCTTGCTTACAGGTGGGTACTGTGGATTTTTTGTTTAATGAGACCTACGATGTAACCGTTGTAAGGTTTCGACACATTTTCTTCTGCGACGTTATTTCGACCCGGTGACTTTCAGCAGTATTGCATCAGTTTTGTCGGACTCAGAGAGTGTACTGTCTAATTACGTGTATGAATAATTTACGTAACGGGTAGCTGGTCAGTTGTAGGTCATTAACTAGTACACGTAAACAGTACATGTAGTCAGTTGGAATGAACCTGGCAACCACGTTCACAGGAACTGTAATCGTTAGCTGTCTTTTGAAAACATTCTCCCACTGCACTTTGTACTAAAGCTTGAATACATGTGGCGGGTTCGATGCATGCTTTTTGCAGCATACTTTGGGATAGCAACATCAGTTGATAACAATAATAAATGGTTTCAATTGCTTGCATTTATTCAGAAGGTGGTCTGTCGTATTACAGGTACATAATCATTGATGATACAACCTAGCTCTATGCAGATCTATGTTCAACTGTGACCTGCAGCAGTAGTACCTAAGTACACACACACGCACATAATACTTAACATACATGTGTCAAAGCAGTTTGCTATGCCTAAATATCTAGACCTGACATCTAAAGCATTGGTTGGTATATAAAAGCCACGCAGAGTCCTGGCATGCTAGTGGACCCTAGCTGTTAGTGTGAAAGCATAGCTGCACCTGATGTGCCTCTATAGCCCAAGGTGAACTGTCAGGAACTGACCTTGTAAGGTCCGTAGTGCAAGTAGGAATCAGGCCAAATTAAGGGTCCCATTTGAACTCCAGCCTCCACAAATAATGGGTCTTATTTTTTCTGCACTTTACATGGATGATGCAACTATGTGGGACCCAATCCCCCAGAGTAATTCTGCTTCCCAACCCCCAGACCCCAAACCCATCTGCTTCAGTTCTTAAGCCAGCACTGATTTAGAAGCATACAAAATGTTAAAGTTAGAAAGCTTAATTTATGTCATGACTACATTAGCGGCACAAATGGCATGACTGAAGATGATTGACATTGTGTCAGTTCAAGAGCCATATATATATTCTAATTTATCATGTCATTGGTGAGGCATGCACTGACATCTATCATACATGTCTTTGGTCACTTGTTAACTCATTCAGCCTGCCGCCACATATTTCCCAAGTTTTGGAGGCATCATCTAACGACTATGCACCTTTTGCAGGAGATGGGTTGACCATGATAATTCAAGGGTAGTGCCAGATTAGCTTGGCACCGACAGGCACCAAGCTAATCTGGCACTACCCTTGAATTATCATGGTCAACCCATCTCCTGCTGTAGTGTGTCAGGGCTGAATGGGTTAATAATGAGTTTGGAAAGAATTAAATGGAAAACAGATTTGACCTTCTCAAAAACTATTATAATGACCCAGAACATGAGGAACCCAACCATAGGCTTCACCAATATTTACAGTCATTGGAACAAAGCTGAGATATTTGTATGGACACGTTAATCATTTTCTGAGAAGAATGAACTTTCTCAGCCCTTAATTTGTATGGTACAACAAATCTAGGTCACTGTTTTATCCAGATAATGTTTATTTAGGTCACCCACTCTACACACGCTATTGGTATCAGTTCAGTCATCAGCATACAGGCTGATTCACTTTTTTTTTCTTGTATGGAACGAAAAATCCTCTTTTTGCTAGCAAGAAGCATAGATCTAGATTGTGGTGAGCCTATGCATTTGCATGCTACAATGCCTTTGCTGATGCTATGGAACTGTATATGTCCATTAGCTTAAATAAAAGTTATATTTACTATCGAGATAATGCGTCACTGTCTCTGCTGTGTCTGAGTCTGACTACAAATAGGTCACCTAATGCGGGCAAATGCTGTCACAACTTAACCCTTTGCCTCCCAGAACCAAATGACTTCCATTTTATGGAATTAATGTCATCTTGCCCTGGGAGTTGAAGGGTTAAAACTAGTTATAAATTAAATGTAAAATTTTCTTGTAGCATTAGTCTGTAGTAAGGAACTTAAATTATGCAGGCCGGTTACAAAATTAGTTCAGCACAGAATAGTTGCCCCAAGGCAGAGACTAGACATCACTAGGCATAACTCAGTCTAGAAACAGTAGTCCATAGCTCGAGCAGAGCGCGTGTGTACTTTGTCCATAAAGATTACTCCAGTAACTTTTTCATCGAAGGAACATCGTAAAATTTCGCGCCAATGCACCTTCCAGAAGCATAGATTTTCATGACCCTTGCAGCCGCGGGGACTTACGAGAATCCTTGGCTGTTGATGTTGAAAGGGAGACGGTCGTTTTAGCGCTAACCGTTCAACCCTTTGGCTGTCGGTAGTTTGATTAGTCGAGGTGATTCCTGCAGGACTCACGTGGACTAAGCCAAGCCAAGGGTTAAGCGCGCCTTCCCGCAACCGAATGACATCATACTCCTGACATCAGCTGTTACCTACCCCCTCCCTCTTTCCAGCCTCCTCCCCTTGAGGTTCATTGGCCAGTTCTGCCAAAGTTCTCCGATCTGAGATCAGCTGTGTCTGTGGTGCTAGACACCACCCCCCCCCCCCCTGGGGAGGGAGGGGGGGGGGGCTTTAGCACCACAGACCCTCTCACTCTCCAATCTCATCTGTCTCTGCCCCTGCCCCATCTCTCTTTTAGTTTTTGCCAGCCTCGACCTGCAGAACTTGCACACTGCTGAAGTCATCCCTGATCTGAGCCTTATGCATACTCCCACATGTATCCACACACATAAACACCGCTCACACACACATCATTGTTGCATTCTCTGCTTGCGTTCTTGTATTGCCAATCCTCAAAGGATCAGGCAATAACCCTATGCTGCGTGATGTTTCTTTGTTTACGGGGAAGTCATAAACACGGTTTACAGGTGTGGGGTCAGAGTTGTTTACAAAAGCAAGCTGCATGAGGGGTGCGTTCACCTAAAAAGAAGTATGATTCACTGTGGACGATTCTTAATGAGCTTGGGGTCAGAAGTTCGCGTGCGCGAAAACTAGGCTATCTGGGGCTGGACGCGCGACAGCAACATGGCGAGTAAAAGCGAGTAAAAGCGCAGAACGTCGAGGCCTTAGAGTTACGCCGTATTTTGAGCATTAGCAAATATCTGACCACATATAAAAATCAGTCCCCTGTAAACCAATCACAGCCATTTGCATTGAAGCTTGATTGAATTGTGTTCGAAGAAACTTGTCAGCAGATGGAGCATTCAGAAGATTGTGGTTTTATGATTTTCTTCTACACATTTGAGACATATGAGTGTTTTGTCAAAGCTTACACGGAACTTGTAACACTGAGTGCACACTATTTTTTTTCCCAAAGATTTGACAGCGCATTAGCATTGTTGGATAGGTCAACTCGGGTATATTTTGTGAATTTAGCCAGCGAAAAACAACACAGTTCAATTCAATTATCGGTTGTGGGCCTACTTAGTGTTGTCCCATGATGCACCCCTCCCCATCCCCCCTCAATGTTTCCAGTTTGGTGAATTCAAGCATGTGTAGGTGTGCGTCAGGTAGATAAATAAGCTAGCGGGTTAACACTATCTACAAGTGTTTGTCCTCTCTTAACCATTTCGCAGTTGGTAGCAATTTCAGAAGCCTGTTTTTCATAGGCATCATTTCAACCAAATCGCTGCTGACAGCTAAAGGGTTAAAATTGTCGAAGTCAGAAGACTGCAGCAGAATAAAATGTATGACATCCATCACTCTGTGTGTGTGTGTGTCAGTGTGTGAGCGTGGCAGCACTGCTCAATCATCTAAAGGGATCAACTATGACATTTGAAGGGTAGTGCCATGGTATTTTCATGTGTTAAGCTGATCAGACAATACCCTTAAGCTATCACAGCTGATCCCCTGTTTTCTTGAAATCAAGATTGTAAGCCAAAACTTTAATACATTGACATTCTATAGCAAAACACGCACACATACACACGTGAGAACAGGCACCTAACTTAAATTTTACAACAACAAAAATAAATGTTAACAGAGCAGAACCTGTTCTGGCAATCACCATTTTTGCTAGGGAAAGTGGCCTTAAACATCTCGTGCTGTCTCAAGAGAGGACGGTCTTGTAGGGCAAACAGTGGCATCCGGGCTGCAGCCACCTAAATGTTGGTCTTAAAGACAGGTGATCTGCTATAAGGATGGTCGCTCTAAACAGTTTCTGCTGTAAAGTCTATACATGCAAGTTTTTCTCACACCCGCAACACACTTGCACATGCACCCACACACGAGCAGACGTCGGAATTCGGATCAACCACTCCTTCCTCCGTTGAGTTTCGGTTGCTTTTGGAAAAGTATGAAATTAAAGTTTTGCATTTTCATTATTCTGTGCTCTATTTGATGTGCACACAGGAACAACGCAATGGCATTTCGATCTACACTTCGACTGCTCCTTCTCTGTCGCCATGAAAGTACCGTCTGCCCCTCCCACACGTTCCCCATATAGCCTCGCTTTCGATGCGACCTTCACCTCATGAATATTCGTTGAGAATCGTCCATAGGTACTTTCACACTGACTAGCAGGCCAGCCATCCCTCAAAGTAGGGTACAATGCAATATCAGTAATCACACAGTACAACAAAAATAAAGTATAGGATTAATATTTTCAATGTGACTCAGATGTTAACCCATTCAACCCTGCCACACTACAGCAGAAAATGGGTCAACCATGATAATTCAAGGGTGGTGCCAGATTAGCTTGGCGCCTATCGGCGCTAAGCTAATCTGGTACAACCCTTGAATTGTCATGGTCGACCCATCTCCTGCATGCAACAGGTGCATAGTCGTTAGATGCCTCCAAAATTTGCGAAATGCGTGCGTCTGGCTGAATGAGTTAAGTCATGTCTCAGGATTTTTGTTTCACAAACATATTTAGGTTTTAACCCCATCACGGCAGATTGTCCTCTGGAATAATCATATTTTCATTGTCAAACATCCCCAGTCACCAAAAGAACATAGACGCAAAGTGGTTTCAGCAATAGTCATAGGGGCTTATGATAATCTATACCCTTTGCAGCTGGGCGTTGTTCAGTTATTTCCGGAACTGAAGGGCTTAGTAACAAAACAGCTGTCATTAGAACTCCAAGAGGTGTGCATTTTTGGCTATGGTTGTAATAAAAAGGGACATAACTTGATCACAGTTACATGTAACATATTCCTTACTTACTTACTTACGCCTGTCACCCCTACCCGGGTATAGGCCGTCGACGAGAGACCTCCAGCAACTCCTGTCCTGTGCTTCTCCTTCGATTCTACTCCAGGTGGTTCCCAGTCTCTTGATGTCTGCTTGGAGGTCTCGACGCCAGGAGTTTCTCGGCCTACCTCTTTTCCTCTTTCCCTGGGGGTTCCATGACAATGCCTGCCTAGTGATACTGGAAGCTGGCTTTCTCAGACTGTGACCGATCCATCCCCATCTTCTTCGCCCAATTTCATTCTCTGCTGTTATCTGCTCTGTTCTCTCCCAGAGTCTGACGTTGCTGATCTTCTCTGGCCAGTGGATTTTCAAAATTCTTCTAAGGCAACTGTTCATGAAGGTCTGTACTCTGTTGACTGTGGTTTTTGTCAATCTCCATGTCTCTGCTCCATATAGGAGAACTGCTTTTACATTGGAGTTGAAAATCCGGACTTTGGTGTGTTGTGACAGCTCTCTGGAACTCCACACTTTTTTCAACTGGAGAAAGGCTGCTCTGGCTTTACCGATTCGTGCTCTGACATCTGCATCAGTGCCGCCTTTTTTGTCTATGATGCTCCCGAGATAGGTGAAGGACTCCACCTCCTCCAACGGGGTGCCAGCAAGCAAGACTGGTTCTTCCCTGGTTGCGTTCAGCCTCATTGTCTTTGTTTTCTGTTTGTGAATGGTGAGGCCCACTTGGGACGAGATGTTAGCAAGCCTCGTGGTCTTGTCCTGCATTTGTTAATCAGTGTGGGACAGTAATGCCAAGTCGTCTGCAAAATCGAGGTCGTCAAGCTGTGTCCACAGTGTCCACTGTATTCCACTTCGTCTGTGCTCTGTGGTCATCTTCATGACCCAGTCTATGGCCAGTAGGAAGAGGAACGGAGACAGCAGACACCCCTGCCTGACACCAGTTCTGACCTGGAGCTCTCTGGTGAACTGCCCTTCGTGGATCACGCGACATGTCATGCCATCATAGCTGCTCTTGATCAGGCGGACGAGCTTTGTGGGTACACCGTAGTGTCGTAGGAGTTTCCACAGAGTCTCTCGGTCCACGCTGTCAAATGCTTTCTCATAATCCACAAAGTTGACGTACAGCGGGGAGCTCCACTCCAGAGACTGTTCCACGATGATGCGGAGAGTGGCGATCTGGTCTGTACATGATCGGTTCTTCCTGAATCCTGCTTGCTGGTCTCTCAGCTGGGGGTCAACGGAGCTCTTCATTCTCTCTAGGATGATCCTGTTGAAGACCTTTCCTGGTACTGACAGCAAGGTGATTCCTCTGTAGTTGGAACACTTGCTGAGGTCGCCTTTCTTGGGAAGCTTGATTAGGTGCCTCGGGAGCATCATAGACAAAAAAGGCGGCACTGATGCAGATGTCAGAGCACGAATCGGTAAAGCCAGAGCAGCCTTTCTCCAGTTGAAAAAAGTGTGGAGTTCCAGAGAGCTGTCACAACACACCAAAGTCCGGATTTTCAACTCCAATGTAAAAGCAGTTCTCCTATATGGAGCAGAGACATGGAGATTGACAAAAACCACAGTCAACAGAGTACAGACCTTCATGAACAGTTGCCTTAGAAGAATTTTGAAAATCCACTGGCCAGAGAAGATCAGCAACGTCAGACTCTGGGAGAGAACAGAGCAGATAACAGCAGAGAATGAAATTGGGCGAAGAAGATGGGGATGGATCGGTCACAGTCTGAGAAAGCCAGCTTCCAGTATCACTAGGCAGGCATTGTCATGGAACCCCCAGGGAAAGAGGAAAAGAGGTAGGCCGAGAAACTCCTGGCGTCGAGACCTCCAAGCAGACATCAAGAGACTGGGAACCACCTGGAGTAGAATCGAAGGAGAAGCACAGGACAGGAGTTGCTGGAGGTCTCTCGTCAACGGCCTATACCCGGGTAGGGGTGACAGGCGTAAGTAAGTAAGTAAGTTGATTAGGTGCCCCTCTTTCCAGTCAGCTGGCATCACCTCCTCTTCCCAGATCTTTCCAAACAGTGGGTACAGCATCTCGACTGTTGTCTCTAGGTCTGCTTTCAGAGACTCCGCTGGGATGCCATCTGGCCCTGCTGCTTTGCCATTCTTCAAAAATGCCACTGCTTTTCTGATCTCTTCCCGGCTGGGTCTGTCACAGCTGATGGGTAGGTCGGTCTCTGCCGGCTGGATGTCGGGGGGGGGGGTCGGGTGGGCTAGGTCTGTTCAGTAACTCTTCAAAATACTCGGCCCATCTGTCGAGTTGGTCTGCTCTGTCTGCAATAGGCTTGCCTTCTTTGTCTTTTACTGGTCTTTCTGTATGGCCATACTTACCCGACAATCTTCTGGTAATGTCGTAGAGCTGTTTCATGTTGCCGCTGCCTGCTGCCTTTTCTGCCTCTGCTGCCAGGCTGTCTGTGTAGGCCCTCTTGTCTGCCCTGATACTCCTCTTCACCTCGCGGTTGGCTTCCGAGTATTCCCCCTGTGCCCTTACTTTGGCTGCTCTCGTGCGACTGTTGTTGACCGCTGCTTTCTTCTGCTTCCTCGCTTCTATCTTCTTCAAGGTCTGTGCCGACAGCCAGTCCTTGTGGTGGTGTTTCCTGAACCCTACAGTGTCTTTGCAGGTTGAGTTCAGCGCCTCTCTAACTGCCTTCCACTGCTGCTCTGTGGTGACCGCCTCCTCTTCATTTACTAGCTCCTGTAGCGCTTGAAACCGGTTGGACAGCACCAGTTTGAACTCTTCTCTAACTCCAGTTTCTCTCAGGAGGCCTACATTATAGCGCTGTCTTCTTGTTGTCTCTGTGCGGCTTTTCTTTAGCTTGAGCTTCATTCTTAAGGTAAGCAGATGGTGGTCTGAGGCGACATCTGCTCCCCTCCTCACTCGAACATCTTGAAGGGATCTTCTAAATTTCTTGCTAATGCAGATATGGTCTATTTGGTTCTCTGTTGTATGGTCAGGTGAGACCCAAGTTGCTTTGTGTATTCTTCTGTGTGGGAAGATGCTGCCTCCAATGACAAGTCGGTTTAGAGCACAAAAGTCTACAATTACAAACCTCTCCCCGTTCTCACTCATCTCCGAGCCTAGTCCCTGTCTCCCCATCACCTCTTCGTATCCGGTGTTGTCCTCCCCTATTTTGGCATTAAAATCGCCCATGACGATGGTGATGTCTCGCTCCGCACATTTGTCCACGGCACTCTGGAGTCGGTCGTAGAACTCTTGTTTCTCTTCCTCGTCACTGTCATTGGTGGGCGCATAACACTGGATGACGTTCAGCTTGAGCTTTTTCTTAGTTCTAAAGGCTGCTGTTATAATTCTTGGCCCAAGAGGTTCCCAGCCCATCAGCGCTCTCTGTGCCACTGGTGACAGCATGAGTGCTACTCCTTCTGTATGGGGGGCATTCTCCTCTTCATGACCTGAATACAGAATCATCTCCCCACTTAACAGCCTTTTCTGGCCAGACTGCGTCCATCTGGCTTCACTGATGCCTAGCAGGGAAAGGTTGTACTTTTGCATTTCCGCTGCTATCTGGGCGGCCTTGCCGCTCTGGTACATGGTCTTGACGTTCCATGTGCCCATGGTTGTATCCATGGATAGAGAGAGGCGGCTCGGTCCTGTGGCTTCCGAAGACTTCCGGCTTTCACCACTGGACGTCATAAGTCTTCTAGTAGAAGAACCTTCCTCCTCCAGGAAAGGAATTACTGTTAATCTTTTCATCGGCGTTTTTGTAGCTATTTCCTTTTTTGCAGGGTGGGGAAGCTACCCCCACGCCCAACCCCCTTACTAGGAGGACCAGGGGTTTTCTGTCGGGGTCACCTTCCCTTAGACCATGTTGGTTCACGGCACCTTATTTCATTCGGTGCACCCCTCTCACGAGGGACCCCCTATCCACCACCCAGGGGACGCGCCTCAACGCCGTATGGTCCCAGCGCGAGGAACATATTCCTGCAATGCTAATTTATTTTTAGCCCTCCAGGATCCCATGTGAGGTGACTGGAGTATTGAGTGAAGCTAAAGGTGCATAGTGCGGTTTTCTATTTTGAGACAATGTCAGCATGAAAGTTCACAGCTAGAATGCAGACGGTGTTTGATGGTGTACAACAAAAGGCATAGATTTAGTTTCTCATGAGCTTGGGAAGTCTGTTTGGAATTAGAGAACTCAGTCTCATTTTGTTTGCGAGAGTGATAGATTCTCATGAGAATCTTTGCCTAGTGCATTGATATATTATGCATAATTTATCAGTCATATTCATAAACTGGTCTGCACCATTATAATATACACCAGTGCATTTTGGAAACTGGTGGCCACCGTATATGAACATGCCCACAGTCGTAGTGGATTGTTCAAATCCTATCCATCAGCATCAAAGGTAAAGGTGTACATGTACATAGTTCCTTCAGGACCTGATCTTTGAACCCTTTTAGCCCCAGATCCCTACAGCAGGAGATGGCTTGACCATGATAATTCAAGTTTGGTAGTGCCAGATTAGCTTGGCGCCTGAAGGCGCCAAGCTAATCTGGCACTACCCTTGAAATATCATGGTCAGTCCATCTCTTGCAGCTGGTACATTATCATGGTCAGTCCATCTCTTGCAGCTGGTACATAGTCATTAGGCAGCACCTCCAAAATTGGAGAAATGGGATCTTGGGGCTGAAAGGGTTAAGCGGAGACAAACCATTGGCTGTCTGAGGTTATGATTTTTTCGTCTGCATGTCTGACATTTATATTATAGCAGTAAAGTGAGAGCGACCTGTGAGGAGGGTGTTTTTTTATCAGGGAGGGGAGGTTAATACTTGTTTACCTTGTGACTGTTCGTGCCACTGAACTAGACAGCCCTGTTTGTGGAATTTTTTTTTATAATCTGATTGTATGCATATAACATACATATTGTGTTAACCCTTTTAGCCTCGAGTCCCTGTAGCAGGAGATGGGTTGACCATGATAATTCAAGGGTAGTGCCAGATTAGCTTGGCGCCTTGAATTATCATGGTCCATTCATCCGCTGCAACTGGTAGATACTCGTTGGGCAACACCTCCCAAATTTGAGAAATGGGTCCTTGGGGCTAAAAGGGTTAACTGATTTCTTTTTATCTGCTCTCATGACTGGCATCTACCCCACTTTCTCCTGCTTAAGTTGATGTTTTTCCTGGTGGGAACAATTTGGAAGTGATCCATTTCTCAGACTCATGACAGGCTCTCTCTCTCTCTCTCTCTCTCTCTCTCTCTCTCTCTCTCTCTCTCTCTCTCTCTCTGTAGTCTTACTTACACATACACACACTAAAACTGCACACAAGGGTGCACTGCACATTAAATATTTTAAGTCATTTTTTTAAAATAATATTTTTCTGGCCTTTGTTTTTAAAGTTCGGATGATAATGTATTAAAAAAAAATTTTTTTTTTTGGTTTTGTTACTGCCTGCCTGCATTCAGTTGGAACAATGAACAGGGCCAGCTTCTATTTTATTTTAGGAAAATTTCATCACTTGCTATGATGTGCATTAGAGAAAAATTAAACCCTCCAAAAGTTGAATGTGTATGCACCGCTGGTCCTGGAAACAGTCAAGTGCATAATAATTAATATGCTCTGATGTTGACGTCTCCACATTTAAGAGTTGTCACCAGAAGACTGCAGGAGACAGTTCGACCATGACGGTTCCAAGGGTGGTGCTCACCCGTCAACTATCATGGTCGATCAGTTATCAGTGGTGTGTAAGGGGGCTAAATGACCTGAGACAGTGCATTTAATGCTGCCTTTTTTCTTATCTCCAGCGGCAAGATCACATCGCCAAAATGGAAGCCGTTCCGCGGAATGCACTTGACTGTCAAGGACAAAGTTCGTCTCAACAACATCATTTGGCGAGAGTGGCACATGCAGTGTGAGTAAAAATAAACACTTGTGCATGCAGCTACAGGTAATGCTTACAGTGCCAGTGGCAGCCTGCACAAGGGGGTCAACTATTTGCTGAATAACCCTTATCATTCTGATACACCCATTGCTTGAAATAAATTTGACTGATAGTTCAAGAGTGGTGCCAGAATAGCTTGGCGCCTGAGGCGCCAACCTATTTTGGCACCACCCTTAAACTAAAACAGTTGATCTATCTCCTAATCTGCAATGTAGCCTGTAGGACAATAAACAAATTTTACCAAATACCAAATCAGCCTCAGGAGGTAATGGGGAAAATGACTGGTGATTGTAATTGCGGTGGTGTTTGTAATTACGTAAATACATACACGTACCATATTAATACTAGTGGAATTTTGAGAAGACAAATTAGTCTTGTCAGAAGATGAATCAGTCTTGTCAGTAATGTTAGTTCAAGGGTAGTTTTTTTTGGCGCCTTTAAATGCCAAGCTGGTCTGGCACTACCCATGAGCTTATATCCATCTTGTTCACTGACGTGTACTACCCATTGGGCCACCATGGTTGAGTAATCAGGTCTCCCGTTTTAGTGTGTCTGTGCCTCTCTGATGCACTGAAACTCAAAATCACGTACTGAAAATGTTACAAGGAGGTAGTCAGACGCACTATAATTCAGCGCATCTGTGTCCGAGACCTACCGCCACCGTGCGTATCTTAACAGTGTCAGTTTCTGTTTTAAGTGATGAGTTGGTTCGCTTAGCCGCAGCTGCATTTAGATTCGACTGAATCCGGGGCCAGCATATGCTATTTTGCATCCTGTTGTTTGTTAGAGTACCATTGCAACATGAGGAATGGAATGTGGCCGTTTGGATACTTGCAACCCATTTCCTAGAGACACCATAATGTGTTCACACAAGGTCTTCAAAGACACATTTTTTTCAAAGAACGAACCAATCTAAGCCATAGGGGAGAGAAAACTACACATCCCACCCTCTCCCAACGACACAATGAACGGCAAAACAATACCAGAATAATCTATCACCAAGAACTGACAAAAAAAACCACAGTGAACGGCAAAACAATGTCAAAATAATCTACCATGAAGAAGACAAAACCCACTATGAATGGCAAAACAGTGCCTAAAAAAACCACTATGAATGGCAAAACAGTGCCTAAATAACAGGTAACAACACTAAGCGGTCTAACATCTAAGTTTGGTAGATTATTCTAGCATTGTTTTGTCATTCATTGTGTTTGTTGGGATGGGGTTTGGGTGTGTAGTTTTCTGTCCCCTGCAGTTTATTTTGGTGTGTCATGTTAAATAACTGTGTGTCTTTTGGAGACGTTCTGTAAACATATTTAAGGTAGAGAGGGAGCGAAATTAGCTCATTAACAAAAAAACGTACAAATGATGCGTTTATTTTGGTATGTCATGTTAAATAACTGTGTGTCTTTTGGAGACGTTCTGTAAACACATTTAAAGAAGAGAGAGAGCGAAATTAGTTCATTAACAAAAAAACGTACAAATGATGCAGTTTTCTTATATTAAATTTCTGACCCTTTATTATGCCGAGATGGGGGTCTGTGTACCCTCTAAAATTTACGCCTGGGGGTCTACAGACCCTTTAACTATAACTTTAAGCTGTTGTGAAAACAGGAGCCCTGGTAATCTTCTAGTTCAACAACCAATAGAGTCCTTTTGAAGGCCCATGACCGCCGTAACTGTTCAAAGATACACTTCTGTAACAAATGGTTACAAAACACTACATACAGGTCTAGCTTATTAGTAGCAATGGCTCAATTAGAGTAGACAACGGGAGAATCCAGTTCAGCACATGTTGTCTTTATATCAGATAACCTGACAATGACTCCACTCCATTCTAGAAATACACCGTTTTCTGTACGAGAAACAGCTAAAAAAAAGACTGACATGCTAATGGCTGCGCAGAATAAATAAGTGCGATTACGTGTGTGTTTTTGCTGCGTGTCCAAACTGCTGTTCATTAGGTGTGTCAACAAGGCATAACAAACACAAATGGTGCTGAAATGTGTCTCCTCCATAATAAAAAAAGATCATGCAGAAAGAGTTATCCCCTGTGAGTACACAGCCTCATGTGCTGTAAAAAGTATTGTTTGTTTGTTTGTCTATTTTGACAAAGGGTATTTACCCGAAATATTAATAAATTGTGTTGTACCCGTCTTTTCGAAGCGTGTTTCTTTCTCCGTTGGGTACTTCTTTGCATATTACACGCTTGGCAGTCACCTTTTTGGTCTGGATTGATTATTTCTCTTTGACTGCATCTCCATGTTTGTCTCGTTTTCCTTGTACTAGCATGCCTTCGTCAGCTTTTTTCACTGGCTTGCATTCACGTTTGGTTTCACGTTTTGCTTTTTTACCACCGATTCTTTTCTTTTTGTCCTTTTCTTATGCTAAAACTATTTTTTCTAAAACTAAATGCTCCAGTCATCTCGCTTTTCTCAAAAAATGTATTTGCCTTCGTATTATTCCTGTTGGTTTTCAGCTTAAACATTCTCCTTCCGATCTGAATAATTCTTCTCTTTTGCAGGCGACTAACACAATTCTTGAAAAAACTAGCTTTAAGTTAATGACGTGTCACATTCAGTCATTAAATCACAAGATCTCCGATCTTGACTCCACTCTTGTTATCTTGAAGAGACAGCTGATTCAGCTGTGTGATATTCATACTGTCTTCTTAATTAAATCTGTTGTGCATGATTTTAATACTCTTGTGCATGCCCATGTCACTAAAACTAAAGATCATAAGCTATCCAAATTCAACACTAATCGCAGCACAAACTCTGCTTCAGCGGTCCCTCTTACTACCCAATGTGATACCCGGCGTTTGGTTGTGCCTACTGTCCATCCGCTTACCACGCTTGGTGTGCTGACTGTGGTTCTGGTGTTGGTGCCGTGATCCTCACATCGGCTTCATTTTCTGGACTGGACGGTTGTGCCCCAGCGCTGACGCTGACCCACGGAGCTGCCCTTGATGCCACATCTTTGACCTCCTCCGGGCCGGAGCCTGTTGAGTGTGACACATCTTCTAGTGACGATAACTCTACCCAGGATGGTTGCGCTGCTCACGCACCTGTTTTGGTCGTTCGAGCTGCCCGTCCTCTGCCATTGTCCAAAGTTGAAGACTCTTTTCAGGATGGTGTTGCCGTTCACGTGCCTACGTTGGACGTTGCCGCCGCCCCTTCTCTTCCTTCGTCCGGAGAGGTGAACTCCGATGCTTACGGAGAGATTGGTGTTGCCGCCTGCGCACCCACGTTGGACGTTAGAGGCACCCCTCCTTCGACTTCCGTTTTACATGACGTTGATGCCACTTGCACTCCGTTGCTTCCTGTGATAACAGACCCCTCTAGTCCTTTGTCTGACGCTGTAACCACTACGCACCTCCACTGCGCCTTCGTCGGTACTACTACACCTCACAGGAATCTAGTACAGTGCATTCCTGAAGATTTAACTCTGACACACGATGAAAGAGCTGTCCTCTCCAGAGGTTTAAAGTTTATTCCAAAGCAACCTACTATAAACAAATACGAACTCATCAGAGATCTGCAGAAATTCTATAGGTCTCTTAGATGGATGGCTGTCCTGGGCCATCGACCGAAAACTCAGAAGGTTGGTGACATCTTCGTTGATCATTTTGACACTCCTGTCCGAAGAGAACCACCTCATGGTAAACTTCCTGAACTCGAATGCTACATTAAGAAGACCATGTCTGACATTGGACAACTCAAATTCAAACCCATCCCTCACTCTAATCTCACTAAATCTGAACTCGACGCTCTCAACAATCTTCGTAACAGAAGCGACATCGTCATCAAACCAGCCGATAAAGGTGGCGCCGTCGTTGTATGGGACAGAGATCTGTACATCAAAGAGGCTTACAGACAGTTAGAGAACCCAGAACACTACCAACACCTTGACGAATGCTCCCTCCAAGCTGATCAAAAGCGCATCTCTAAGACAGTCAAAGAGATGATTCTTAAAGGAGAGCTTCCTTCCACAGCTAATCTCCTCATCAAAAAGCGGCCCAAGCAACCTAACTTTTACCTTCTCCCAAAAATTCACAAACTCAACAATCCCGGCCGCCCCATAGTGTCAGCTTGCAGCTGTCCCACTGAACACATCTCCGAATACCTGGACATCATCTTCCAACCCTTTGTCCAGTCGCTACCTACCTACATTAAAGACACCAACCATGCTCTAGAGATCATAGACCAAGTCAACCAGAAACAACTTTTCAAACCTGAACTGTTTTCCCTTGATGTCACTTCACTATATACTGTTATACCGCACAATGACGGCCTCAATGCACTTGCATACTTCCTCAACCAAAGAAGTCATAAACAACCTCCTACTCATACACTTCTACGTCTGGCTAAATTGGTTCTCTCTCTTAACAGTTTCACCTTTGATGGCGTCACCTTCGCTCAGTGCAGTGGCGTAGCGATGGGCACAAAAATGGGACCCAGTTATGCTTGCCTTTTCATGGGTTTCCTTGAGCAACAGATTCTTCAGCAATACACCGGGCCTGTCCCTGAGATGTATAAACGTTACATCGATGACGGTTTAGGAGCTACACACATGACCCAAGCTGCACTTTTAGACTTCATTCACTTCGTGCAGGACTTCCACCCATCCATCAAGTTCACATACACTATATCAGCTAATTCAGTCGACTTTCTGGACATGAACATCAGGATTGACTGCGGAATGTTGAAAACTTCAATACATTACAAACCTACCAACTCACATTCCTACCTCGACTACCGATCTTCTCACAACCCCAAAACTAAAAACAGCATCCCTTATTCCCAGTTTCTTCGGCTAAAAAGAATATGTTCCGAAGAATCAGATTTCGATGTTTAATCCAAAGAAATGGCAGGATTTTTCATCGACAGACATTACCCACATACTGTTGTTCAAGGATCTCTCCAAACGGACCCCACCCGGGTTTGCCCTGGGGGACTTGGGTGGGGTTAGGTATTTTTTAGTTCCCAGGGTCACCCTGGTCAGCCCCACAGGGTGGGTTTATCTCTCTATTCTGGGGCATGTGTTTCTGTCTACCTTTTGTCCATTCACCTGTATTTGCCTTTTTAAAACTCGCCCTACTGTCTGCACTGCCTGTAGCTCTTGATATTGGATGTGTGTTGCTAAATGGTCTTAGCTTTATTTAGGCCCCATGTGTTAGGTTTATTTAATGTATTTGACCGGCTGGCGACATACATTCAATGTTCTGTTTAGTTTTTTCTTCACAAGCAGTGCAGGCACGTCCTGAGAAAGCCTTGTTGCTGTCGGGACGTTAAGCAATGTACAATCAATCAATCAAACTCTCCAAACGGTTCAAAAACTTAGTCGCGCGAGTACAATGCAGACTAAACCTACCGCTGATAGTGACAGGCCTATCGTAACCATGATCTACCATCCCCACACCAATCCGGTGCGTAAAATCCTTCTTTCTAACTGGTGTCTTTTGTCATCCAGTCAAGAATCTGCTGCTATCTTTTCTGAACCGCAGGAGAGCGTGACTGGGTTGGAAGAGACGCCGTTGATGGTGACGGACTGCTGTCTGTCGGAGAGGTAGGAGAGAAACCAGGAGTGAGCAGAATCAGTGATGCCAAAGGAGTGGTGGAGTCGGTGGAGGAGGATAGAGTGGTCTATAGTGTCAAAGGCGGCAGAGAGATCGAGTAGTGTAAGAAGAGAGATGTTGCCCGAGTCGGTGGAGAGAAGCAGATCGTTTAAGATATGTAGAAGGGCTGTTTCAGTGCTGTGATGTTTGTGATAGGCAGACTGGAATGGACTGAGGAGGTTGTTGTCGGTGAGGTGGAGGTTGAGCTGGTTGAGAACAACCTTCTCAAGAAGCTTGGACAGGAAAGAGAGATTGGAGACTGGGCGATAGTTCTTGAGTTCGTTTGGGTCGAGGTTGTGTTTTTTTAGGAGAGGACGGACGATGGCGGACTTGAAGATATCGGGGACGGAGCCGTTTTCTAGAGATGCGTTGATGATGTCGGTAATGAAGGGCAGAAGTTTTGGAAGGCCGTCACGGTAGAGAGAAGCTGGGAGGGGGTCTAGCTCGCAGGTTTTGAAGGGCATGGACTTTATGGTCTTGAGTACTTCATCCTGAGAGACGGGGCGGAAGGACGAGAGGGGAGTGCCGGAAAAGGGGGGGTCGGGAGGGCAAGGCGGAGAAGGCAGGGTGTCGAGTGTGTCGCGCAGAGTTTGGATTTTGTCCGAAAAATAGGTAGAAAAAGCAGACGGGAGTGCAGTTAAGTCAGATCTGTTCATTAAATATTTTCTTGGGATCCAAAGTCACAGACCAGCACATATTCTGGTACTTAGAATAGATTTTTAAAAAATTGTTTTATCCATGAATGTTTATTTTTCCTTGTGCAGATATCTACTACAGAAGGCCAGTCGTTTGCCAGTTTGCGACACCACTGTCCGACTACATCCACACAAAGCCAGAGGTAAGCCGTTTCAGTTTTGCTTTGCTGTATGTTGACCCATTTAACCCTTTCGCCGCCGATCTCGCCGATTGGCGAGTACGTGGCTCGCCGCCGATCTCGCCTTTTGGCGAGTAACACAGTAGAGTTCAGTGTACTTGATCATGACTCTAATGTATGAGGTATTTTTGGTCAATAATAGTGCATCATGGGACAGGGAAATTCCCTTTTCATTTCGGCGCCATCTTTGAGTGCATTTGCGAGTTTTGAGCGAAGAAATTGCGAGTTTTTCTGAATGTTTTGGAGCGGTGCTTTTTCGTGATGGCTGAAACTTCAAAAGGGCGAGGTGAGCCACAAAAGAGACTATCTACTGAGGAAGTTTTGCGTCGTTTGAACCTCCTACCATCACAAACTGATGTTGATTCGGACGAGGAGCATCCATGTGGCAATGAAGTTGACAAAGAGCTTTTTAGAAGTTTGCAAGATAGCTCTGATAGCGATCCGACCTACGAGCCAGAACCGAGTACGAGCACTTTCGCGAGCAGATCTCGTTCTTCTGCTCGCATTGAACATTTCGTGACGCAAACAAGAGACAGTAGCAGTGATGAAGAACTTCAAGAAGTGAGAAGAAATACACATGGTCGATCAAGAGGAGGTGGGGCAAGAAGGGGGCGAGTGATTCGTGTCCGATCTGCAGGTCGTGGTCCGAGGTCCAGGAGTGGGCGTGGCAGAGAGCCAGTAGCAGACCTGTCATGGAAGATGTACAACATGGATGACTCCTATCATCCTGTTGACTGGTTACCATCTTTTCGTAGGAGAACTGGTAAGTCTTACAATATATAAACTCTAGTGAATACATGTGTTTGGAGGGGGGAGAGGGTGCATGCTAGAGGAGGGAGGGGGTGCATGCTAGCACAAATGAGGGTGCATGTATATGCACCACAACTGCTTATGTGCGGGTATGACTGTGTGCGCGCACGCACGCTTGTGTGTGTGTGTGTGTGTGTGTGTGTGTGTGTGTGATCTATGCATGGATAGAAATTTACAAGTAACCATGCAGGGAGATGGATGTATACGCCACAACTGCTTATGCGGGAATGACTGTGTGTGTGTGCGCACGCACGCACACACATGTGTGTGTGTGTGTGTGTGATCTGTGCATGAATATAAATTTACAAGTTACCATGCAGGGAGATGGATCAGCCATGATAGATAAATAGCCACGTCACCTTCCAAAGCTAACAAGGCAGCTTGAACTATCATGATGATCCATTTACCAAAAGTGTGGGGAATAAAATATGGTTTGATGATGCGAGTACTTATGTCATTCTTGATCTTTTTCAGGCGTACTGGTGGATACAGAGGGGTTCAAGCCAGTGGATTTTTTTCAAACTATTCTTTCCGGATGCTGCCTTTGATCACATAGCTGACCAGACCAACCTATTTGTGCAACAGCTTCTCAACATTGTAGCTGATGTGGACTGCAGATCTCACCTCGGCTACACAAGTAACACATCAGCTGCTGAAATGAAGGCATACTTGGCACTGCAGATTGCCATGGGACTCATGCCATGCCTTGTGCCCCACCACTTGTTTTGAGCTGTATCACAAAGTTTCTGACTTCTGCAGATCTGCAGCTGCACAGATCTATGGAAATCAGTAGATTGTGTGTTGCGGACAAAATCACTTTAGGTGTGTGTGTGTTGCGGACAAATACACTTCAAGGAATGCAATAGAGTGGCTGAAAAACTAAATAACTGTTTTGTGTTTGAAAATTACTGTAACTACCTTTCTTCAGTTGAATTTGGAAGTCTTGCATCTTATATCTGACACTGGTGTTAGGCGTGCAAGTGACTGGTGTGCAGAAGAGTGAACTATTGTGTTTTCTTCTTGGGCTATGCTTGTGAGTTGGTGTGTTATGGATTATCTGTAGAGCTCTGAACTACCAACTATGCTTTCACTGGTGAGTTGACCATTTTCTCAATACATTTCTTGAGATGTTATCATGTACTTGTTACTGTGTTGGTGACTGCCTTGTGTATAAACTGTCTGTTGTATGTGTTGCGAACACAGATTTTTGTTTATTCTTCTTGCATCAGGCTAGATATACAATTTTCAGTAAGTCACATGAAAGAAAAAAAGTGCCAGTGTACAAATGCGTTTTCCCATCTCCATTTAAAAAGAAAAATGAAGTAATTCGGTCCAGTGGTTCAAGAGTTATAGCTTTTTAAAGATAAGAGGTGTTGCGAGACAGTGGTCTGGCAAAACAGCTGCGGCGCTGGGAAATGCAACATTTCAGCACCTGCGGCGGCGAAAGGGTTAACCCTGAATCCCTACAGCAAGAGATGGATTGACCATAATTCAAGGGTATTGCCAGATTAGCTTGGTGCCTTCAGGCGCCAAGCTAATCTGGCACTACCCTTGAATTATCATGGTCAATCCATCCTGGTAGACAGTCATTAGGCAACACCACCAGTTTTAGAAATGGGACATTGAGGCTAAAAAGGTTAATGAACTTCTTGTTATTACTTTTCAAGTAACTTGTATTAACTCTTTGGCTGTTGGTGGTGATTTTCGGAAAGTGATTCCTGCAGTAATCATCATGACAAAAAGTGGTACTGACATGGAAGTATTAACAATAAACCAAAGAAAACAAAAGAAGTCAATAGTACATGTACTAGTAATGACGTGTTTTGCAGTAAGTGTTGAGCTGTGCAGTGTTTATTTTGTAATTATTATTATTTGCACATTGTATATTTGTTTAAAATAAAGATTCTGTATTGATGATGAGACTTGCATTATATGATGTGCAGTGCAGTGATTGTTTTCTAAGTTCATACGTATTACAAATACAACAACAAATGAAAGTGTTAGTGTTATTAATCATGAAACATGCAGTGCAGTGTTTTTTCTCCCGGAATCAGGCGGTGGTGCTGGAAGGGAAGTACTGGAAACGTCGCCTTGACACCGTCACCAAAGAGTACAAAAAATGGCGACGCTACTACCGAGACCGAATCTGGCAGAACTTCTCCGAGTCCACCCCTCTTTTCTCTTCTGTAAGTTAATACTTTTGTTTACAAAAAATAATTTGTTGTATCTCTTTTAGCGAAGTGATTCATGCAGGAATCACTTTGACAAAAGCGCTGTGGACAGCCAATGTGTGAATAGCTTTGTTCTGTGACCAGATTTTTGGCTCACGCACGATAGCAAAAGTGAGCCTATATAATAGGCCATCCACCATCTGTCGTATGTGGTAAACTTTAACGTTGGCATTTTCTCTGAGACTCTTCAAGCCTCGGACTTAAAACTTGGCCCAAGGGTACTTTGTATAGAACCTTTCTGAACATGACAATTTCAGTGATCACTCTCAAAGGTCAAGGTCACAGGGGTCCAGAAAGGGGTAAAAAATGGCCATATTTTGACACAAATTGTTTCTCCTCAATACTATTTCCAACTTCAAACCCAAACTTATTACAGAGATGCCTGATGGTAAGACCTTTTTATGCATACTAATTTGGATGACCCCTCAGAAAGTACAAGGGTCACAGGAGGAAGACAAATGCATATTAATTTACTGGTCCCCTTGCAAAGGTTAAGGGTCATGGGGGGGGGGGGGGGGGGGGCAGAAAGGGGTAAACAAAATAGCCATGTTTTGACTAAAACGTTTTTTGTCAAATTGCGTTTTCAACTTACAACACAAACTTGGTATAGAGAACTTACAACACATACTTGGTGATAAGGCCTTTCTATGCATACTAATTTGGATGACCCCTCAGAAAGATTAAGGGGCACAGGAGGTTGGCAAGTGTGTGAAAAATGCCAGTTTCTGATCCTCACAGAGGTCAAGGTTAAGGGAGGGTGATAAACTGGTGAAAAATACATACATTTTGAGAAAACTCTGATTTTGCTGGTACAAAACAGTCAAAAGGTAACCCTTTAAAATTGTTTAGGCACTGGAACACTTGTTCATTTCAGTGACCTGTTTGAAAGGTCAAGGTCTGGTGTATGACCAAGTTTTTTGTTCTGCTGGTGCTGATGCACAAGCAGTTGCTGTGAATCTGGCTCTTGAAGGTCCCAGGAGTCATTTGACTGTCCATACAACCCAGATGAGAATCATTCATAGAACAATTGCCAGGAATTCTCATGAGCCCCTGCAGTCAAAGGGGGCTCATAAAAATATATGCTGTTTTAACCCATATCATACTGAGGCTAAAAGCTTCAAATTTGTACACTGCCATATGCAAGCTACATTATAGTACTTACAGATAAGGATATGGACCAATGGCTTTAGTTCAAGGCTGGTGCCAGAATAGCTTTCACACATGACATTTCAAATGACAAGGGTTATGATGAAATTGTTTCCCTGTTGTTGTTTTTTTTTTTTTTTTTTTTTTTTAAAGAACTTTATGATCTCATGCCTGATGTAGCTGATTTGGTAATTATTTCTCCTTTTCTGCAAGGGTAGTGTGGTGTAATTGATTGTACATACGTGCTATTTGTATCATGCGGATTAGGTATATGTCGATGATCTTGGATTTAAAAAAAATGTATATTGGGAACTTTTCTTGATATTTTGATTTATATTTTATTCTCCTGTTGTTAATGCACTTGAGTGATTAACCCCACAAAAAGCACTATATAAGTATTTAGTGTTTTATCATATTTATTATTATCATTATTATTATTTCAGGGCTTGTCCGAGTACGAACTGCTGGAGAGAGTAAAGGACGTGAGTGGCATGCCACGAAACTTCCAGCAATCCTCCACAGACCTGTCCCTTCTCAACGCAGACCTGATGGACATGGATTTCACGGACAATCTCTTCTCCAGCCTCAACCAGCCCTTCGCTTTCCCCAACCCCAGGGAACTTGGTGAGTCTTGCAAGCTCTTAACTCACATCATACTGAAGCTAAAAGCTTCAAATTTGCACACTGTCATATGGAAGCAACGCACTGATGCAGATGTCAGAGCACGAATCAGTAAAGCCAGAGCAGCCTTTCTCCAGTTAAAAAAAGTGTGGAGTTCCAGAGAGCTGTCACAACACACCAAAGTCCGGATTTTCAACTCCAATGTAAAAGCAGTTCTCCTATATGGAGCAGGGACTTGGAGATTGACAAAAACCACAGTCAACAGAGTACAGACCTTCATGAACAGTTGCCTTAGAAGAATTTTGAAAATCCACTGGCCAGAGAAGATCAGCAACATCAGACTCTGGGAGAGAACAGAGCAGATAACAGCAGAGAATGAAATTGGGCGAAGAAGATGGGGATGGATCGGTCACAGTCTGAGAAAGCCAGCTTCCAGTATCACTAGGCAGGCATTGTCATGGAACCCCCAGGGAAAGAGGAAAAGAGGTAGGCCGAGAAACTCCTGGCGTCGAGACCTCCAAGCAGACATCAAGAGACTGGGAACCACCTGGAGTAGAATCGAAGGAGAAGCACAGGACAGGAGTTGCTGGAGGTCTCTCGTCGACGGCCTATACCCGGGTAGGGGTGACAGGCGTAAGTAAGTAAGTAATATGGAAGCAACATTACAGTACATACAGATAATGATGTAGTCCAATGGCTTTAGTTCAAGGGTGGTGCCAGAATAGCTTGGCGCCTAGAGGCGCCAAGCTATTCTGGCACTACCCTTGAACTATTTTAGTCAAACTTATTTCACACACGTGTGTATTCCGAATGATACGGGTTAAACCCTTCCAATATTACATGCATAAGGAAATCAACTCTTTGGGTGTGGGTAGCGTGTTTGATCGAGGTGATTCCTGCAGGGATCACCTCGACCAAACACGCTACTGATGGCCAGTGGGTTAAAGGGATGTGGAAAAAAACTTGTTTTGCCAGTGCAACAGGTTCTCAGTTTTTGTCCTGACTTTGCCACCCATCTTTTCACAAGCCCAGTGAGGAGGCACATGTAACAAAGGTGTCATTAACCCGTTAAGTGCCGAGAAAATCTGACCGCCACCCAACTGCAGGAGGTACAGATCCTCATGAGCCCCCGCAGTCGCGGGGGCTCATGAGGATCTATGCCTCTTGCTGAGAGCGCTTTGAATCGTGTCCCTGGGAGAGATAGTTTTTTGAGCTTGTTGAATAAATGAAGATTGCAGAAACATAGTCTGCGTCAGCTGGTGCCAAACGGGTTAATGCCTCATGAGTTTAACCCAGTAGCTGTCAGCACAGCCACATCCAAATGCAAGAGGCACAGAACCTCATAGCCCCCCTCTCCCCCCCCCCCTCCTCCTCCACCAAGAAAAACTACTATGATTCTAAATGTTTTAATGTTTCATTTTCCGGATTCTTTTTATATGTGAGCTGTCCTCACTGTCAAGGGTCTCTACCTGTTGTCTCTGACCTGATTCTGTTGTCGAAAAAGCTCTGCAGATTTGCCAATGCATCAGTGAGCTCTATACTGGGCACAGTGCATTATGCGTAATTGGTTTGAAAACATCTTTTGTCATTGTACTGGTTTCAGACCACTTTATAAATTTCAAATACAACGATCAAAATTTCCAAAACCTCAGTAGCTGAACTGACCCTTTGCACCGCGTGAATGTCCTGTGTTTGTCTTGTACTGTGTTTGTCTTCATAGTGAATGCGTGTGTGTCATGTGAGCGTACGTGTTGGGTACAGTTCACAGCGCTTTGAGCCGATTTGCAGAATTGGGGAAAAGTGCCTATATAATAACCGATATTATTATTATTATGACATAATTTAATTTTTTATATTACATCATATGAGTTCAACTTTGCCTTTACTTTGAGAAAAAAGAGGTTGACTCTACCTTTATACATGATATTTTACTGTACTCTCGCATGCTCTTCTGACAGTGCATGCGACAGAGAGGAATATGTCATATCTAGAGTATTGCGTCGATGTCGGCGTGGTGCCGAAATTTCTGCTTTTATGTCGCCATCACTGTCAAGGTTTTTTACTTTTTAATTTTTTTCTGCATGGAAAAAAACAACATTTTACTGAAAAAGTTCAAAAGATACAAAGGTGGCTAACATACTCATCCAATGTCTTTCTCCAAACTAGCTATATCCAAAATTTCAAGTGCATACAAAAAGAAATTACAGACTCTTAATGTGGGACAACCAACTTTCTATTAACGGTCTTTTAACCCTTCAATGAGACACCCAATTTTAATATGCTCGGAGGCTGTCTTAGGCACCTCTTGAACAAAGCACTTTCACCAATTTCAAGCTTGTACGTACACAAACATCAGAGATTCTCATGTTTATATACATATGCGCACACACACATACACACATCCAGTGTTTCCTACCAAAAGTATATTCTGCAGCGAAGTTAGCATGACTAGACTTGTATCTGGTTACTTTAGTTGTCAGATTTTCAGACCTGCCCATCTATGTCGTCATGGGCATTTTTTTGAATTTGCTCTGCCATGACCCATCGACTTAAATCAGTCTATTTTCAAACTGTTGCCTTCCTGCCGGAAAAGACTGCTATGCCAGTTGTCTCTCTTAGACCACAGTAGTGTCAGTGATTGCCTACTGCTAGCTGTGAGCTGCCAGGTGACATATTTCATTCAAACTTGTGCATTGATATGTGTGCATTTTATATTTTAGTCTCTTTTTTTTTTTTTAAAGCTTCAGTGCTGACACACAAGCTACACGTTCTGTGATCTTTGTTGACAATTTCGAGACCTCAAATCTTGCTCTAGGACATAGCGCTCACTGGCATCAGAAAGTGGTTTAACCTTCTCATCCCCCGGGGTCCCATTTCTCAAATTTTGGAGGTGTTGCCTAACGACATTGTACCAGAAGGCGCTAAGCTCATCTGGCACTACCCTTGAATTATCATGATCAGTCCATCTGCTGCAGGGTCCCAGGGCTAAATAGGTTAACTCATTTAGCCCTAACACACCATAGCTAGATATGGCTCAAACGTGAAAGTTCAAGGGTGGTGCTAAAATAGCTTGTTGTCTATGGGTGCCAAGCTATCCCGCACCACCCTTGAACCATCAAGGTAGATCTGTCTCGTGTATGTAATGCAGTCTTCAGAGGAGAACTCCAAAATTTGGGGGAGTGGGCCTTTCGGCTACCAATGGCTCTTTTCATTAATTCCTACAGGAATGCAAAATGCTACTGACGCCTGTTGGCTACCAAATGATTATCATTGTTTATGGCGTGCTGCTGTTTGTGTATTTCAGGTCAGTTCACGTGTGCGGACCTGATTCAGCCTGGTTTGGTTCAGCTGCAGCCCAATCTCGAGGACTTCATGGACATTGACACTATGCAAGGTCAGACAGTTCATCTCTCAACTTACTAGGTTCATTTTGCAACTCAAGTTTTTGCTTTATTATAATCTCTTTCCCGGTAAATTTCTGTTCATCTCTACACCCATTAACCCTTTGGCTGTCCTTGTCATTTTCAGGCAAGGTAATACCTGCAGGGGAAAGTAAACAAGATGAGGTTTTTTGCTTAACTCATTCATCCCGGCGACCATATTTCCCAAATTTTGGAAGCGTCATCTAATGACTATGCTCCAGTCGCAAGAGATGGGTCGACCGTGATAATTCAAGGGCAGTGCCAGATTAGCTTGGCGCCTGTCGGCGCCAAGCTAATCTGTCACTACCCTTGAATTATCATGGTCGACCCATCTCCTGCTGTAGTGCATCAGAGCTGAATGGGTTAAAGTAAAAAGAAGTATGTTGTGAGCCAGTGGTCACAAGAGGTCAGTAAATGTGTGAAAAATGCTAACTTTTGTCAGAATTGAAGTTTTTATCCAAGTTTTGGCAAACTTTTCTATCAAATTTGGCATAAATGTTGTTGATGGCAAGACATTTCTATGCATACTAATTTTGTTGAGCCATTGCAAAGGTCATGGGGGGTTGACAGATGTGAAAAAAATGTTTACATTTTGAGAAAACTTGGATTTCTCTGGTGCAGAAGTCAGCCTTTTATTTATTGTAACAAAGTTTACACAAATGATGCATGCATGAGCCATAAGGGCTTTGCCATCGTTTTTTGGATGATTTTTTTTGCTTTTAAAAAAAAACAAACTTTTTACTGGTGCGGACAAACATTTGAAAATTTGTAGTGCTGTTTCAGAATGCGGGCACCAGGCTTTAGAGCCAGGGGCAATTAACAACTGCTCTTGACATGAGTGATGTTTGATGGCAAGGAGCGAACTGGGGTAATTTATTAAATTCCTAAGCTACATTGTTTTTTCCTTACCGATTTTTGTTATCTCCTTTGTTGTTTTTCTGATGCAGAGTTCTTGGCAGTGTCAAGATCGGCAATGCCCCCCAGCAGTGTGTCAGCTTCAGCTTCCACTTCATCACATAGTATGCTGCAAGACTTGAGCATGGACCTCTCGCAGTCTTCACAGGTAGTCACTTGGCATTATATTTTGTCAATAATAGGAACAAAAGCTCTTTTATTTGTTAACCCCTTGTGCATGGAGCTGGCACTTTAACCCTTACATTCAGAATACACCAGTATGTGAAATAAGTTTGTCTAAAATAGTTCAAGGGTAGTGCCAGAATAGCTTGGTGCCTCTAGGCGCCAAGCTATTCTGGAAGTACTGTAATGTAGCGTGCATATGGCAGTGTACAAATTCGAAGCTTTTAGCCTCAGTATGATATGGGTTAACTCATTCTACCCCATCACCGAAATCCCCAAATTTTGCCGTTGTCCTCTGAAGACTGCATTAGCAGTGCAGGACACTGATCGACCATGATAGTTCAAGGGTGATGCCAGAATAGCTTGGCGCCCATAGGCGCCAAGCTATTCTGGCATCACCCTTGAACTATCATGGTCGATCGTTATCTTGCTGTGGGGTGTCTGGGGTAGAATGAGTTAATCACTACCAGTGGCTGCATGTGTAAAGAAGAAAATACAAGGTACTGACAGCTCTGCTGGGTTTTCATTTAGGACTTTGGTCACGGGTGTGAATTTTTTCTTCATGATGCCAGCATAGATCCTCATTAGCCCCCTCATTTGCAGGGGCTTATGAGGAGCTATGTCTCTTGCCTTTGGGTGTTCTCTGTGCTCTGGGAGTGACAAGGTTAACCCTTTTAGCCCCAGATCCCTACAGCAGATGGCTTGACCATGATAATTCAAGGGTAGTGTCAGATCAGCTTGGCGCCTTCAGGTCAAGCCATCTAATGCAACTGGAACATGGTCGTCGGGCAACACCTCCAAAATTTGAGAAATGGGACCACGGGGCTAAAAGGGCTAATCTTAAAGTAGCTAACTATTTTATGATGTTTTAAGGTAACCCCCATGTACTGTAAACAATTCCAGTGGCCGCATGACAAGAGGGTTATGCAGGGCTTTTGAAAAGGATTATCTAATGGCCTGTGGCAATTCAAAATAGCTCCAGACAACTTGAAACTTCATAATCGATACTCAAAATCAGACTCAAAATGTGTAGCTCAGAAGGACATTTTCAATTGACAGACATCTTAACCCATTTAGCCCCGAGTCCCTACAGCAGGAGATTGATTGACCATGATAATTCAAGGGTAGTGCCAGATTAGCTTGGCGCCTTCAGGCGCCAAGCTAATCTGGCACTACTCTTGAATTATCATGGTAATGTCCACCTCCTGCAACTGGTACATTAATCATTCAGTAAAGCTACGCTTCCATAAGTACGAATCCGATACGAATACGATCCGAGCCGGATGCGTTGATACAATTTTCCCTACAAATTTGTGTCATTTTCGTTCGAAGCTGGATGTGAATTCGTGTCCACATTTGTATTTGTAAAGTGCTTAGAGCTTATTTTAGGATAAGCGCTACAGTGGAGTCCGCTTAACACAAAATTTTTAGAGTCACGGAAAATCACTTCATGTTGATTGTATTTCGTGTTAACCAATATGGCCTCAAAATTGATCACAGCCCTCAAGGAGAAAGTGTGTAAGAGATGTGTGCTTGAATGAGTACGAGGTTAAAAGTGCACATTGTCGTATGTTATTTGCATACCTTCAACTCGCTAGAAAAACACAAGGAAATGTGTACAGCTCGCGTATTTAATGTAAAATCCATCAGGTAAAAATCGATAGTAAAGTACAATCCATCAGATAAAAGCAACACTGGCTGAAGTACAATCCCGCATCGGTAAAAGGGTTGTGTTGGTACACGAATGATGCAACATGAATACAATTCAGAAACACTAGCCAATGAGAAGACGGATTACAACAGCCGAAGGCTATTCAGCCAATTCACAGACTAGAGTTCGCTTTGATCTGTGTCATGTGTACTATAGTGTGAAAGTGACACATGAATTGGTTTTCGGTGTTTGAGAATCAAATTTGTGTTCGTGTTAAACAGGTGAATAATAGTGAAATTGCCCTGGTTGGGAACCAAAACCAGCTTCGTGTAAAGCGAAATTTCGTGTTAAGCTTTTCGTGTTATCAGTGAATTTTTATACAGACTAAGAAGGCCATCGGCCGGGAATGCAAAAACAGTTCGTGTTAACCGGAAATTCATGTAAAGCGTGTTCGTGTAACTGCACTTCACTGTATATAAGTAGCCATTGTTATTATATGGAAACACACAAAACATGAAAAAGACTCGCACGAACCTTCCTGTTTTGGACCCGCTTCAGATTCGGATGGTGTTTGTATCGGATTCGTGTATATGGGTAGGCGCCTTTACACTTTCAAAATTTGGGAAAGGCACCCATGAGGCTAAAAGGGTTAATTTTGTCCTGAACAACTGATTTTTTAGTGTTGGTTATACAACACTAGCTAACCATTTTGTACTGTTTTTACCAGCACATAAGCCTGGCACAGTCCCTGTTAGGTCTCATGGACCCCACCATCTTTAGCAGCGGGGGAGGGAGTGCGGCCGGCATCAACATGTTGACGGCTCTGGCGGCCCTCACGTCCAGCAACACTTCAACATCAACCAACAACAACACCTTCAACTTCGGCACCTACACCCCCACGCCACCCCCTTCATCCACTGTGACCTCCGGCAGCATATTGGCCTCATTTACTTCAGATACCCCCATGGTGTTGGACGATTCATTGGGAAAAGGGAGTTTTCAGGCCAACGCCCAGCCTAACTTTTTCAGTGGACAGTCACAGGGTCATGCTCAGGCCCACAAACGGGCTCACCAGTCATCTTCCACCCAGGAGTTTCACAGGGGGGAATCTATGCAGCAAAACATGCAGACTGTAAATTTGACAGGGCTGGGGCTCGCTCAGGCTTTGTCTCCAGTTTCCCAAGCCCCCACCTCCCCATCCCCCACCCACTCCCCCTCCCCAGGGACAAATTTGAGAAATGTGCACACAAGGAAAGGGCAGGGCCAGACACCTGTGAAACTGACCCCTCGGACAGCGTCTCCTTCAAATACAGCTATGACTGTGAGGTCAGTCAGTGCGCCGGGAGGGTTGTTGGCAGCAGGGCAGAAAAAAGATGGATTCGCTGTGCCACAAGTAAGAGAAATTCTAACATGTTCTTTACCTTTTAACCCTTTGACTGTCAGCAGCGCTTTTGGTCCAGGGGGGTTCCTTCAAGTCAAGTCCATAATTTGAAACCTTTTGACCTATGGCTGTAAGGTCCAAAGTCACAGTCCAGCACACAGTTGGTGGAGTATACAAACCTGTAGGCTTTCTTGTGAGAGTTAAAATCTTCCGTCATCGAGTCAGCACCACAAAAGATCCGTACCAGGTGCTCTACAATCTTGTCACTTACTTGAGACATGGCTGGGATACTAAGTGGATACCCCTTTTCACTCCCGGTTACAGACTGTCTTCCATTTTCTCCATCTCTGTCAAAATTTGTCCGTCAAATGCGAAGAATTTTCCATTAACGGAAAGCCTGAATGTGGCATATTGTAATGTCTGTGACTGCAAAATAAATTGTCCGCAAGTGACAGTAATGAACGACTACAATCAAACCTATGTACCAAAACCACCTATAAACTGTCAAAAAGTGGTCACCTTAGACAAGTGGTCTTCTCACACAGGGTCACCTGTGGAACAGAAAAAACACTTAATGATTTGGTTTGACAAATATGCCTCGTACACTGGTAGCCTTGACAGGTTTGACTGTAATGCAGTAGGTGTGTGGGTGGATGTGACTGGATGATACGAAATGATGGACTGAACAATTGATGGATCGTTCTTGCATTACGCTTTTGAGATCTGTGGAAATTGTTAACCCAGAAAGAAGATATGCAGAAACAAATTAGAATTTTGCATGTTTTCATACATATCCATTTAATTTATTATTTTGTTAGAAATGTTACGTCACTGTGTTTTTTCTGTATCTCCCTGTAAGCAAAGATCCTTGGGCAGAGGCACAGTTGTGCGAGGATCCACTGTGGTCTGTGTCACTGTCGGCATGGAGGGTCTTTTGCTTACAGGGGTGTGCTAGTCGGTGGTTTTTTAACCTTATGACCTGCAGCAAGTGTTTGTATTTCCCACGTACAGTTTGCTGTTTTTCTGTTTGCAGGGCAAGCCAGCACACACACCACGCAAACCACGTTCCATTGCCCCCGCACCCACCCCACCTCGATCATCGCCGGCACCCGCCACCACCACTCCCTCTCCCTCCATGCAGAGTACATACCTTGCTCAGCTGCTCACCAAAGGTAAAACTTTGTGGAAAAATTCAGGAAAATAGGGGAGAAACCTGCCCTTGTGAGGTCAAAAGACAGGAATTTCATTGTGAAAAGCGAGATTGTCACCATATCGTATTTTAACCCATTCAGCCCTGATGCCCTACAGCAGGAGATGGGTGGACCATGATAATTCAAGGGTAGTGCCAGATTAGCTTGGTGCCTTTAGGCGCCAAGCTAATCTGGCACTACCCTTTAATTATCATGGTCCATCCATCTTCTGCAACTGGCACATAATCGTTAAGTAACACAAAATGTAAGAAATGTGGCCTAGGGGCTAAATGGGTTAATGACGAGGGGAAAAAGTGGGTGACAATAGGGGAGGAAAGGTAAAGAAGATTGAATTAGTGGAGGAGGGATGGAGAACAAGTCGTAGATAAGGAAGGAAGGATAAAAGAAAAGTGGAAAGTGGGGGGAAGGAATGTTGAGGCAGGCGCTCATGTTTAAGATGCTTGTGTTCATTGCCAGGCTGCATGGTAATCTGGCATTATGGGGCGACTACCGTCAACTGTCGTGATTAATCTGTCTTCTGTTTCACGGCTGAACGATAAGCTCGTGCGTGATGATTTGCATTCAGAAATGCAGCTTTATGCCACGTATCTGGCTGTGGCACCGCTTAACTCTTCAACGCACAGCTGCGAACCCCCTAAGTGCACAAAGTCAAATTTTCTTGACTTCTAATAAGGGCACGCAGGCAAACAACCTTGCCCACTACAATGTAGCTCATCACTACTCGTACTCTTGTTTGTAGCTTTCCCACAGTACCAGAGTGGTGGGTTCATTTATATTGTGTAGCTCTCAGGCGTGATAAGTGGGGGTAATTGATTCAGGTTAATTGGTTCAGGCGGACAGCATTGCCACTGGTGGGGAAGTTGAAGAGTGATACATCGGGACTGCTGAGGAATGAAGAATCACACGTCTGTGTCGTATTTACTATTCAAAATGCTCCCTTATGTACCTATATTTCTTCATTTTCCATTCAGGGATGAATGGGGAAAGTTAACTTTTAGATGAAGAAATACGGTATCGCTGAAATTGATCCACACAGTAGCCCTGGGAAATAGAATTTGCCGCTTTTCTCATCCCTCCCCCTTCATCCCCTTTCCTCTTTGGAATTTGTTTCTTCAAAAACATTACCGATGACATGACTGAATGGAAGTGTCTACTACTTACTCATTCTAGCCTAAGAGCCAGTTGTGTAAAAACACAACCCGGGAGGCACTCGGGGAACCCCGAGGGGACCAAGAGTTGTCTCCCTATACCCACCACCCGGAAGCCGGGTACCCATAATCCCTCAGTCTAGTCTACTTAGGCGCACGATTCGGTCGTCTTGCGCTCTGCTCTAGCCTACGGACTTTGGTTTTTCGACCAGTTCTCGGTTTCGGACTTGCTGTTGGAATGAAGAGCGGGAGATAGGATCGTTTCGTCGGCCCTGCCTGTGCTGCTGCGTGGCTTTCTCGTCCCCACTGCGTAGCGCCTACGCTTCGACCGCTGGTGAGCTGTCCGGTGAGCTTCGCCGGTCGTGCCAGGCGGGTTTTTGGACATCTCCCCCCGTTCCCCTTCGGCAGAGAGGTAAGGTAGCGGGGTTGACCCTCGGCCGGTTCCCGGGCTGGGCACTGGTTTGTGCAGGTACGAACTTTTTCGTCTTCTTCTCACTGTAATCGTGCTCCCACTCACCTTCGGTGAATCGTAGCTAAGTTCCTACGCATTTGTACCTTGGGTGTGGAGAATTCTTTTACTCCATGGCCTGATTAGCTGAGTGGCAGTTTGGGGCACGCCTTGTCATCGCGTAGTTGTGCGGCACCAGCGCCTATTCTGGCCCTTTCTGTTTTCCCTTGCGGGATGTTGGTATAGATACGGGTGATGAATTTAAGCGCACGCACATATGCAGGCATACGCTGTGGACAAGTGCTCACGTACCTTAGAGAGTGGAGATACGTTCCGGCGGGCAGCTTGGGGGTTTACGCTCCTTGGCTGGGCGGGCCCCTCGTGACATGTCCACATTAAGTGGTGATTTACTGCCCCGGATGTTTTTCTTGTCTTGGTTGTCATTGCGTATTGATTTGTGCAGCAGGCGGCCGGTGTTGTTTTCCACACACGGTCACCCTTAGCAATGTTGTTGGGGCCTGACTCCTTTTATGACAGGGGTTGGTACATATGTTGTTGCTCACCTTAGCACTTGACGGCGGTGAAGCTACCTCGTTACTGCACTGCTAGATTGCAGACGTGCAGTTTGGTACCTCGCTTCCATCATGACGTATTCGTCTTTTGTGTACATATGTTGTCCCCTCGCCTTAGCGCTTGGCGGCAGTGGGCCTACTTGCTTACTGCACGGCTAGTTGTAGGCGTGCAGTTTGGTACCTCGCTTCTGTCATGACATGTTTGACTTTTGCTACATATGTTGGTTGCTCACCTTAGTGCTTGATGGCAGTGAGTCGACCTTCTTACTACACTGCTGGCGGGCAGGCTTGACAGTCTGTTACCCCGCTTTGGTGCTTGTGTGTTTTGTTGTTACGAAGGCTACCTTCGTGGCTTAGTCCCACAGGACTCGCCCGCAGGCCTTCGGGTGTGTTGTCTGTTGCAGGGACAACGGACTGACATGGAGAAGCCACACCGAATGTCACGACTAGTGCGCGAGCGTGGATCGTGGAGGCCGCTGCCAGGGGGAGCGCACATGAACAACCTCTGGCAAGGCCCGCTCGGTATGGCAATTACGCACACGTCCGACTTCTTAGGACGTTGCAGTACACTACCACCTGGAGAGGACAAGCAGCGTCTCGGCTGTAAGCACCAGCCCGGCTGCTCCTGGTAGGTGTGTTCTTCATGTCCAGGCAGCGCCCATTTGGGACTAGGCCTGTCTTCCGACACTGGAGGTGCCTCCTACCACATTGGAATGATTGTGTCACCTGGCCTCAGCAGCGCAGATGGCAGCATTGAAGCGTCTGCAGGTGGGAGCGACCTATGCTGTTGGTGCTTGAAGGATCCCGTTCCGCCCCGATGGGGGCATGCTGACGTCCTTCACGCAAGGCAGATGTGCCGGTGGCCGTCGGACAACCACTAGGTCGGGTCTCCTAGGCGCAGGATGTGGATACGCCATCCAACGTCTCCTTGGCACCGGTCGCTTGAGACCAGGACGTCTCTGTGGGAAGCTACACACCGGATTCAGTGGACTAGTGCACGTAGTGGGCCTGGATCGATGAGGCCGCTTCCAGGAGGGAGCACGCCCGGACGAAGCCTTCTATGAAGCCATGTCCACTATCGGTCCCCCTTGTCTCCAAGAAAGTCCATGGGATCCCGCTGGGGGTCCCCCTTACCGGCAAGAAAGCCCGCCTCCCTCGGAGCCCGGCTCAGAGACATTCACGTGCACGTCCAGGGACTCTAGTAAGGATGCTCGCCTCCAAGGAAGGGGAGACTACTATCGACACAGTTCCAGGCCACCTCAGGTTTGGTGTGTTGCATGGGCCTACTGGTGACCTGCATACGATGCGGAGGCTTCCAGTGGCCATCGGATATCCAGACAGTCTGTCTCCTGTGCGCTGGGTGTGCTTCCGACCACACTTGTGATGTCTGTGCTACCTGGCCGGAGCTGCGATGGTCTAATCTCTGGAACTTATAGGAGGGACCCTCCTCCCCTCGCGGGTACTTGAAGTTTGCCGAGGCGCCTTCCGCTGTGCCCCTGACACCGGACGTGCGAGACCAACTGGATCCGACACAGGAAACGCCACTGAGTAATCGAGGGATTAGAGAGCGCGCCTGGACACAGCTGGTGGAAATAACCCGCCTCTCCCAAGAGCCTGGTTTGGTGGGACGCTCGTGGCGTCTCTCCTCCACCGTCGTTCCCCACTCGTCTCTCAGGAAGCCGCCGGGATTCCGCTGGGGGTCCCCTGGCCGGCAAGAAACCCGCCTCTCCCAAGAGCCTGGTTCACAGAGACATACACGCACTCGTCCGGAGCCTCCTGGTTGTGAAGAGCGTAGACACAGGGATTCTACGCGACGTTATCGCTCTCCCTCGCAAGATCATAGGAGGACCTTCCCGCTCGGGGGCTGGGAGATTGTTGGCATCCGGTCTCAGAAGACCATGGGTATGCGCTTGCTGGGTCAGTCACTGGAGTGACCTCTCCAGGGCGCAAGCCTGGGCGAAGGGTATGGAGATCCTGGGGTGCCCAGTCGTCAAGGTTCCCCTCTCGGCCTCGCTGATGTAGCCAAAGGAATGCAAAGCAGTACGTTGGCACCAGTTGGCTGCAGGTGCTGCCGGAACAGTGCGTGAATACAGGCAGCTGTCTGCCTTCGGGGCTCCACTCCTGATTGGAAAGGTTTACTCACCCACATTTGGCCGTTGGATCCAACCAGATCTCCTCCGTTCCTCTAGCCGTTGGCTGTCAGAAACAGCTCAGCCGCCTAGTGGTGCAATGTGAACACCACCCCCTCACGTGGTTTAGCCCACCAGCCGAGGTGGTTAGCCAGGGTGTGGCGCTTGGAGCCAGCACGTGAGAGATTAAGGAGATGGATGAGGACCAGTGATGCCCGTCCGTCCTATGTAGGACGCAGCTGCCGAACAGCAAAGGTGCTACCTCTATCCAGAGCCCCCTACACCCCTGGGAGATTACCGAGACGCCTTTCGCTGTGCCCCCAGCACGGTATGTGCGAGGCCAACATGATCCGACACGGTAGGCGCACTGAGTTTCAACGGTTAGTGCCCAGAAATCCGCCTCTTCCAAGACCCTGGTTCATTTCCCACTCGTCTCTGGCCGCAGGGGTCCCCTTGCCGGCAAGCAACCCGCCTCTCCCAAGAGCCTGGTTCGCAGAGACTGACACGCACTCCTACGGAGCCTCCTGTTGGCAAAGATCGTAGGCGCCGGGATTCTACTCACCGTTACCGCTCTGCTTCGCAAGATCGAAGGAGGACCTTCTCCTCTCAGCGTTTGACGGATCAGGTCTCCCTCGACTCAGACGGTTTTCGCCTTCTTCGCGTTCCCCATCTCGTTCGGACTCCCTTTCGTCCCGTTCCTCTTCCCATCGACCGGCCACTCCCCCTTCCCTCGTCCTCTCCGTTCCGTTCCTCCTCGTCGCAGCCGTTCTCCTCGTCGGGACCCGCCTTCGGCTCTCAGGAGACCCTCGCCGCGTCGCTCCGTCTTCGCTCTCCCCTTCGGAGGGAGTCTTCGACCTCTGTGGTTCGCCGTCAGTGGGATTCCTTCCCGCGGAGCCCTCCTCGGTCGCCGGTTCCAGTCAGCGGGACTTCGACACCCTGAGGGTGACGGCTGGCGACCCCTCGGACTGGTTGCTCGGACGTTCTCAGCCGTTCTCCTCTCCCTCTTCTTCGGCTTCCAGTGCTGCGGTTCCGGCAGTCCTGTGCTGCGCGGATGGACACTCGGCCGGCGCTGGACGGGACTTCCAAGCTCATCGCCGCCGCCCTTCTGCGGAAGTTTGCCCGGCATCGCCAGCTGACTCACTGGGGGTTCTCATCCAGCGTGGACACCGGGGAACCAAGGCGCAGCCTCTGCTCCCTGCCGTCTCGACAAGTTTCTTTGGGCACCCGGGGGGTGCCAGACTTCGTACCGCTTGGCTGTGCTCGTGGCGGAGGACCTAGCCACTACACGGAGTCGGATCTACGCACCTTGGTCGTCTCTAAGCCCGGCTGCTCAAGCTACGCTTCCTACTTCCGTGATTCTTCTCGAGGTCCAACCCTCCGACCTTCGGGCTTCGCGGACAAGAGCGTGCTTCGCTTGGATCCGACGCGGACTACTAGGCCTTCTTCTTCTGCTCGTGGGAGAAAGGATAGGTCACAGGAGCTTCTCCTCTCCAGCAACGCGACAGCGGAGGTGTTCTTCCAGGATCAGGGCAGCTGGCGATCCTCTGACCAGTGCGTAACCCCTACCCTGGTGCTTGGGGAAAGAACTTCAACTACCTCCGTGCGTGTCGCTACCTGGACCGACGGTAGATCTGGGCCAGTCTTCCCCGGTGGGAACAGTGGCTACACACGGAATGCACCAGGACACCTTCGGAGGATCGGCGCATGAGACTAAGATGATCCTGTGGAGGGTCTCCACAACGATTGCAGTGGACTAGGGCACAGGGTGGGGTTTGACCGAGGCCGCTACCCGGACGGAGCGAGCCCAGACACAGCTTGAGAAGCAGAGAACTCGCCTCACAGAGCCCAGTTCAGAGAGTCGCGCTGGGCGACGTCCCACGTCCAATCTCGGTACCCACTCGTCTCCAAGTAAGCCGCCGGGATCCTGCTGGGGGTACTTGCCGGCAGATAACCCGCCTCTCCTCGGAGCCCGGTTCGGAGAGACTTACACACGCTCGTCCGGAGCCTCCTGTCGACTCCCCGGGTGAGGAGTCATCGCATGCTACGTCTTGCCCTTGCCGCCATACGGCGCCTGAGGGATGTCGCCATGGTAGATTGGTTAACGAGCTTCAGGAGCTACGACTCGCCCAGTCTGCCTACAGTTCGAGGGAACACTTACGTACAGCTCCTCTCGGACCATACCTTACCTGGACCGCATTTGGTCCACGGGTTCACCTTGCGCCCGCTTACGGGGCGCTATGCCACCAGGAGACCACGTAACAATACCTGTACAAGCCTCACGTGTGCCTACGACATAGCCGTTCGCTACGGACGTGCTCACCTCTTGCCGGTTCTGGCACCACTGACGCTACATGCCGGACGTTCTTCCTGGCTCAGCTCAGTCATACGTTCGGAATTACAGGACCTCTCCCTCAGGGAGGTTAGAGGCTACAGTTCCGTTATCAAGGCACTTGCATGGCCTCGAACGTCACATTCGTCAGGGACTGTTCGGTCTTACACTTCGTGGCTACTGGAGGCTGGCGGGCGGGATGACTTCGCCCTCTGCAATCGCAGAGTTCTGCCAGGCCAGCGAGACTCCTCGCTCTGCTGGGGGCGTTTTGCGGGGGGCACTACTCCCTCCTGGCGCCTCAGCGCCGTAGGTATTCACCTACCTAGGGTCGTCGGGAGTTTGCGTTAGGGAGGACGGCCATTGGGCCCTAAGGTGTGCTGGAGCGCGGCACCCACCTCCTCTTCGCAATTCTTCCATTCAGTCATGTCATCGGTAATGTTTTTGAAGAAACAAATTCATTTTTCTTTAAAAGGTATTTTTTCGAAAAATACTTACCGATGACATGACTCAAACGACCCTCCCACCTGCCCCGCTTGCCGCTGGTGCGCTAAGTATCCTGACTGAGGGATTATGGGTACCCGGCTTCCGGGTGGTGGGTATAGGGAGACAACTCTTGGTCCCCTCGGGGTTCCCCGAGTGCCTCCCGGGTTGTGTTTTTACACAACTGGCTCTTAGGCTAGAATGAGTAAGTAGTAGACACTTCCATTCAGTCATGTCATCGGTAAGTATTTTTCGAAAAAATACCTTTTAAAGAAAAATGAATTTTTCTTTGGGTAATAAATTATAAGAAAGAGTTAGAGACAGAGAGCCACACATTATATCTTTGATTCGCCATGGCTTCGAATCGGCCGCTAAAACTTTAGCAAGCAGTGCAAATGCTCTTTATGCAAGACAGTGACAGTGAGGGAGAGGGCGATATTGATCCCGAGGTGGAGTTAGAACAGGTAAACATCAATGGTCCTGATGATGATGTATTGGATGCTGTTAATCAAAACGATTTAGACGAGGAGAACGCTGCCACTTTCCAGTTTGTGGACACAAACCTGTGGGTTCCTATGGATGAGTTTGAAGGTGAAACTTGGGAATCAGCGCTCAACCTTGATTTCCAGGTGCAACCAGTTGCGAAAGTGGACCCATTGATTTTTTTTCTAGCATTTTTTCCTGAGCAGTTATTTGAACTGATTGTAGAGGAGACTAATAGATACGCAGAAGCCACGATTTTAGCCGCTAATGCTGCGCGCCGCCCTTGACAAAACCCGCTCACCTTTTGCCCTACCTGTGTGGAGGAGATGAAAGCATACCTGGCGCATGAAATTGTGACGGGTCTTGTGTTCAAGCGAAATCAATGTGATTACTGGGACAAGAAGACGGGTATAACATTGACACGGGAGTTGGACAGTACATGTCTGGATAACGTTTCCGACAATTATGATCGTACCTCCATTTCAACAACAATGCAAACCGACAGCCACGTGGACATCCAGACTACGACTCGCTCTTCAAGGTGAGACCACTAATTGACGGTGTGATGGGCACATAACTGAACAATTATGAACCCAACCGGCAGATTTCTGTGGATGAGTGTATGAGAAGATTCCGTGGCAGAGTGCATTTCCACATGTACGTACCGAGTAAGCGAACGAAGTGGGGAATAAAAGTGTGGTGCCTGGGTGATTCAGTGACAAGCTTCTGTATCAACTGGAAGGCGTATACAGGTGCGAAGGCAAATGATGCTGCCACTGGGCTTGGTCAGGAGGTTGTCTTAGACTTATTGCAGCCTTTGTTCAACAGTGGTAGAGTCTGCTATCAGGACAATTATTTCACTTCGCCCAGTCTCGCTGCAACATTGGCGAAAAGACAGATTGGCTGCTGTGGGACATGACCGCACAGGCATGCCTGAGGAGATCAAAGGAAACCACCTGAAGCTTCAAAAAGGAGGTGATCCCAAATTTTGGGGGGCACTCGGACATGGGGATCCTTGTTTCTTCATGGCATGATATGAAAAGAGTGAATGTACTGTCGACAGTTCATGGAAATACTGTACATCGAGGAATAATTAGAAGCCGGCATGAACCGACAGGTTACCGTCCTGTCAACAAGCCAAGCATGTGCCATGATTGCAATAAGTTCATGTCAGGTGTGGATTGAATGGACCAGCACATGTCTTACTACCAGTTTCATCATCGTCTCATCAAGCATTACATGGTGATATACCACTTGCACAATGGCTGGGTTATGGGCAAACATCAGCTGTCGATCACATCAAATCAGTTTCGCGCGAATGTCGCAGATGTGTTTTTGAATCAGTACAAAGCTTGTGACAAATTTGTGGATCACACTAGGCGCCGAGTGTCTGTCCCTTCGGACATTGCAAGACTCACAGGGATGCACTAGGCGGCCAGAACCGCGAAAAATGGTGACTGTGCTGTGTGTTCGGACAGAAGCCGGAAGGCTAGAAAGACTTCTTGTTTTCGTGTGTCGCACCGTGGCCCTAGAATACACCTGTGTGTTGGATCTGTCGACGATAGAGACTGCCACAGTGCAGAATTACAAGTAGAGGTCAGTCAGAATGGAGGTCAGTCAGAATGGTTCTACCTTCAAAATGTTACTAATATTCACATGACCATCTTGCATGAATAAAAATAATCACACTAATCACTTTGCACGCACCTAAATTGATTACAAATACGCATTTTTCAGGTAAATATGCATATGAAAATAACATTTGATGTACCAAAAAAAAAATTCGGAAGTAATGCCCAACCTTTACTGAATAATAAAAATATACATACTTTAGTACAAACGTCAATGGTTAGCTGCAAACAAATAATATTTAGAACCTATCACTTTAGTCTGCGCCATCTCTTAAAACTGCTGTGTGTTTAGGGGGTACACTGGTGTGCGCTTCATAGAGGCAAGGTTTTTCTGACTGCGTGCATTGAATAGTTACATAAGTTGAATCATTGTTGTTTCTGCATATCGGGCTGAGTAGACATGAGTACACACCCCACACTAATCTGGCACTACCCTTGAACTGTCATGGGTAGCCCATCTCCCACTGTGGTGTCTTCAGCCTTGTGAATGCAGCTAACTGGTGGCTGCACGCACAAGAGGGTTGACTCTCCTACTGCCAGTGGGTGCACATCGTGTTGTGGATAAATCTCCAGCGGTCAAAGGTACATAGATGCAAGGTGGTGTCCGCAAGAGGCATAGATCCTCATGAGCCCCCACAATTGCGGGGGCTCATGAGGATCTATGCCTCTTGCAGTTGTGTGGTGTTCATTATTTTGGGCAGTGAGGGGGTTAAAGTAGAATGTGTTACAATTGAAATGCATGGACTTGTTGCTGGAGGTTTATTTCCAGTGTTCTCTTTTCCAGGCACTTACCCCGGGGCTATCATCAGTGTGAAGAAAGAGCCGGTGCCGGCCCCCGCTGTCACGCTGCCCACCTCCAATTTCACCCCCATTTTGCCGGCCATCTCCACCCCCAGCCCTACACCCGCTCGCATCGCACCCTCTACAGTTGCTGCAGCCTTTACACCCACATTTGCTGCTGCCACACCAGTCAAACTCCCGACAGATATCGCCATGGAGATAAATAAGGTCTGATTTCCTGTTGGACTGTTAAGTATTGTGTCTGTTAGGGATACATTGGTAACAGTCTTCAGCCCTAAAGACTTGTTTCAGCTTTTTCAAAATGCCTGAAAGCTGAATTTCGGCTTTTTGGCTCAGAGGTGTTTCTCGGCCTGCCTCTTTTCCTCTTTCCCTGGGGGTTCCATGACAATGCCTGCCTAGTGATACTGGAAGCTGGCTTTCTCAGACTGTGACCAGTCCATCCCCATCTTCTTCGCCCAATTTCATTCTCTGCTGTTATCTGCTCTGTTCTCTCCCAGAGTCTGACGTTGCTGATCTTCTCTGGCCAGTGGATTTTCAAAATTCTTCTAAGGCAACTGTTTATGAAGATCTGTACTCTGTTGACTGTGGTTTTTGTCAATCTCCAAGTCTCTGCTCCATATAGGAGAACTGCTTTTACGTTGGAGTTGAAAATCCGTGTGTGTTGTGACAGCTCTCTGGAACTCCACACTTTTTTCAATTGGAGAAAGGCTGCTCTGGCTTTACCGATTCGTGCTCTGACATCTGCATCCGTGCCGCCTTTTTTGTCTATGGTGCTCCCGAGATAGGTGAAGGACTCCACCTCCTCCAATGGGGTGCCAGCAAGCAAGACTTGTTCTTCCCTGGTTGCGTTCAGTAAACTCTAGTAAACTTAGAGCACTGCTCAGGCTAAACTATAGACTTGGGTTAACCCCCCCCCCCTTCCCCCCCCTTCCCCCCGTCTTTTGAAAACACGAGCTAAACATACACACGAAAAATAAAGTGTGGATGTTGCTCGATAGTTTACCGCCAACCAACACACTAAGTGAGCAAAAAGCAAACAGGAAATAAAGCTCCACGTACGCTCATTTAATTTGACTACAACCAACCCACAGCTCCATGCCAACACTACACTCCTCCCGCACAGCGATATAAATCGCAAAGGAATGTTATGGACAGCCCCCTGAATTTGAATCGGCAACCAGCTCCAGATAAGAAAACGATACAGCGAAAGACAGCAGACGCCAAGCCCCCACATCAAGAGCGCTATACTCAAAAGAAAGAGTAAGCACGGTGTCCTAAACAAGATGGCTACGCCGAGCGATATACTACGGAACGGAAGACACACACGACTACCCACCCAACCGACCATGCCACCCGATGCTACTTCTCCAGTCTCACTGCAAGCGGAGCCAACAACGAGCGCAGTCGGACTCTACAGTACACGCAATGAACATGTGCCAAAACAGACCACCAGCCTGCCGCGCGGCAGACTTGGACATCAAGTGAAGCCAACAAGATTACAAAATGAAAGCTGAACTGGCGACCAACACTAACAGAGTGATGAAGATCATCACCTCTCAACAAAACCAAAAAATCCACATAAAAGTGGTCAGGTCTGGTCCGCTGACGAGAGTAGTACCTGGCAAATAAAGCAAAAACTTACTCGAAATAAACGCAAATAAATGACAAAATCAAGACCAAACGTCAAGTAGTTTTGTGTATACGGCCGGCTGAAAAAACAGGCCATTGCTTCGGATAGTGTGCAATGTGACACACTTTTTGCACAAACTTCCACAAACAGAAAACAAAGACAATGAGGCTGAACTGGCACCATTATGTTCTGTTTATTTTTTGAGGAAGGAGAAGACTTCCTTAGGCTGCCCCGCGCCCTCCCCAACCTTTCACACAATGCAGCTGACCTCCTTGAGTGGCCACCATCACATAGGTGGCTGTAGCCACCTAAATAATGGTCTTAAATTACAGGCGACACTTTCTGCTCTTTAAGACATTCTTTTAACCCATATCATACTGAGGTTAAAAGCTTCAAATTTGTACACTACCACATGCAAGCTACATTATAGTACTTACAGATAAGGATATAGACCAATGGCTTTAGTTCAAGGGTGGTGCCAGAATATTCTGGCACAACTCTTTACTATTTTTGTCAAACTTATTTCACACACTGGTGTATCCGGAATGATAAGGGTTAAAACACGCTGAGCATGCTATGAATTTTACCCAGGGAAGCTGACCCCAACTCTCTTTTTCCGAAGGGACAAAATGCCTTATTGCTAAAGTATAAATTATTTAGTTACCGCCGCGGCCCTTGTTGATGAAGTGGGATGGGGACGGTTGTGTTCACTTGGAAGTTCAGTTTTCCCAATTTGTAAACTGTGTAGTATGTTTGGCGCACTTTATGACTACCTTTTACTTGCCAAAAAAATGGTCCCGCAAACCAGTTCTCACCTCCTTTACCAAAACACTCTTGACCTTTTAACCCATTACATCCTAAACCAGATTTTTTAAAATGTGCATATTGTCCTAAGAAGGCTACATTACAGATTAGGAGATAGATAACTATGCTAGTTCAAGGGTGGTGCCAGAATAGCTTGGCGCCTGAGGCGCCAAGCTGTTCTGGCACCTCCCTTGAACTATCATAGTCAAATTAATTTCAAGCAGTAGTGTATCAGAATGAAACGGGTTAATGGGCAGTCTGTGTTTTCATCCGCCATTCTCTGATTCAGTTTCAGTATTCATTTTTTTATCAGCTTTATTTATGATCACCATGATCAGGTGTGATATTGGTGAAATTTGTGATATGTGACGTTTTTTTTCTGTACATGTTTTAAAGTAAAACCTTCATGCTGTTGCCTATCTGATTTGATCTGATTGCTCATAGGACTGGATTTTGTAAGATAATTATGCCTCTTTAATGAAATCACTTTTTTACTTTGATGTTACATTACTGTTCCAAGACCTTTCGTTAGATTTTTGACATTTATATGCAGGTTGCTGGTGGTGATTTCCCAACCAGTGTGTTATTGGCGGCAGCCAGCACGGCACTGGGCACGACATCGTCAAACCTGAAAGACGCCTTGCGATTTTCTCCCGCTGTCACTGCTACTCTTACTTCATGTAAGTTGCTCTGTATGTTACCTCATTTAACCCTTTTAGCCCCATGGTCCCGTTTCTCAAATTTTTGAGGTGTTGCCTAACGACTGTGTACCAGTTGCAGGAGATGGATTGGCCATGATAATTCAAGGGTAGTGCCAGATTCAGGCGCCAAGCTAATCTGGCACTACCCTTGAATTGTCATGGTCAGGCCATCTCGTGCTATAGTGATCCAGGGCTAAAGGGTTAATCATATGACTACTACTTGACTTGTTCATAGTGAAGCAAATTGGGCTCAGCCATGCAAAAAACACAAAATTTGTGGAGGTTTTCAAACAGATTTTAGTGACTGACCTGTTTGAAATAGCAAACCTATACATTTTTAGAAAGGCTATGCATTAACCTTTTGATGACGGAACACACATATGTGTGCCCCAAGCAAAGCTCCGTTGCCGACGGGACGCACACATGTGCACTGGCCTAGTTTCCCCATTGCCAATACCGGCAGTATGGTCTAAGGGAAGCAATCTACTATAATATGTCAAGCACTCATTTCTTTACTTGTAGAGTGACTTTTCTTGTTTGTATGGGCTGAAACCAACGAATTAGAAGCTCTAATACAAAACGTCCCCATGTGCAAAAAAAAAAATGGCGGATTTTGGTGTAAAAACTTTTATGTGTGAAGAAACTTTTCTGTTGTGCCTTTCTTTCTGGATTATTTACTGGTGACACACTAGAATATGTCTCTGGAATGCTAGGTGAGTGTAATTTTCACACTCTGGCTAACTAATACACTAACAGCATGTTCAGTTTCAGTGGAACCCAGTGTGAAACTGTTTTTGATTTTTGGCTTCTTACCCCATCTTCTTTATACACCTGTAAAATCTTAACATTACAAAATATTTTCTTCAGCATAGTGTCTACGAGTTCACATTGAATTGCTTTTTCCACTGATACCAAATATGTTGGGGTATGATAAGATTTTTACAACAGACAAGGCCAATGAAATTTGTCAAAATTACTACGGTAGCAGGGAAAAATCAAGTTGGCAGACTACGGTGGCAAAAGGTTAACCTATAAAAACAATAAGCCCCAATTCACATGATGATGATAGAACTTTATTGCCATATGTAATAATACATTAGGAAATCGTTGCGGTGCTGTGCAACTTAAAAAGAAGAACATTAAACACATCAAAATATAATTAAGCTACTCATGTGCACATACACAAACACACACACACACACACAGACACACACACACACACGTATGCCTTAGTAACTATTGTGGTCTAAACATAAAAGCAATAAACACGATTTCACAGTAACACAAATCACATAGGACATATCGTAATATAAAAACACGTCACTTGCATATTCATAGACACAGCTGTGCAGTTAGCCTTATTTCCTACGCATTAGTTTGGCCAGCCACCTGCTGCTGTGGTATGCAGCCACTCTCCGCTGCGAGCAGGCTATATAAGTCACTGTCTGGCATCCACTATTCCTTCTATAATCTCTGATGTGTGGTGTGTTATGCCTGTATTTAATGTTCTCTATCTCTTCTCCCTCAGTTTTCTACATACCCTGCGGGATGTTTGACAGCAGATACACATAGTAGTAGGATAATGGAAGAGCATTCCCTTCTAGCATCATGAACAGTTCTTCCAGTCTGCATGACTAGGCGCACGCTAATGATTAATTGCCTCCACGCCCAGCTACTGCCACCGATGGCTTATCTTGCACTTGGTGGCACCCGTCCGCTCCTAACTAAAAGTGTGTTTTGCACAGCCGTGTAGATGAAGTATTATGCTGATAGCTGGACAATACTGTATATACATTACAGTAAACAGTGCGACGGATGGGTCAGGTTTGGCGTTTGTTTGTATCATTAAAAGTCTGCACAGCAGTTGGGTAAAAACTGTTTTTAAAACGACTCGTGCGTGTTACGATCACTCTATAACGGCACCCTGATGGCAACATCTTAAACAACTCATGGGCTGAGTGAGAATCATCTCGGAGGATGGATCTAGCCTTTTTTAGCATTCTTTCGTGGAAGAGGGACTCCAACGAGGGCAAATCAATACCTATGATTTTCGATGCATTTTTACTACTCTGTTTAATTTGGATCGCTCTTTCTGTGTGGTGCTGCCAAACCAAACGGTCAGGGAGAAGGTCAAAATACTTTCAATAACTGCCCGGTAGAAGTTGGTTAAAATTTGTCTGCTGACGCCAAATGTTTTAAGACGTCCGAAAAAATACAGTCGTTGCTGTGATTTTTTCACTAAAGAATCAACGTTTTTCCTCCCATTTAAGATCGTTTGAGATGTGGGTGCCAAAAACTTGAAACAGTCAACAATTTCAACATGGCTACCATGAATAGTGAGGGGAACAATGTCACTTACTTGGTTTTCCTGAAATCCATGACCATTTCTTTGGTTTTCAACACATTCAGGTCAAGGTTATTGTCAGAACACCAGCCAACAAGTTCATCTAATCTCTCTCTGTAAGCTGTTTCATTGTTGTTTAAAATAAAACCTTCAACAGTGGTGTTGTCAGCAAATTTAACTGTAAGGGAGTTATCATCCGTTGATGTACAATCATGGGTAAAAAGAGAGTATAACATAGGGGACAAAACACAACCTTGGGGTGCACCCATGCTCAGTGTGACGGGCTTAGAAACGCGACTACATGAACCATACCTTATTTGTTGTCATGGTGCACGTGGTAAAACCACTTTTTCAGGTCAGCATGAGACGGTGATCCATGACATGTCACTCGAAGTCTGGCTCTAAGTTTCAAATACACATCGTCTGATGAATTATCATGGTTTTCATTTTACAGCCTTCTTGTGAGGGAAAGTGGTTATCTAGCTGTGTACTGAAAACACTCTACGGGTTGCACCTGTGTCAATATAAAGGGGGGGAAAAACAGACAAGGTCATCTTATTGGTCCAAGGGAGGGAACCTTTACTAGCTACTATACTGATGAGGAAATGAAACGTGACATTCGAATCATTGGAAACATGAAGTGACAAGCAAAAAAAATTTGACATTTGAGTCATTATCGGAAACATAAAGATTTGTGTTTCCGATGACTCGAATGATGCCACATTTCTTTTGCTCATCAGTATTACATTTTTATATGGTGGACATTATGTCCTATTCATGTTGGCAACCCCAGGACTATTTGACCCACCTGTGGAAATGTCTAGTTGCATGCCTGCCCTGCAGTGATGGAGTCCTTCAGAGCCTCACACCTTTGGGCCCATGATGAGGAGGAGGAGGATGTAGGCTTCTGATATCTCCCAAATCATGGGAGTTTCAACCGCAGAGCTCTGAACAGCATTTTTGTTTCTTAACTCACTTGTGTTGTTTTCACATTTGTTCACAGCCTCGGACCTTACCTCTAGTCAGCTGGGCAGCCCAGGGTCGGGGAGTCCCATGCGGATGTCTGTGAGTCCTTCAATCTCCCCTGCGCCTTCCCCCGGTCTGGTGTCCAGTTTTGAGGCCATGACGGGGTCACCCTTGGAGCTCTCATCTGTGAGTACATGAATTTACTGCTGGACGAATGCAGACATCTCCCAGACGCAAGGTGCTGGGACTCATAAGTTTTTGGGCCTCTTGCTGACCCCATTCACTTCTGTGTTCCTTGGATTGATGGCACTGTTTGACATTCAGTTTATGCTGCTTACCAAATTATAGTTTTGTGTCCGCTTTTAGGGAAGGGGTTTAACCCATTTTGCCCCAAGTCCCTACAGCAGGAGACTGCTTGACCATGATAATTCAAGGGTAGTGCCAGATTAGCTTGGCGCCTTCAGGCGCCAAGCTAATCTGGCACTACCCTTGAATTATCATGGTCACTCCACCTCCTGCACCTGTGGGGCTGAAAGGGGTAAGATGTGGTGTGAATGAGTTTGGACGGCAGTTGTCGGCCAGGTCAGAGGCAGAAAGTCTCAACGTATTGTTGTGACAGTAGCCTGAGACATCTGGTTTAAAACAGGCCAGCCGTTTCAGTCTGCGAATGTATATTATACCAGATCTACTTATATATAAAGAACTTATACATAAAGATCTACTTATATATAAAGAACATATTTTCTACATTCCAAGATGAAAGCAATCTATTGAGGGCTGCTTCAAAGTTTCCTTCTTTGAGTCCATTGACTTGACCCATTCCATGTCTGATGGTCTCCATCTCTTTCCGCTCACATTTCTGGGAAAAAAGAAAGCGTTTCAGCAGCATATGTAGTAAAGATGGCCTATGGTGAAAGAAAGTTTGACACAATGCCGTTGGTTTGCTTATGACAAACTTTGGATACGACAACAGATTTATCCTCTGGCATTTTGCAGTATCCATATTTTTTTTGCTGTTGCCTTTTGCCTCGTTTAGGTTACCGGTTACCTGTATTTTCAAGGCGTCTGTTTTGTTTTGTTAAACCTTTTAGCCCCGGATCCCTACAGCAGGAGATGGCTTGACCATGATAAGTAAAGGGTAGTGCCAGATTAGCTTGGCACCTGAAGGAGCCAAGCTAATCTGGCACTACCCTTTACTTATCATGGTCAAGCCATCTTCCACAACTGGTACATAGTTGTTAGGTAACGCATCTAAAATTTAAGAAATGGGACCTTGGGGCTAAGAGGGTTAACGTCATTGTACATACAGCCGCTAGTACGATAATCAGTACCGACGGCTGTATACACAAGGGTGTTATTGTTCTTTTGTTAACCCTTAGGTTGTCAGTAGCACTTTTTGTCACACTAATTCATGCAAGAATCATTGGGACAACGACCACTTCTGGAATGTCAATGTTTGTCTTAGCATGTCGAAAATGGAAATCACATAACACAATTAACCCCTTTGTGCATGCAGCAGCTGGTTTTGTACACAGTACGAGTGGCTGCTTACAAGAAGGTTAAAAAATGTGTTTATTTTCTTTGATTTCAGGGGCTTCTTGGCTCACCTCAATTACAAGAAGGTTAAATGTGTTTATTTTCTGTGATTTCAGGGGCTTCTTGGCTCACCTCAATTACAAGAAGGTTAAATGTGTTTATTTTCTGTGATTTCAGGGGCTTCTTGGCTCACCTCAGCATTCACTGGACGGAGAGAAATCAGACCGGCGAGTGGCGCACTTGACTGCTGAACAGAAACGGCGCTGTAACCTCAAGGTAAAAGTTCGTATTCATTTTCTGCTTTGTTTGTTAGTTAAAGTGCATGAGTAGTCTGTAATGAAGCGATTAACCCTTTGGGTGTCGGTAGCGGTTTTTAGTCACGATGATTCCTGTAGGAATCGTCGTGAGTAGAACCGGTACCGACACCCAAAAGGGTTAGATTCCATTTGAAAATTGCCTTGTTTTTCACATGCACAGTAGAACCTGCTTTGAGCAAACTCTGTTTGCAAGAAAGAAGTGGTCGTAAATGACAGGAACTGTCTCATTAACTCTTTGCCTACGGATGTCGACGTCAGCCGCCGTGAGACTACTTCCACTGGAACACTAACTGCTGCGAGATCCGTCCAGCCATGGTTCACTGGCAGTGCGTGTATTTGGCTATTTTTAGAGCAGAATGCATCCTTACAAGCCATCACTTGGCACGAGCACCTGATCCAGAAATCAAATCTTAACAAAATGATAAAGTGGCAGAGCACATATTGCATACCAGTTACTTAGTAGGTGAAGAGTTAACCCATTCAACCTCATGGGCGCATTTCCCTAACTTTAGAGGTGTCACCTAATGACAATGTACCTGTTGCAAAACCTGGATCAGTCATGATAATTCAAGGGTAGTGCCAGATTAGCTTGGCACCATCATGTGCCAAGCTAATCTGTCACTACCCTTGAATTATCATGGTCAATCCATCTGCTGCTGTAAGGACTTGGAGCTAAACAACAGATTTCCAATGTTGTCTTGCCTTGGCTAAAATTTCCTGCCTTTCTTTTAAATGCAAGTCACTGTAACTTTGATTGACAAAGGAGAAAAAGTCACCTTTTTGGTGATATTCAAACATCATAATTAAATTAAGGTCTTGGTTCAGCATTACAGTAAGATGTGCTAAGAACTTTGGGAGGTATAGCTATGTATTACTTGTTATTGCCTTGAGCTTGTTGCTTTAACTTTTAAAATCGCCATTTACTGGCATGAAAATTCACTTACTTAGCTGAAAGGATGAAATTCACAAATTTGTGAGTTGTCCTCTCACTAAAGTTTGCATGCTACTGCTAGTTTAGAAGATGGATCAACCAGGACAGTCTAATGGTGGTGCCAGTAGCTTCACTTCTCTAGGATCCAAGCTTTTCTGGCACCACCAGTGGGCTATTTTGGTCGATGCTTGTCCTAATGCATTGCACCAGAAATGACATTGGAATGTGGGTCCCTGGCACCTGGCGTCAAATCCTTCACAGCCATTCGATGCAGATTGAGATATGTGAAATATTTGATAATTCAGTGATAAAGAGCTTCAACTGCTAAGGAATATGGATATAAAGTGGTATCAGCAAGAGACAATGATCCTTATGACCCCCTGCAGTTGCAGGGGACCATGAGGATCTATGTCTCTTTCATAGAGGTTTTTGTTGTGATGATTCCTGTTGGTAGCGCTTTGTGTCAAGGTGATTAATGCAGGAATCTCTCAACCCTTTTAGCCCCATGGGTGTTTTTCCCAAAATTTTGGAAGTGTTTCTGAATGACCAGTTGCAGGAGGTGGATTGACCATGATAAGGCGCCAAGCTAATCTGGCACTACCCTTGAATTATCATGGTCAATCAGTCGCCTGCTGTAGAGACTTGGGGCTAAATGGGTTAAGCAAAAAGCACTACCGACAGCCAAAAGATCAAGCCATGATGTTATATCAGATATTGCTGATGGAGAATAACAAATTTGTTTGTTGTTGTTGCTTGTGCGTTACAACTTCAGTTTGTTACCATTGCAGAGTGGATTTGATCTGCTGCATACTCTCGTGCCCTCGCTCGCTCAGAATCCCAAAGTGAGCAAGGCCACCATGCTCCAGAAAAGTAAGAGTCAGGTTCTGCATTTGTTATAGAAATGACCAATAGCTTCCAGTGGGAACAATTTGCCTTTAACCCTTTTCATCCTGATACTCCTACTGCTTCAAATAAATTTGACTATGATAGTTCAAGGGTGGTGCCAGAATAGCTTGGCGCTTGAAGTGCCAAGCTATTCTGGCATCACCCTTGAACTAAAATGATTGATCTATCTTCTAATCTGTAATGTAGCATTCATAAAGGAACAAGCAATTTTTAAAAAGGCGGCCTCGGGTTGTAATGGGTTAAGGATAAAAAAAGTTTGAACTTGGTTTTTTTTCACTTTGGTGTATGCAGTATACACCTGAACAGTGTGTTTTGTGAATAATTGTATTTAGTGTATTCCCAAACAGATTGTTTTGTCTACAGATTGCACAGTGGTTGATTTGTTTTTGGATAGCTTGGGATCCCCACCAACCCTGGTGAAACTTGCAAAGGTTTTTCTGAGGGACTGGTCTATGATCAGTGTTGCTTAGGGATTGCAGGAATTCTGCTAAATGTGTTTATAGACCACATAAATGAGTGGGCCCTCCCGCCCACGAAAAACGAGAAAGACCTGTGTTTTAAATAAAAACTGCAGCAGCATGCGATTTTGTTGAGGGAGATCACCGACTTTGTCGTCTGCTCCAGATGAGTACTGCACACAAGCTTATGACTATTCCAGGTTTTATCTATAAATCTATATTAACCCTTATATTTCAGAATACAACAGTTTTTGGCTAAAATAGTTCAAGGGTAGTGCCTGCATAGCTTGGCGCCTCTAGGTGCCAAGCTATTCTGGCACCACCCTTGAACTAAAGCCATTGATCTATATCCTTATCTGTAAGTACAATAATGTAGCTTGCATATAGCAGTGTACCAATTTGAAGCTTTTAGCCTCAGTATGCTATGGGTTAATCTTCACGATTGGTCTGGCAGTGTCCAGCTGATGATTTACAACCAGTCATTTATATCCCATCAAATAATTCTGCTATGAAGTGCGCCAGTGGATTTTTCTTCACTAAGAAGCAAAGAATGTCAGTGATCAGTCTAAAGAGGAATCACAGGCTGATCATGAAACAAGATAGTGTCTTGAGGCGATTGAAGTTGCCGATGATGAAATATACGGGTGTGTCTTCCTTCCTTTTTGTTTTAATTGTTCTTCTTCTCTATTTGCTTTTACTTGTAGAATTTGTAAGAGTATTTGCGCACTTTTTTTTCTATTTAGGGGGATCTAGGGTCTCCTTTTGTGGAAGTCTAGAAGCAACACATAAAAATGTCTATTTGTTTCCCTTTCCTCAGCTGCTGAGCACTGTCGCAAAATGAAATCTGAGCGATCCCAGATGCAGCAAGAGGCAGGAATTCTCAAACAGGAGATCGAGTCGCTCAATGCAGCAATAAGGTAAGTCAGACGCCATCAGAAGTAAATGTCCACACATGCGCAAGTCTGTGGCTATGGTCCTTACTGCTGTTGGCAGTAAGATTCAGGATCACAGATTTGCACACACCGAAAGCCTGAAAAGACGCTAAAAAGTCCTCAAATGTTTAAATTCAGTGATAGTATAAATGTGACTGCCGTTTTAACCCTTTTAGCCCCAAGGTCCCATTTCTTAAATTTTGGAGGTGCTGCCTTACGACTATGTACCAGTTGTAGGAGATGGATTGATCATAATAATTCAAGGGAGTACATCTGGCACTACCCTTGAATTATCATGATCAATCCATCTCTTGCTGCAGGGTCCCTGGGCTAAAAGGGTTAAGGCTGTTTGTGCAGTCCACAGAGCTACAAGGTGCTGCACAAGTACGTGGCCCTCTCCCTGTGCATCCAGTGCTTCTGTTTTGTTTGGCTTTATTTGTGACATTTTGTGCGTTCAGTGACTTCTTTTTTGAAGCCTCATAGCACGCTGTTTTAGTTCCTTAACCCTTATCATTCGGAATACACCAGTGTGTGAAATAAGTGTGACTAACATAGTTCAAGGGTGGTGCCAGAATAGCTTGGCGCCTTCAGGCGCTAAGCTATTCTGGCACCACCCTTGAACTGAAGCCATTGGTACATATCTTTATCTGTAAGTACTCTAATGTAGCTTGCATATGGCAGTGTACAAATTTGAAGCTTTTAGCCTCAGTATGATATGGGTTAAATGTGTGTGTTCATCAGCTTCTGTAGTTCAGCTTCAGTGCCGACTTTCTAGTCCCCACTAGCAAAGAGAAACTGTATCGTGTCAACCCCTCCACCGCTGGTGCACCATGAACACTGGAAGACTACAAGAGGCTTAGATCCTCATGAACCTCCACGTTTGGGGGAGCTCATGAGGATCTATGTCTCTTGCCGTCTGCAGTCATTCATGCTTCTTGAACAAACAGGTAACCGAGCAATCAGTGGCAGCGACCAGGTTAACTCTTTCGAGACGTGCCGCATCCGGATTCGTGGCTTTACGCCGTGAATCTGGATGCATCACGTCTTGAAAGAGTTAACCCTCTTGTACTGTTTACAGTACCAGTGGCCGCATGCAGAAGAGGGTTAAGTGTCATGTCTGTGTCAACAGTTGTGTGCAGTCCCAGCTGCCAGAAACGGGAGTTCCCGTCACGCGGCAGCGAGTGGACCAGATGAAGGAAATGTTCGAGGAGTACGTGAAAAGCCGTACACTGCTCAACTGGAAATTTTGGATCGTATCCTTTTTGTCTTCATTGCTTGGTTTGATTTAAATGTATTCATTGTGTAGTTGTTTTTGTTTTTTTTTCAGGTTTATAATTTTTGTTGTTGCTGCTGATTGCATAAACACCTTGACTGCTAATGACGATACTGATGGGCGGACAAGACGTGTAACTACAGCTCTTTTCAGCTGAATGGTATCGGCAGCAGCAGTCAAGGGGTTAACCCTCTTATCCCCACAGCCGCATTTCTAAACTTTTGGAGGCGCTGTCTGATGACTATGTACCAGTTGTAGGAGATGGATTGATAATGATAATTCAAGGGTAGTGCAAGATGAGCTTGGCTCCTTCAGGCTCCAAGCTCCTCTGGCACTGCCCTTGAATTATCATGATCAGTTCATCTCCTGCTGCAGGGTCCAGGGGCTGACTGGGTTAAGTTGGTGAGAGAACCATCAGGGCCAAACCATCTCGTCGCCCACTGTCCCCCCACCCGGGTCTGCCCTGGGGGACTTGGGTGGGGTTAGGTATTTTTTAGTTCCCAGGGTCACCCTGGTCAGCCCCACAGGGTGGGTTTTTCTCTCTATTCTGGGGCATGTGTTTCTGTCTACCCTTTGTCCATTCACCTGTATTTGCCTTTTTAAAACTCGCCCTACTGTCTGCACTGCCTGTAGCTCTTGATATTAGATGTGTGTTGCTAAATGGTCTTAGCTTTATTTAGGCCCCATGTGTTAGGTTTATTTAATGTATTTGACCGGCTGGCGACATACATTCAATGTTCTGTTTATTTATTTTTTTTCACAAGCAGTGCAGGCACGTCCTGAGAAAGCCTTGTTGCTGTCGGGACGTTAAGCAATGTACAATCAATCGTCGCCCACTGTGCTGGATGAAGGGAAATGCACAGAAAAAGATGTGTGAATGCCATTTCACATTTCAGCTTGTCACTTTGGTGACAACTGCATTGAAAACAAAGTGGAAGATTTTTAACCCTTTGGCTGTTGGTATCAGTTTTGTCACGATGATTCCTACATCACAACAAAACCGCTACTGACACCCAAAGGGTTGGCAGCTTTACGTTGCAACAATAGTTAATTCTTTTTCCCGGCTTGGACAACCCGGCTGTGTGCAGGTGGAAAGCGTACTGACCCGCAAAAGAAGTGTGACTTTGGAATCGTCGGCGACACTGTTAGTGTTTCATGTATGTTTTGCTGGTCAGTATAGTAGGTAAACAACACGAAGGGTTAAAGATGACATTAGCTGTGTGTGGGTGCATCAGCGATGCTGGTTGTCCCATTCAACACATTCCACCCCAGGACCGAAATCCCCAGATTTATTAGCTGTGTGTGGGTGCATCACAACGCACCAAAGTCCGGATTTTCAACTCCAACGTAAAAGCAGTTCTTTTACATGGAGCAGAGACTTGGAGGTTGACAAAAACCACAGTCAACAGAGTACAGATCTTCATTAACAGTTGCCTTAGAAGAATTTTGAAAATCCACTGGCCAGAGAAGATCAGCAACGTCAGACTCTGGGAGAGAACAGAACAGATAACAGCAGAGAATGAAATTGGACGAAGAAGATGGGGATGGATTGGTCACACTCTGAGAAAGCCAGCTTCCAGTATCACTAGGCAGGCATTGTCATGGAACCCCCAGGGAAAGAGGAAAAGAGGTAGGCCGAGAAACTCCTGGCGTCGAGACCTCCAAGCAGACATCAAGAGACTGGGAACCACCTGGAGTAGAATCGAAGGAGAAGCACAGGACAGGAGTTGCTGGAGGTCTCTCGTCGACTGCCTATACCCGGGTAGGGGTGACAGGCGTAAGTAAGTAAGGGTGCATCAGCGATGCTGGTTGTCCCATTCAACACATTCCACCCCAAGACCGAAATCCCCAGATTTATTAGCTGTGTGTGGGTGCATCAGCGATGCTGGTTGTCCCATTCAACACATTCCACCCCAGGACCGAAATCCCCAGATTTTGAAGTTGCCCTCTGAAGGACTGTATTACAGTTCTAGGGACAGATTGAGCATGATAGTTCAAGGGTGGTGCCGGAATAGCTTGGCGCCTATGGGCGCCAAGATATTCTGGCACCGCCCTTGAATTCTCACGTTCGATCCATGTCTTGCTGTGTTGTGTCGGGGCTGAATGAGTTAACCCCAAGACCGCGTTGCTCAGATTTTGGAGGTGTCACCTAGTGACTGTACCGGTTGCAGGAGATGGATCTATGATAGTTTAAGGTAGTTCATCAGGCGCCAAGCTAATCTGGTACTACCCTTAATCCATATCATTCGGAATACACCAGTGAATGAAAGAAGTTTGACTAAAATAGTTCAAGGGTAGTGCCAGAATAGCTTGGCACCTCTAGGCGCCAAGCTATTCTGGCACTACCCTTGAATTGAATCCATTGGTCTTTATCCTTATCTGTAAATAATGTAGCTTGTGTATGGCAGTGTACAAATTTGAAGCGTTTAGCCTCAGTATGACATGGGTTAAATTGTCATGGTTTATCCATCTCCTGCTGTAGTTGAGGCTAAACTTTTTTCTGTGTTGTGTAGAAGTCATGTTTAAAAAATTCCGTAACTCTTGCATCAGTTTTCAATCATCATCCGTTCACTGTTTGACTCGTACAACAACATGGTGTCCACTGCCAACATGGAGGAACTCTGTCGCACAACCCTCGCTTGGTTGGACCAGCATTGCTCACTTGTCTCTCTCCGACCCAGTAAGTTCTTTACAAATTGAGCTCAAAAGAACATACAGGTCGACCTCAGTATATTGACACCTGGGAAGCATAAAGACTTTGTTGTTTGCGATTGTGTTTTCATTCTAACATGGTAAGCAAATGGTCTTGGGGCCGATGTCAGCCTTAGCTGGCCCAGACATAGCTGTGCACAGGCCTTGTGGGCCTGAGTACCTGTGCATATTAAGTCTAATACAGTGGTTTCCTAGAGTGCATGGGACTGGAGTTGACCTGTATTTTGTTAACCCTTATCATTCAGAATACATCAGTGTGTAAAATAGTTCAAGGATAGCTTGGCGCCTCTAGGCTCCAAGCTATTCTGGCACCACCCTTGAACTAAACCCATTGGTCTATATCCTTATCTGTAATTACTGTAATGTAGCTTGCGTGTGGCAGTGTACAATTTGAAGCTTTTAGCCTCAATATGATATGGATTAATTGTCCTCTGAAGTCTGTATTACAGAATTATATAAGTGGACCATTTCATGGGCAGTGCCTGAATAGCTTAACGTTGAGCCCATGGGGTACAGGGGCATCTACTACCTATGGAGTACGACCTGAACACTGATAAATTCAGGCACACTGCAATTGTGCCACTTTAATTTACCAGGACCTTTCAATGGATATGCTATCGAACAAGCCTGGCAAATTGTGAGTTGTCATCTTAGTTAACATTACCCTACAAAAAACAGATCGACCATGGTAGTTCAAGGATGGTGCTATAATGGAGGCGCTGCTATTCTAACACCACCAGTAACCTGTCACTGTTGATCCATACAAGTGCTGGCAGTCACCCTTTTGGTTTGATTCACATCTTGCTACAGTATGTCAGGACACAATGGGCGAACCCAAACCCTTCTAGAACTTTAGCCATTAAAAATGAGTGATACATGAATGTTTGCTATTAACATTATTTGTTATTGTATTATTATTATCATTATTATTATTTGATTTGCATCTTACTGGTGTTACACAATTTCACGTTTCTGTCCACAGCTGTTTTGAACGCCCTTCGCCACCTCAGTACCACCACCAGTATTCTCACCGAGCCACAGAGAGTCCGCGAACAGGCCACACAAGCTGTGACCAAGGGCATTGACGCTAAAAATAACAAAGGTGGAGGCAACCCTGGTAGCGCATGATTGTTGGAATTAATTCACTTCATTCGCAGAAATGTCGCTTGGATTAAGTCATCAGAGCATGCTGAGCCCACAGTTGAAATTCCTAAATTTGGAGATGTCACCGCTCTGAACATAGATGGACCATGATGATTGAAGAGTGGTGCCAGAAGGCGCCAAGCTATCCTGGCACCTCCCTTCAACTATCATGGTTGATCCACATTTTGTTGTAGTGTATCAGAGCTGAATGGGCTGAAGTCATTGTTGCTGAAAACTTCAAGTACATGATTGTTTGGTTCTGTCCTCATGATTGGCAGTCTGTTCTGGATGAATGTATCATCAACACTTTAAACCTCTCGAGGCTGATGCTGTTGTGTGAGAATTGCCACTTCATTTGTAGGAACAGGTGCAATCATCATTTTCTGTGAAAGCTGCAATTGGTTGTGTTTGTTGAAATGTGATTGTGAGAGAGACAACTCTGATATACGACATTTGGCGTAAAGTTTGCATCAGGATGACATCAGATTTCTGAACCATTTGTACATGCAGCCTGCATGGGATAGAGTTTGAGATGATCGTCTTATTTGAATGGAGCCGTGGGATTTTGACCAGTTCAGCTAACAAAGTCGTAAGATCCCAAATGACAGACCGCCACCCATTTATAAAATATGGAGTACATATTAAATCCTGAAAGAAATAAAGTAAAACGAAAGGATGACGTTTTGATCACATCTGTATGTTTTTGCAAGATTTATGCCAAGAAATTGTATATCCTGAGTTCCATTTATGGAACAGCAAGGTGGTTCGAATGTGTCTGTCCAGCATAGTATGCTTGACTGGGTGTCTTCACTGGCCAAGCGCTTACACTGCAACTGTGGGACTGGTTACATGTAAAGAGCGTCGATGAGGTAATTGATTGCGTTGAACTGTTCAGTTGAGCACTGTGGTATTGATTGTGGTGGTGAGAATTGAAGAAAAATCTGCCAGTCATGAGAAGGAGAGATATATTGAAATGAAGTATACATTGTGAAAAGTAGCAGCCTTAAGGTCAAAATCCCAAAATTTGGGAGTTGTCCTCTGAAGACTGCATTAAAGAGAAAGAGAAATGATGATAGTGTGGTGCCAGAAATAGCTTGGTGCCTGTAGGTGCCAAACTGTTCTAACATCACCCTTGAACTGTCGTGTTTGTTCTGTCTCTTATTGTATTGTTTCAGGACTGAATGGGTTAACAGTGAATGGTGAGAAGTATGGCGCTGTGATGTCAATGTGTAGTAGAAAATAAGATAGGTTCAATACTAGTGAACTTTGATACAAGGAAACAATCTTGACAGCATGTTGAGTGAGAGACTATTGGGAAACTGCATGGGAAATATCTTACGAAAGTGATATGAGAGAAAATATTGATAGGTTGGTGAGTGGTGTGTGTGTAGTCTATCTGAAAGGTGCAGCGAGGGTATGCTAACGTTGTGAATACTGCGAAATGGCATTTTTCCTCTGCTTGTTGCCAGACGGATGTTCTGAAGATTGTGACGGTGGAGAAAGAGTTTAAATGTGTTGCATGCGTTCTTGAGAGTTTACGCATTTTGAAGAAGGCATGTAACATGTAATTGCATTTGATATATCGACAAATGGCACATTTTTCCCGTAGGTAATTTTACATGGATAGATATTCGCACTGGTCTGTAATTTTGACCTTACGTCTTAGAAAAGCATAAAGTCAAAATAACAGATCAGCATGTCTTTTGAGACAAAGAGTGTCAGTAGAAAATTGTTGTTACAGTTGGTGGTACCGGGTAGGGTATGCTTGCACGATGTGCTGTTGGTAAAGGCTGGCTGTGTGAAAACTAACAGGAAATGAATACGAAACAACGTTTCTCAGTTTTATCAGTTGCGTTGAAGCGTTGTCATCACTGGCGAAGGAGATGTGTAACTGCTGTGAGGCATAGTGTGCTGTGTTTTTTTTGTGTGTGGTCAAATTGGAATCGGATTTGATGTGTATATTTTGTTACATTGTGAACATTTCAGGCGTATATTATTTCTAATTGTATACTGTGCTGCTGTGTTTTTTAAGTCCGTTCTTTGTCTTGTTTTGGGTTTTGTTATGATTATGCTGAACTGAAATTTTGCCTTCATGTGATGCAGCATTTCAAATGTCTCAACATCAGCTGTTATGTCAGCCTTACTTGCATTAGAAAGGGGAACAAATACAGAAAGGAAATTTAGAGAGGAAGTTGAGCAAATTGTGGCTTTTCTGAATGCAGTGTGAAGTGGATGTTCACTTTATTAGCTTCAGTAAATTGGGAATATTACAAACTTGGCATGAATAAGTGCTGTCTGAGCCGAGGGCACTCATGTAGAGCGTTGACGCCTTCACACCTGAGAAATAGGGGACATGATCCAACTGCAAAAGTCCTGGAGCATTGCGGGCCACTGCAAGTGCGGGGGTTCGTGAGGATCAGTGCCGCTTGCTAACCAAACTTTGTATCCATGTTTCTTGTACAGCTCGGTCTCTTGTTGAATTGACAAAGATTGCAGAAAGACAGTCTGCGTCCACTGGTGGTGAAGAGGTTAACTCATTCAGCTCAATGCACGTATTTCCCCAATTTTGGAGGCGTCGTCTAACGACTATGCACCTGTTGCAGGAGATGGATCGACCTTGACAATTCAAGGGCAGTGCCAGATTAGCTTGGCGCCGACAGGCGCCAGGCTAATCTGGCACTACCCTTGAATTATCGTGGTTGACCGATCTCCTGCTGTAGTGCCTCAGGGCTGAATAAGTTAATAAATAGAGTATTACAGATTCACCGTGAGTGGTGTTGGAGCCAAGAGCACCCGTACACAGCCTGTGTAGGCAGTCGCACATTACTGTACAGTACCAGTGGCTACATGCACAAGTGGATTCAGCTGGATGCAACCAGTGTAATAAAAGATAAGTTACATTTACTGCAGGAGGTTTTAATCTTGCATAGAAATTTGTGTCTGCTGTTGATATTGTTTTGAGTATTGTATTGTAAGAAAAATCATGGGACATTTTTAGCAAGTAACAGATTTGAACAGAGATTATGTTTTCATGATGAAACTAATGTGGAGGTACTGTGTAGCTAATATTGTGAATGTGTATCCAGTACAATGCGTACAACATGTGTGTAGGCAAAAGAAGGCAGCTTGCATTGATGCGAGAGAGAGAGAGATACAGTCTGAGAGTGTGTGCTGGCGTGTGAGAGGAGTCCAGAAAAGAATGTTTCATTGTGTGGGTAGTGTCTGTGCGTGTTTGTGTGTGTGTGTCTGAATGCGTCGCTGTGCGTGTGTTTCTGTACATGAGTGTGTGTGACGTGCATTCATACGTGCATTTATCATGTCCATTCTCTTAGAAAGTGCAAGTAATAGGTGACAACTGATTCACAGAATTTCTCCGAATAGGCCATAAATAAATTTGTCATCTCAGGGAGAGCGCTTTAGTATTAATAGTCGTTCTTTCAGTAACTGTCACTGCTGCTTAGTTACAATTCTTAGTGTACATTGCTAATGTGTGCTGGTCTGTGATTTTGAACCTTACGGCCTAGAGCTGTAATGTCCAAAATCACAGGCCAGCACACACTTGCTCAAGTTGGATAAGCCCTGAAGCGTAACCAGAAAGTACCCATAGTCTACAGTTGTGAGTATGTTGACAGTTAACGTTGATACATGTACAACAAATGTTTTGTGCTGGCTTAATCTGAAGAGTAAAATTATACACGTTTTTACCAGTTCATTATTCATTTTCATTAGTTTAGTGTAGCCACCATGTAGCCTTGAGCTTGGATAAGCGCTTAACTGTCCTTAAACCTGAGACAAAGTGTACGCCTTTATGACAGAGCAAGACAGTGACAGAGTTTCACACACGTAACTTGGTTACGGGAATGAAAATGTACGTGTAGCTTTGAAATGGAACACAAGTCATTACTTTCAAATCCTGGGTATGCAGTGTAGAGTAAATGGGGCAGTTTCTGTCGGTGATGTCCACTTTCACCCTTTTAGCCCCGGATCCCTACAGCAGTAGATGGATTGATGATGATAATTCAAGGGTAGTGCCAGATTAGCTTGGCGCCTGAAGGCGCTAAGCTAATCTGGCACTACCCTTAAATTATCGTGGTCAAGCCATCTGCAACCAAAATTTGAGAAATGTGACCTTGAAGGTAAACGGATTAATGCACATAAACTCCAGGCAATTTCGTCAGTCTCTGAATGCAAATGGAGCCAGCGTCTTTCAGCAAGAGGCATAGATTCTCATGAGCTCCTGCAGCTGCAGGGGCTCATGAGATTCTACGTCTAATGCAGGGATTTATGACAATTTATGTCTCCTGTAGATGGAGTGGGTGGATGAAGGGATTTTCTGCCAAAAATTGTCATGTGTACTTGCATCGGAAAACGCGACAAGATGTGATCATTGTGTTGATCTGATACTGTGGACCTTACAACCGAAAGCTGTACGGTCTGAAATCACAGAGCTACAGACATGAAGAGTGGAAACGACAACAAAAATTGAAAGTCTGCTGCTTTGAATAAAACTGAGACACAAAAGTGTAATAATTACACTTTTTATTGTCAATGGAATTCAGTTGATTTCATGAAGGCCTCGTGTCTGAATTTTTTTTTGTTTTTATAGAATTATGCCTTCACTGACATTTCTCCAGTCGAGTTTTGCATCGAGTGAATGTCCAACTGCATCTGAATCATTTGGTGTGGTGTAAAAGATCCACACGACATGTTGATGTGTACCGAGTTTGTTTTCTACAGTTATCACAGCGTCACGCAAGTAGGTTTGCCTTTTGGAACGAGGGAGCGAGCGTCTAAGTATTTGTGTGCTGGTCTGCGATTTTGGACCTTATGGTACAATGCTGTAAGGTCCAAAATCACAGACTGACACATTGAATTGTTCTGATCTAAATTGTTACTTGATCGTGCATTTTGTAAATGAAGGAAAATTTAACTGTTGAAGATATTTTGACTGAAGTTTTGCGATGTATTCAAACTGTGCATGTGTGTCTGTGTGTGTGGAGAAATTCTGAACACAGAAAGAAACATGCTTAGAATGGACAAGTTCAACACATTTGTGTTCTACTTTTACTTTTTAGGCATGTACTTTCTTGGTTGGGAATTTCTGTGGATTTTATTTTACGCGCTTGGCACTTACCTTTTTGGTCTGGTGTTCATGCGTGTGCGTGTGTGTAGGTGTGTTTGCATGGCTGGCAGTCTTTGTTCTGGTTTTCTGTGTGTGTTTGAGTGAGTTTATGTGCATACGTGTGTTTATTTATTAGCCTGATTTACAAAGCCACAATTCACAAGAATGAGTGTGTGGAATTTATTGCCAAAGTGCACACTACTACAGATTATGCACCGTGTTTGTCTATCCAAATTTGATTTTTTTCCCCTAAAGTTCTTGTGTCCCCCAAATAGCCTACAAATTTATCTTAATTATCATGTGCCTTACTATTGCAGCATCAGGCAGATATATGTTGTCATGAACAATCGGCACTGGCACACTTTTGTCAGTGGTCTCAAACAGAAAGTTTGGTTTGTGGTAGAAATGTTAAGGCGCTGAGCGGTAAAGCCGAAACTTTGGAACTGGACTGCATTACAGTCCGACAACATGATCTAATGTGATAGTTGTCCTCTGAATACTGCATTACAGTCCATGACTGACCATGACAGTTGACCATGATAGTTCAAGGGTAGTGTCAGAATAGCTTGGCGCCTATAGGCGCCAAGCTATTCTGACACTACCCTTGAAATGTCATGTTCGATCCACATCTTGTTGAAATATGTCAGGTCTGAATGGACTTATTGTGGGTCAAGTTTCATTGTTTTTTTTATACTTTTATGTTTTATTTTAATTTTTTTAAGTTGTTTGATATTACAGTGAGATAGCATTGGTTGTTCACACACACATCGCCAAATCGGAACAGAGTTCGATTTTCCCTTCTTTTTTTTTTCTTTTTTTTTTTTTAGCTTGGCAATTATTTGGCAATAAAAGGGATTGCAGTTCACAGTACTTCAGACCTACATAAACAGCAGTTGGCCCACACGCAGATGTGCGCAGGCCAGCTGCGGCTGATTCCATCGTGAGAATTTTGGGGGGTAGCCCTGTACTGCTGTAGGATGTCAGGAAAATGTCAACTGCTGAACGATGATAAACAGTTTTAGTGTTAATTTTTTTTTGCTCAGTGCATATGTGCTGGTCTGTAACTTTGGACCTTACGTCCCAAAACAGTAAGGTCCATTTTCACAGAGCGGCACATAATTACCGGTATAAAAGAACTGAGATGAAGGAATGACGGAAAAACTTTAGGCTACAAGGCATTTTTTATAAGCTGTCCTGTTAACCCGTTACATCCTGAGGCTGATTTTTTTAAAAATTTGCTTATTGTCCTATGAAGGCTATATTACACATTAGGAGATAGATCAACCATCTGAGTTCAAGGGTGGTGCCAGAATAGCTTGGCGCCTGAGGCGCCAGGCTATTTTGGTGCCACCCTTGGATTTTCATAGTCAACTTTATTTCAGGGTGAAAAGGGTTAAAACTGCCGTGTTGGGGTGCAGTCAAGTTCTGTATGTGTGGTGTATTGGAATGATTGTGTGATAAATTTCACCTATGTTTAGTAGCTAGTGTCTTCCTCTTTTGATAGTGCATCAATTGAGCTATGTGACTGGCTCTGTTGATCTGAGTTTGAATGCTGATAATGCTAAAGTTTTGGCTGGCTGACTGTTTTTAGTGCCTGTCACCGATTATTTTGGAGAGGGGGGAAAAAAAGAAGAAAACATTCAGTTTTACCAAAGTAATCATTTCATTCAACAGTGTCCTGTATGGATTAACTTGTGTGTGCGTGTGTGTGGATCTAGGTGCGTTTGATCGTGTGTGTTCAAACATGAGGCAGCGTTTATGTTGACTTTGTTAGATATTTGTTCAGTTCTGCTCAATTTTATGTCGATGTACACATCTGTCCATACTTGTATAGTCTCCTTGACTCGGTTTCTGCTTGTAAAATGTGTATTATGCTTTTTCAAACAGGGGGAAAATATGTCATACCTCTAACTTCAGTGCCAGATGTAATTCAAGGGTAGTGCCTGATTAGCTTGGCGCCGGGAAAGGCGTCAAGTTAATCAGGCACTACCTTTGAAAGGTTTCAAGCTATACACTACTTTGGAACTGCGGAAATGCCAGGGAGGTTGACAAATGTGTCACCCGGTCTCCGACAACTTTAAGAGTGAATAGTCTCATGACTACCACAGACCGTACACGCCCGTTTTTTGTTATCGTGCAGAAATCTCTCGTAAAAAACAAAGATAATGTTTTAAGGGAAATTGACGTGTAAATTTCAATGTTTTTTCTGCACTAGATGCTACAATTTGGGGTTGTTTTCCTTTACTAGGGTTGGACTCCCAAGTCTGTGTCATGGCAAAATGCCGCCGTATCTTATGCGGTGATGACAGTGACGGGGTTAACTCCAAGCTTATTCGGCACAACCTGTGAGCTGTTACTGTTGATCCGGCTCTTGTAGTGTCGGTGTATTCAGTTGCTTAGCAAATGAAGAGTTTTCTGGTTCGACGTATGGACTTGCTGGCGGTTTGCTGGCTTGTCAGTGAGGGAGTTTTAGAGCCTTACCGAATGAAGAGTGCATGTTCATTTGTGGTTTTGACCCTTGTTTCTTGTGCTACCCAACTGCAAGGGGTATAGATCCTCATGAGCCCCCACAATTGCGGGGGCTCATGAGGATCTATGCCTCTTGGTGAAAACACTTTGTATCCATGTCTCTTTCGCGGGTGGGGATCATAGACGTTGAAATTGCAATGATTTCAAAAATACAATCTGCGTCCACTGGCAGTGAATTCTAGTTGTATGACATTATCTTCCCCCATGCTTTCCTTGGCTCTTTTGCTGAACTTGTAGTTATCTTTGTAGGCGAATTGTAGAGGATTAACAATTTGTGAATAGAAGTATTTTTTGTTGTCCAGAGAGAAATATCCTATCATTTGTTTATTCATTTGTACCGATATAACGCTGTTTCAAAATCAAACCGGACATTTTTGCCCCACATGATCGGATACTTGTTGCGATCTTCATTGCAGTGAACTGTCCAATCGGCTTGAGGTGACGATGTTCTGTGGCGGTGAATGTGCATCATGAAAGATGTAAACTGAGATGGTGCTTGTCTGTGGCGGGGAATGTGCTTGGTAGTGACGACTCCGTCCTCTCTAGTTTTGTAACAGGCTGTCATGCTTGATATCGCGCATCAGGCAGTGTGGCTGAAGAACGTCCATTTTTGCTCCCCCCCACTCTCATTTCCATTAGTAGATTTTGACTCCCACAGGGCAAAAGGTTCCACGGGCTGACGTCAGCCGCAGTTGGCCTTCGCACAGCCGTGCGCAGGCCAACTGCGGCCGACGTACGGCAAAAGAACCTTTGCACTTCGGATGATAATATGCAATTTAGTTATTTTATAATATACTATGCTTTGATAGAGAAATCCGCATTCGCGTAGTTAATCATGATAAATACTGGTCATCTGATAAAATACCGTTCTAAAGTAACTACCATTTCATCTGCTTAGTCACGTGAAATAAGAATTCATTTAATTCATTCGTTTTCAAATATTTGCCACTTACCCCTCTCTTTTTGTAGTCGTTAATATGATAGATCAGGTGGACTTGCGTCCTCCGGCCAGGGGGACTTGGGTGGGGTTAGGTATTTTTTAGTTCCCAGGGTCACCCTGGTCAGCCCCACAGGGTGGGTTTTTCTCTCTATTCTGGGGCATGTGTTTCTGTCTACCCTTTGTCCATTCACCTGTATTTTCCTTTTTAAAACTCTCCCTACTGTCTGCACTGCCTGTAGCTCTTGATATTGGATGTGTGTTGCTAAATGGTCTTAGCTTTATTTAGGCCCCATGTGTTAGGTTTATTTAATGTATTTGACCGGCTGGCGACATACATTCAATGTTCTGTTTATTTTTTTTCACAAGCAGTGCAGGCACGTCCTGAGAAAGCCTTGTTGCTGTCAGGACGTTAAGCAATGTACAATCAATCCTCCGGCCAGGCAAACGGAAAAAAGCACGCCCCGTTGAAAGGTCCTGGTAAATCAAAGTGGTACAGCTAGAGAAGAAATCATTTAGTGACTCATTCGTTGCCTATGTCCGTTCCGGCAACTACCGTTTACTACTCTTTTTTAGATATTAACCCTTTTACCCCGAGATCCCTACAGGAGGAGATGGCTTGATCATGCTTATTCATGGGTAGTGCCAGATTAGCTTAGCGACTTAAGGCGCCAAGCAAATCTGGCACTACCCTTAAATTATCATGGTCGAGCCATCTCCTGAAACTGATACATAGTCGTTGCAAGGTGCAACGCCTCCAAAATTTGAGAAATCAGTGGGACCTTGGGGCTAAAAGGGTTATGATGCTGTGCGCCGCAGGTCCTCCAGGCCTCCATAGAGCTTGCGGGAGCCCTTTTTTTTTTTTTTAAGAACAGGATGTTTTTTCTTTTTACCAGGCCTCCATAGAGCTTGCGGGAGCCCCCCCCCCCCCCTTTTTTTTTTTTTTTAAAGAACAGGATGTTTTTTCTTTTTACCAGGCCTAGGAGCTTGCGGGAGCCCCCCCCCCCCCCCCTTTTTTTTTTTTTTTTTAAAGAACAGGATGTTTTTTCTTTTTACCAGGCCTAGGAGCTTGCGGGAGCCCCCCCCCCCCCCCCTTTTTTTTTTTTTTTTAAAGAACAGGATGTTTTTTCTTTTTACCAGGCCTAGGAGCTTGCGGGAGGCCCCCCCCCCCCCCTTTTTTTTTTTTTTTTAAAGAACAGGATGTTTTTTCTTTTTACCAGGCCTAGGAGCTTGCGGGAGCCCCCCCCCCCCCCCCCCTTTTTTTTTTTTTTTAAAGAACAGGATGTTTTTTCTTTTTACCAGGCCTAGGAGCTTGCGGGAGCCCCCCCCCCCTTTTTTTTTTTTTTTTTTCTTTTTTTAAGAACACGATGTTATTTTTTTCTTTCTAGGTTTTATAAAATTATCGTGTAGCGTGTTGTTTTTTTTTAAATATTTTTTTTTTCCATGCAGAATAGTAATATCGAGTTATACATTATACATTGGCACAGGGTTAAAAGTTAAGCGGGAGGTATGGTCAGTTTATATCTTTGAAAGTAAGCACATTGTTACCACGCTTTTTGTGAATGCATATATGTAATTTCCTGCAATGACTTTGGTTTGCTTTGGAATGCTGAGAAAATGGTGTTTGTGGACTGAAAACAGCGTTTGTGATGTGAATTGTGAAAAATGACACTTTAAAACGATTAGGATGTTTTGTTTGTGTTTCTTTGAGGGCAGTGTGTGTGTGTGTGCAATAGTTTGTAAGTTTAAATTACACCGTAATGCAACTAATACATGCGTGCAAAAATGCAACTACCCCACCGCTGACACAACAGAAATTACAGTAAGACTTTCACAACAAACGCATGCGTGATGGGATTCGGCATTGAAGTTTTAATTGCAAATTCCATTCTAACCCAATAACTACCTGGACAAGGCAAACCCCACCCAGCTGCACGAGACATACACCACCATGAGCCCTCGCAGTCGCGGGGCCTCATGAGGGTTCATGTCTTGTTAGTCATGCGTTCGCTATGCCTATTTTTGGCCTGGTTTACATCTGTTTCTAAACGGGAATATTGGTCTGTATTCGGTGGTTTTAGACGCTAAATTCTTGACCAGTGGCAGCGAAGGAGTTGTGATCTGTTTTGGCGTTCAGTGTTGGTTGCGGAGGAAGCAAGTGTAGGAGCGCAGAATACAAGTAGGAAGCAACAAAATGCTGACAACACACCAGTTGTGTCCGTTTGAGAGCAAACTGGTGAGTAACTCAACTCATTCAGCCCCGGCAGACCACAGCAAGATACGGCTCGGCCATGATAGTTCAAGGGTGGTGCCAGAATAGCTTGGCGCCTATAGCTTGAACTATCATGGTCGATCTGTCTCCTGCAATGTAATGCAGTCCTCAGCGGACAACTTCAGTATTTCGTACCTGGGGCGCAGCCGGTGAGTTAAACCGCTCCCATAACTAAATGCAGACTTTCATTCCGCTATAGAATGAAAGTCATTTAGCTCTGGGAGTTTAAGAAATAAACCTGGTCCGATCCAGGAAAAGCCGAACAAAAATCTGAAAAGATACATTGTGACTTTTCAGAAAATAGTTCGTTTTAGGTTTCTCTTGGACACAATTTGAGCATCGCCTTGATCGTCTGAACCATAGCAGTAACTGGAATTGCCCCATCGTGGGATAAATTTTGACTTGACTTTTTACTTCATTTTAGATCGTACCAAAGACAGTATAATATACTGTCTTTGATCGTACTCAACTTTGGCAAAACTGAGGCACAACTGCCGGACTTCGTCGTGAGCCCACCCTTCGGCTGCAAGAGTTCATAAAACTATTATAAAAATCTACACATTGTGCTGATGAAAGAAGCTGACTAATGAGCGATAAAATCAGTAAGGTTATTGTTATACACCCTAAGCAATGACACGCCCGTACACAGAAGGTCAGTCTTCCGGTCTCCGAATTCATCGCGTGACCAGAGGACGGCACGGCGGTCCATAAGCTAGCAAGGTCTACCGTGCACCCCCCCCCCTCCTCCAGTACTCAATAAGATGGGTTTCAAAGTGTTCCTTATTATGTCCTGAGATGTTTAAGCCATGTTCCCCGAAAATCCTTAGGAACACACCAGAGATATAGCCGATGGCGCAAGGGTACCCCCCATTCACGCTCTTCGCAGGTGCTAAAATGAGGTTGAGAAACATTTTCCTTTAAATAAATCAGAATTCATTCCAGAAGCCCAAATCAGGCAATACTATGTCAGGCACACCTTCTGCATCCTCTGCAAAAGACAGAATGAACAAATATGAAATCTCTGGATCACAGGCGGTGAAGGTATTTGTGCACCCAGCAAACGGCCATTTCCGCGAAATCGCAAAAAAAGACAAAAATAATGTGTCAGATGCCTTCATACATTTTCTATAGCGCTGGCAGTCCATTTTCAGGCATACATCATTAAAACAGGATGTCACAATTATTACAAACTTGATTAGGTGATGCTGTGATCACTGTGAGTGCCAGAGTGGTTGATTTTGTATCCCTACCCCCAAGTTGTAAAAATACACAAAATTAATTAGAAAAAAATTACTTCAGTTATTCCATTTCATTTTGACCTCTCTTTACCTATTAAGTTTCATTAATGTGAGCATAAAGTGCAAGAAAATAAGGAAAGTCGGCATCCTTTACGGTACATTCGTGGCCGAATGATAGCTTTTTCCCATTTAAAATTTGTTGAATTGGGAAACGTACGTTGTTTCTGATGCCCTCAGAAATTTTGTATACAACTGATAGGTCTTTGTTAGGTTTTATTGGTTAGGATAGAGTACCACAGTTACCCCCAACCTGATTTTGTGATGCTGTGATGCATTTAGGGGCCACAGTGGCTGAATCTGCTGCCCTACCCCCGTTTTAGCAGTACGCAAAACGCAAAATAATCATAAAAATTGCTCCTCTGTTTTTTGTTGCCAGTTTTTTTAATTAAGCATATTGAGCATAAAAAGTTGTGATCATTTCATTAATTTCAATGTGACCCATCAATTTAATTGTAACTATTTTTAACTGGCTGGTCTTTTAGGTGATATTTTACCTAGCGTAAGGCGGGTCTAGTAAGGTCTCCCCTTTTCCTTTCATTTATTTTCGTCTAGAAATGTGTAAATATGAATATGCGTAATAAAGTTTCATGGTTCCTAATAGCCAAAACAATGTTATCAAAATACTTAGTTTCCACATGTCCACCACGAGATCTCCACGTCCACCTTCTGCAACGTTCAATTTTTTTATGGCCGTCTTTAAATCTTATATTGTTCTGGCTGCCAATAAGTGAGCTGTCAAGAGCTAGGCAGCATGTTTTCAGAGTTTGGTGTACAGGGGCGTGTCTTCTGGTCAGAACTGCCAGCAGACCGCTTGTCTGTATGGACATGTTTGGAGAATGTGCTAAGGAGACTGATTTTCTACGCCAAATTCGCATAGGGCTGTTTCCGCATGACCCAGTCTCACGAGGTGAGTCCAGCAGGTTCCTTACCGTCTGTGAACATTTGTGAAAGTTGTTTTAAAAAATGACAAGGCTTTTTCAGGGCCCTGGAAAGTCTGTCAATTTCAGTCCTTTTCCTTAAAGTCTGTGAAAGTTTGTAAAAAATGACAACGTGCTGGCAAACTTTTGTCTACTTCTTTTTTTTCCTCCCCCAATCATATTGTGACTATTCCATTGCGAACGATCATGCTGACGCTTGTTGCAAGTGATCTATATTTAGCTCTGATCATAAAGTGACTGCATGGCATTTCTACCGAACATTTTGATTGGTTAGACCGAAAGGGTTGACTGCCAGTGCTCGTAATTTAGAAAAAAAACTACCAAGTGAGTAGGAAAAGCACTGTCAAGGGAGAGAAGTGTGCATGATAGACCAATGATCATAGATCTACTTTGGTCCAAGCACACACACAAAAAAAAAGATAGAAAAGAGGGGGGGGGGGGGCGCTAAGTAAGAGACTGAAAGCAATGCATATGGAATTGTAATAAAAAAAACTAGACCGAAAGGGTTGACTGCCAGTGCTCGTAATTTAGAAAAAAACTACCAAGTGAGTAGGAAAAGCAATGATCATAGATCTACTTTGGTCCAAGCACACACAAAAAAAAGATAGAAAAGAGGGGGGGGGGGGGGCGTTAAGTAAGAGACTGAAAGCAATGCATATGGAACCCCCCCCCCCCCCCAAGGGGGGCGTATCACATATCCCACTGTTCCAGCCCCTAGGTGCATGGAAATTTAAATCTAGGTCCCCCAAGTTGGGGTCCAGATATTGAGCTGGTGTGGACAGCTGTTTCGGTCTTGGCGACCTCTTTAGCACACTATCGGCAATACTGGAGGAGGAGAAGGAACTTCTGCTTACCTGCAAAGAAGACCACATTTTACTGTGGTTTCTGCAGGGGCATACATTCCATGCCTCCACCTAGAGCCCAATTTCCATGCACCCTTCCTCAAAGAGAGAACCTACTAAAAAGGGGGAAGGGGTTGCAGTCGAAATTGTAGTAAAAAACTAGACCGAAAGGGTTGACTGCCAGTGCTCGTAATTTAGAAAAAAATACCAAGTGAGTAGGAAAAGCACTGTCAAGGGAGAGAAGTGTGCATGATTCCATATGCATTGCTTTCAGTCTCTTACTTAGCGCCCCCCCCCCCCCCCCTCTTTTCTATCTTTTTTTTTTTGTGTGTGCTTGGACCAAAGTAGATCTATGATCATTGCTTTTCCTACTCACTTGGTAGTTTTTTTTCTAAATTACGAGCACTGGCAGTCAACCCTTTCGGTCTAGTTTTTTTTACTACAATTCCATATGCATTGCTTTCAGTCTCTTACTTAGCGCCCCCCCCCCCCCTCTTTTCTATCTTTTTTTTTTTTTGTGTGCTTGGACCAAAGTAGATCTATGATCATTGGTCTATCATGCACACTTCTCTCCCTTGACAGTGCTTTTCCTACTCACTTGGTAGTTTTTTTCTAAATTACGAGCACTGGCAGTCAACCCTTTCGGTCTAGTTTTTTACTACAATTTCGACTGCAACCCCTTCCCCCTTTTTAGTAGGTTCTCTCTTAGGGTGCATGGAAATTTGGCTCTAGGTGGAGGCATGGAATGTATGCCCCTGCAGAAACCACAGTAAAATGTGGTCTTCTTTGCAGGTAAGCAGAAGTTCCTTCTCCTCCTCCAGTATTGCCGATGGTGTGCTAAAGAGGTCGCCAAGACCGAAACAGCTGTCCACACCGGCTCAATATCTGGACCCCAACTTGGGGGACCTAGATTTAAATTTCCATGCACCTAGGGGCTGGAGCAGTGGGATACACTGACTTGTAGTATCCATGGTGGGATATGTGATACGCCCCCCCTTCGGGGAGGGGGGAGGGGTCCATATGCATTGCTTTCAGTCTCTTACTTAGCGCCCCCCCCCCCCCCTCTTTTCTATCTTTATTTTTGTGTACTTGGACCAAAGTAGATCTATGATCATTGGTCTATTATGCACACTTCTCTCCCTTGACAGTGCTTTTCCTACTCACTTGGTAGTTTTTTCTATTTTGATTGGTTGTTTATGCTTCTACCGACCTCCGCCATTCGCTAAGCGTTCTTTTATTTTGGTATCTCTTCATGCATTAGGCACGAAAGCTTCAAATAATTGCTGATAGAGAGTGATCTAATTAAAGTGTGTAAACCTTCAGGTTTCAGTTTGGGTTTGTGAAACGTTTATGAAAAGTTTGTGAACTTCGTCCCTGCTTTTCTGTACGGACCCAGTCCAGAGTAATCAGTGCGTAGAAGAAAGATGGTGGCCTGACTCTCCCTGTTCAGCTTGTTGATGTCTTCTGCCCACGGGCTGCAGCCGCCATTCTGCTGTTGCCAATCACTTTGTTGTTGTAGTGTCTTGGTTTCTTTACAAGAGGTTGTGATCTTGAGGTAGTCTGGCGCCTGCTTTGGCCAGGCTGTCAGCCTCTCCATTTCCAGCTTGTCCAGAATGGAGTGGAATCCACTGCAGCACTATTTTGTGGACAGGGCATCCAGTCTATCTTGAAGCTTCCTGATGAGATCAGCGGATCAAGCTGCTGCCTTTCCATAGCTAGTGCTCTGCTGCTGTGTTGAGCACCTGCAGATCTGTACGATAGTTGGAGCTGCTGCCGCCAGCTGGTAAGAGAGGGAGGTAGTAGTGCGGTCTGCACAACAGATGTACACGCCACTTCCTTTATTCCGCACGGCATCTTGTGCGGTATCACAGCTGCTGTGAGCCGCTTGTGCATAACCTCCAGTAAGATGGCTTTGTGCAGTGCCGCGACCTTTGGCAAAGAGTCCTGGAACATTGTTTATGTTGTCTTGAAGGCTTTTTCGAGATGTCCAGGTATCTGAAGGGAACTGTTCACACATCTTTGGGCTTGGTTCCAGGACGTCAGTTTTAGCCCTTTGCAGGACCTTCAGTTGACGGTTCAGATGTGGGCGTTTCTGACGGTTCTTGGTCTGCTCTTGTAGTCTCCCATGCTGTCGGTGTTTAGTAAGTCTCTTCATCGTGTATGCTGTTCTGCGTTCCAGTGGCTCCAATGTCCTCCATTTTTTTAAATTGGGGTGCTCCAGATGGCTCTAAGAATGTCAATGCATCATGAGAATGTCCCATGTTCTGCATCTTGTCAAGCCTGGCGTTTTGGGTTTTGCAGGCAGCGTTTCATGTTGTCGATGTATCTTGGTACCGCACTACTGGTCTGACCGAGCAGGTGTTTGCTTGTGCCTGGATGCTGTAATTTGAGCCAGTGTGGTCCCCACCAGTTTCTTCATCAGAGACCTTTTTTGCAGCTCTAGCTTCCAGGGCTTCGATGTGAGGCCTCCACGTGAATTCAGTAATTTATTTGTTGCCAGTAAAGTTGGCCTGTCTGTCTTTGGTACTGGCAGTTTTGAGGTGACCTCTTCCGTCTGATTGAAAGACTGAGATGGTCTAGCTCAGTTTGAGTGGCCTCTTTCAGTCCACCTGCTGACTCTGTTGGCAGCATCCTGGATTCTGCAGGATGCTATTTCTTTCTTTATATTCTGCTGCGCTCCACACTGCAAAGTCATCCGCATGGAGGATGTTCCAGACGAACCTTGGTACTGTTGTACTGATGTCATTAATGTAGACCAAAAACAGCATCAGACACAACATCTCTCTGAGGTACACCTTCCCCGAGTTTGACAAGACTGCTGAATGTGCAGACGGTAGAAGCTTCAGCAGCAGCCCCTGTTAAGCATGCCTTAAATAAAAAGAATTACAATTAAATTGATGGGTCACATTGAAATTAATGAAATGGTCACAAATGTTCATGCTCAATATGCATATTTTGTTAAGAAAACTGGCAACAAAAATATTTAAACAGAGGAGTATGACATAAGCAATTGTTATGATCATTTTACGTTCTTTTGCGCCGCGTATCCGTATGCGGCACATCTCGAATGCATCTGACCTACCAGGCTGTGCCAGGACAGAGGTGAAAACCAGGCAGAGGACTAGGGGCAGCCAGCAGCAGCATGGTTCAGTCGTACAGGCTTCTGTAGAATTGTGTTGTCAATCTGAAAAAGCGACAGTTTGTATTGTGGCAATTACGGGCTTGAATATCCCTAAGGCTCATGAAGATACGGAGTCATCTTCGCTTAACCCCTTCCCTGCCTCTGTACGTACACTGCTGTTCAGTTCTGAAATCTTTGCGGATCGTTGAAGGATCAAAAGCCAAAATTTGCGAGATTATAAATCGAAATAATTGTGAAAAACAAAAAATACAATCGCATTATCCAAGCCAGTGACCAAAAAATAAAATTAATTTTTTTTTTTTAAATCCTATTGAAGGTCTTGCACCCACGACCACATCTCAAAGAAAAAAGCTTAGGCTCAGAAATAAACTCGAATTTGTGAGTAGCGGATTCGTCACAATTCCCCCCCCCCCTCCCCCTCCCCCAACCACATAAAAATAAATAAACTATGAGTAAAAATAAAACTAGACTGTAGTTTGAATGTGTAATCAGTTGAACAGAGTGGTTTGCGATGGTTTGACCACAAGCAATCCACTGTAATTCACTGATTCTATATTAAAATGCCCCTCAGTGTCAAATGCACTCGGGAAGAGATCAAACCTTTGACGATATTAACCCTTTTAGCACCAAGGTTCCATTTCTCAAATTTTGGAGGTGTTGCCTAATGACTATGTACCAGTTGAGGAGATGGATTGACCATGATAATTCAAGGGTAGTGCCAGATTAGCTTGGCGCCTTCAGGCGCCAAGCTAATCTGGCACTACCATTGAATTATCATGGTCAATCCATCTCCTGCTGTAGGGTCTCGGGGCTAAAAGCGTTAAGGAATATTACACCAGTAAGTCACGCCGTCTGACACTTCACATATAACAAACCGTTCGTATAACAACAGTCCCAAAGTCTACCGTATTGTTTGGAGCCAGGCTCAGATGGGTTTATCTTTTAGGAACATTCAGAGTTGTTCATATTTTTAGGCTTATTATGCTGATCCATTTCCTTCCTCTCTAAGCCAACCTCTGATCAACACACACGCCAGCGCACTCAACTTATAAAGACGGACACACGGCGCTTCCCGCCATAAGTACTGACGCTCTGTGGGCTCGTGTAAGGACAGGAATCCAACTTCTTCTACTCTAACCCACTCTCTGATCCACACACACTGGCACACAGAAATAAAGACGGACAACGGCGATTCCCGCCATTCGTAAGCTCTGTGGTCTGGCTTAGCACAGCTAGTCTGAAGAAAAATTACCGCACTGACGAGCAGCAAATGACATCCGACTTCAGTCAAGCTTCACGTCATGGCATCATTAGTCCCACGACGCCATATTCATAGTGACGACTCGATGTTATACGTTATCTCCATCGCAGTACTAACATTTGCGTATGAAATGATCAACTTTGCAATTTTCTTGCTGATTTTCACGCCTAGAGCTTACAGGTCACAATTTGACCTAATCCTACCCCAGGAACGGGACAAACAGCAGGCTTTATGCAAACACTGTTTATGAAAAATCACGCGGGTATTAATGAGAAGATTTTGTTTTTCGTAAAAGAAAAAATTAAAGTTAGTTAGCTGTTTTACAAATGACTCCGAAAAAAAGTGGTGCAGAAAACTGTTTGATTTTCACACCTGGGGCATACAGGTCACCGTACCAGTCAGCCGAGACAAACTGCAGGTTTATGTAAGTATACAACAAACAAACAAAAAATCATGCGATTATTAACGAGAAGATTGTTTTTTTTTCCTAAAAAAGATTCAATTGTTCTAAGATTCACCCATATAATTCGTGAAATTAATCATAAAAACATGAAAATATATATTTTTTTCCAAAATATTTAATTATCACTCAAAATGTTCTAAGGGTACAATGCTGGCTAACGAACTCATTCAATACGTCTCTTTTATCTAGCTTTACGCAAACATCTAGTAAAAATAAGAAAAATTACGGACTCCAGTGTGGATCAACCGGCTTTTGTGAAACGGCCATTTTCTCGCCAATGAGCATTTTAATCAAAAAGTTTTAAAAAAGGTCCCGAGATAATTCTTTTAGGGACAATATCCTAAAATTTCAAGCTTGTTCCTCCTCAAACGCGGGCTCGCTAGTCGCTGTCATACACACACACACACACACACACACACACACACACACACACACACACACACACACACACACACACACACACACACACACACACATCTTGGTCCCCTGCGAATTTGTTACTGATCAGGAGTGGACTTAAGTCTTTCTCTTCAGTGTTGCCTGTATTAACATCAGCGACGTGCCCACTGGCGGCACACAGAAAAACGCTGGTGCCACATTGTGAAATAATCTTCCTGTCCTAACCAAGCAAGACCCCCTCCTCCCGAAAAAAATTAAATAAATAAATAATAATAATAACGAATTAATTATTTTCTAAATGCATAATGCAGACTTTATATATCTGAACTTACTTACATACCAAGTGAGAATATCGAAAAGTCGGAATGAAACGTGGACGTCGAAGCTGTCTTCAGATGGCGATGTTCTGGAACAAGACGGGAACTTGCCACCTTATATAGTAATTACCACTACTGACAGATCACGTAGTAACAGCTTGACAGAAACTGAAATTGCCTGCGCACAATTACCTTGTACACCCCCCCCCCCTCACCCCTACCCTTCCTCCCCCCCCCCCTCCACACACACACATTTAGAGGTGAAACAGATGATTTTGTTATCGCCCTCAATATCAATAACTGCATGATGTTTCTTTATATGTGTGCCCTGCCTGGCCAGCAGTCGTATCTTCTCGATCTTTTTCAAGAACACTGTGCGGCCGATTCCTGTTAGATAAAAAGAAAAGAAAGAAAAAAAAAAACGTTGCAGCATGAAATCAATTTCTGCAAGCAAGAGGCATTGATCCTCGTGAGCCCCTGCTAAAGCAGGGGCTCATGAGGATCTATGCCTCTTGCAGATGAAAGCAGCTGACAGGGACTTTACAGTTTACATAGTGTTAAGAACAAGCGTAAAAACGCAGGCAATATACGTGGGGGGGGGGGGGGGGGAGGAGAGAGAAATCAACTATCATTTTTTTTTTAATGATTTCGATATTTATGTTGTGTCTATCAGGATGTTTCTTCACAGCACGACGTCCGTTTGTTTTTATTTTAGTTATTGCTCCTTTCGCGACTGAACAATGTGTGATTAAACAACAACAACAACAACAACAAAACAGTTTAATGAGTTCTACATTTATGATGTATTTATCTGGATATGTGCTCACAACACCCCGTCTGGGTTTGAATTAGCCGTGCGTGGTGTTATTGTCCACTCCCAGTGGTATGCGGAGCTATATCACAACTCTGGGAAAATAAAATGGCACTGTGGGAGGCAGGGCGAGTTATCATATTAAAAATACTGTAACCGTTTGCCGGTAGCGGGTTTAGTCGCGATGATTCCTGTAGGAATCATCGCGACTAAAACCGCTACCGACACGCAAAGGGTTAAATGATATCTACACTGACCCATCCGACGGTTAGGCCCGGTGGAGGTGCGGCCCATCTGTATTTTTATGTTGACATGGTCAGTGGGAAGTATGACCCACGTTTGAAAAGAGCAGATACGGATACCATGACAACAGAAGTATAATCAGGTAATGCCTGACCCCTCCTTCCTCTTCCTCCCCCCCCCCCCCCCCCACGCACTTTTCCTCCACCCCACAGGTTCTTCACCACTGTCGTCACCGTGAAAAGATCGCACCTTCGACTCGCAGCAACTAATTCCGTCTGCCTGAGGTACACTGATATTAAGAAAACCAAAACAAGATGCGGGATGAACCATAACCCACAAAGTCCCTTCTATATGAGTTGTCCTTGCTGTCAATGGTCTCTGCTTTTTGTGTTTGACCTGATTCTGATGTTGAATTATCACCTATTGAAAAAGTCTCGCAGATCTGCCAATGCGTCAGTGAGTTCTATAAGGGGTGCAGGACATACGCGTCATTGATTTGTCAAACGTCATTTGTCATGACGTAAATTTTAGTTTTTACGTAATTTTATATTTTATGTGATATGAGTTTCACTTTCGCTTCATAGGCTTTGAGAAAATGGTGACAAAACTAGAACTTCACGGTACAATTTCAGTTTTGCTATAATTTGTGTGAAAGCAGGTTGACTTTACCTAGCTACATGATATACTAAGTACACGGGTCACCTCAGTGCATGCTCTTTTGAAAGCGCGTCGATGTGTGTGTAGTGCTTATTAGTGCGTGCGCACTCCAAAATCTCCAAGAGGGGCGCATGAGGATCTATTCCTCCTTGAGATGCGCGCCATGTTTGTGTGTGTGTGTGTGTGTGTGTGTGTGTGTGTGTGTGTGTGTGTGTGTGTGTGTGTGTGTGTGTGTGTGTGTGTGTGTGTGTGTGTGTGCGTACACCAAATGACTGAACTGGGTTACTTTCTTTACCATCCTTATGCAATCTGGGTCTGTGTAAAATTTTGGGTGGCCAGATCAGACACCCATTTTTTCTGAGGGTTGTTTCTGTATTATCTTTCATTCAAAATTCAGAAAAAAATATCAAAATACGATGTGCCCATTTTAACAGATTTACTTCATCGTCATTGTGTTTCAGGGATGCCCTGGGCCTGTGTGTGGACACGGAAGCGGCCGGAGTGTTTTCAGATCAATTTGATTGGTCCAACACCGATGAACGGAGTTCCTTCCCTTGCTTAAACGTCTTTCGTCTCCAACGGACGCACCGGTCATTCTCTCGCATTTGCAGAGGTATTTTATGCAATATTTCTTAGTTAAGAGCACGCCCAAATGTACTTGTTCAGTGCAGTTATTTAACTGAGAGATGCCTCCAATCCCCGTACCCGTTTGGCCCAGAAAAATAAGGCGTCTGCTTTCAAACGTGTCTTCGGCCGCACCGGCCGGGCCTGACCGTTGAGTCTTGTAGTAAATGATAATAGAACCCCACGATTTTAACAAAAGCTTTCTTCTTCAATGAAAGGAATTCGTTCAATAACCCCATTACAAGGTCAATCTGCCACGCGATTTTGTTTCTTCTTTCTTTTTTTTTTTCTGACGTGTTAACTTGCCACATGCATGCACAGTAACTATCAGTTGACTTTTTTTTTTTAAAAAAACAAAAATGGCGCCAGATTTCAATCCTCGTTCGCAAAACTGCCTCGCGATTCGAAGAACGAACGTCCACAAACAGGTCTCGTTTAGGAATGTGCAACTGAAGTATCGCTTTTTACTGTATTGCCAGTTTTTAGTTCTCAGGGTCACCCTGGTCAGCCCCACAGGGTGGGTTTTTCTCTCAATTCTGGGGCATGCATGTGTTTCTGTCTACCCTTTGTCCATTCACCTGTATAAATTTGCCTTTTTAAAACTCTCCCTACTGTCTGCACTGCCTGTAGCTCTTGATATTGGATGTGTGTTGCTAAATGGTCTTAGCTTTATGTCTTGGCCCCATGTGTTAGGTTTATTTAACTCATTCTACCCCAGACACACCACGGCAGGATAAGGATCCACCATGATAGTTCAAGGGTGATGCCAGAATAGCTTGGCGCCTACGGGCGCCAAGCTATTCTGGCATCTCCCTTGAACTATCATGGTCGATCTGTGCCCTGCACTGCAATGCAGTCTTGAGAGGACAGGGGCAAAATTTAAGGATTTTGGTGTTGGGGTAGAATGAGTTAACGTATTTGACCGGCAGGCGACATACATGGCAATGTTCTGTTTAGGTGGGTTTTTTTTTCACAAGCAGTGCAGGCACGTCCTGAGAAAGCCTAGTGGCTGTCGGGACGTTAAGCAATGTACAATCAATCTGATTCAAAATGTCAGTTGGTTTACATGGTTGTATTGGACATGTTCTCAGCAACACCATTTTGGTCACACCGGCTCAGGACTTTCTGGCACACACCCAGCGCCGGATGGCAGCAGGATGTCCAAACCCATCAGGATCTATGCTGCAGAATCATGGCCCCCCAGCCTCTGCCACAGAGGGTGCGTCTGGTAGGAGGGTGCATGGACGGCAGCGGAATGCCCCCAATTACAAACTGGTAAGTAAAGTGATTCTATGATCATCTTCATTTTATTGGCTGGCGTGCGTGCGAAGCAAAAGTGAGTTTATGTTCTGGGCCACTGGTCGTCCGTCCGTCGTCCATGGTAAACTTTAACTCATTCTACCCCAACACCAAAATCCTTAAATTTTGCCCCTGTCCTCTCAAGACCGCATTGCAGCGCAGGACACAGATCGACCATGATAGTTCAAGGGTGGTGCCAGAATAGCTTGGCGCCCGTAGGCGCCAAGCTGTTCTGGCATCACCTTTGAACTATCATGGTCGATCCTTATCCCAGGGTGGGATTCTTCCGCGTTTCCGCGGATTTCCGTGGAAATTCTTTCACAATTCCGCTGAAGCATATTTATTTTCCGCGTCTAATAACAACAAAAAAGACGAGAAAAAAAAAAAAAATCTTAAATGGCAAAAAAATCTCAAATGGGTTGGATTTGTATGCAGTTTGGTTCACTATCGCCCGACACTTCCGGTAGCTTTAGGTCGCAGTGGAAAATGGCGGTGAAAAAGGATATTGTCCAAGACAGAGTGCCGTTTAGTGTGCATCTGAACATAAACTGGTACGCACATTCCATTTTTATACTGCAGATCAGGAGTGTCATAACAAAGTCCATTTTCGGGTGTGTTTGGTCTCGCTCCCCGTGTCGGTTTTTGGATACTTTGGCGAACGGTGGACACGCGTGCCTATCCCCCCCCCCCCCTCCCCCTGTCGTTTGATTTTTCGGCCGCTGAAAATGAAGGACATGAAACCACCCCCCCACCACCCCCCCACCACCCCCCCCACCCCCCCCACCCCACCCACCCACCCACCCACCCCCCACCAATGTCGTTTGATTTTCCGCGTTTTCTTTCTTACTAGAATCCCACCCCTGTTATCCTGCTGTGGTGTGTCTGGGGGTAGAATGAGTTAACGGTGGCATTTTCTCGGAGACTATTCAAGCCACATTCTTCAAGCTTGGCCCAAGGATACTTTGTGGCAAGACCTTTTTAAACATGCCAATTTGAGTGACCTCTCTCAAAGGGTCACGCAGGGTTGACAAATGTGTGAAAACTGCTTGCATTTTCAGAAAACGTGGATTTTGACTGCTGCAGAAGCCAGCCCTCGTCACCGAGGTCACACATATGTAAATCGGTCATACACGGGATTACTCTTTTTATTCTTGTGCAAGGCCCCTTTAAACCAAAATTGGGCTGTTTCTGTTTCTAAGGCAGCTTTGGTTTTAATCTTTCTTTCTTTCTTTCTCCAGTTGGCAAATGGCGCCTGGGATGGACCCGAGACTGAGAGCAGTGCCAGCGCATCGCAATACGAGGGCAGTGATGACGAGGAGTTTGTTCCTGGCTCGAGCTCACCGGATTCAGAGGGTGTGTCAGCATCAATTGCTGGGATCTCGGACATAGACAGTATTGTATCGACTATGTTAGATTTCATCAAAGTGGCAGGTTTGGGGTGGCCAGGTGTTGGTGACGCTAGTACCAGCAAGGTGCAGTGTGCGTTAGGGGGTGGCAATGAGAATGTGGATAGGCAGGAGGAACATGATGCTGGAAAGAGTGGGGAAAGAGCACTTACAGAAGAAACGGGTGTGCACGTGTCGCAGAGAGGGAAAGGAAAGTACAAATGGGACAAGAAACATGCATGCAAATTGTGTGGCAAGCTTGTCTTGAAAATGAGCACGCACTTACAAGATGTCCATGCAGATGAGGCTGACGTTGCTAAAATTTTGTCGATGAAAAAAGGGACCAAGCAGAGACGTCGAGCATGGATCAGACTACAAGATGAGGGTGATTACATGCATAACGTTGCTGTTCTTGAAAACAAATCCGGATGTTTGATTCCTAAGTATCGCACCAAAACTAGTAAGGCAGACGACCTTCTCGCCTGTAGCCATTGCAAAGGGCTCTATCAAAAAAAGCTGATCTCTGTACACTCAAAACGTTGCTGTCAGAAGCCAGGAGGGTTTCAGATCACTCGGCGAGGGGACGCCGCTCGCCGTGGTCGGCTCATGCTTCCAATACCCTTAGACGTTGAATTTTCCTTCTACCACAAGGTCTTGGCTACCCAGAGAGATGATGAGATAAGCCGTCTCATCAGAACTGACCCCTTGCTTCTTGAGTATGGAAAGAGATTATTTGACCGCAGGGACATTGAAGAACACACGGCTGGACAAATCAGCTCCAGGATGCGGGAGTTAGGGAGACTGTTGAAGATTATCAGAGTGAGGTCAGAAATGAAAATCGCAAGTTTAAATGCTGTGATCAATTCAGCTAGCTTTGATCATGTTGTCCTGGCTGTAAAAGAGCTAGCAGATTTTGATGAGGACACACATCAGTTCAAAAAAGGCAATCTCGCAATGCGCATAGGCCATGCTTTGAAAAAGTGTTCACAGATCAAACAGTCACAGGCATCCAAACAGCTTGGACAGGGTTCAGACGACAGGTGGCGACAGGAGCTCTCTGAGGCGCAGCGGTTTGACTCCGTCTTCGACGGGGACTGGTATGATTGTGTGTCCGCTACAGCAGCCCAGTCGGTCGGGAAAATGACCATGAACAAACCCAAGCTGATCCCATCATGTGAAGATGTGAGGAAGGTCCAACAGCTTCTTGAGACAAGGATGGTTTCGGAAGATTATCCGACAGTGGTTAAAGCAACTCTTTGTGCTGTATCACTTTTCAACCGAAAACGAGGGGGAGAAGTTCAGAGAATGAAGGTGTCAGACTTCCAGAATGCTAAGATTGGATCGATCACCAATCAAGATATCTTGAAAGGTCTCACAGAGGTTGAGAAGAAAATGGTGAATCATTTTCAGCGAGTGGAAATCAGAGGCAAGTTTAATAGGAGTGTTCCCGTTTTGCTGACGAAGAAGATGATGACAACTGTGGACAGAATCCTTCAAATGAGGCAATCGGTGCCAGCTCTCGCTGATTCCCAGTACATCTTTGCCACACCTTCTGGTCAGAGGCCTTACAGAGGCCATGATGTTCTGAAGGCCCATGCCCTAGAAGCAGGGGTGTCATACCCAGCCATGTTCACATTTACTCAGTTGCGGAAACAGGTTGCAACTTTGGCTCAGTCAATGGCCATCTCGGAGTTAGACCAGGATCAGCTGGCAGATTTCCTTGGCCATGATATTCGGATACATCGCCATATCTACCGCCAACCTCAAGACGTCCTTCAAAAGGCAAAAGTGGCAAAGATTCTTCTGTCAGTTAACAATGGGATGACAGATTTTGAGAGTTGCATTAGAGCTGAGCTGGGCGATGATGAAGAGATTGACTTTGACAATGAAGACGCATCAGAAACTGGCAGAGAGGTCTCGGGGGGAACAGCACCTGTGAATGAAGCAAGTAGCAAGTCAGCAACACAGGAATCGATGAGCATGACGGAGAAAAGACGTCCAGAGCCTGATGACAATCTAGATAGTTTTGATGATGACAGTACTGCGTCGGCTCCTGTTCGAAAGAAAGCTAGATTTACAAGAAAACCATGGGGGGAAGCTGAAGAGAAAGCTGTTCAAACTCGTTTCAAGACACACCTCGTCATGAACAAACTTCCTGGAAAGGCCGAGATACAGTATGCAATGGCGCTGGAACCTGCACTTAGACATAGGCGCTGGACAAACATTAAGGATTACGTCCGCAACAGACTGAAAAAGTTACAAAAGAAATGAATTGAGCCGCCACTCGCAGCATTTTCGATTTCATACAGATTTATTACATCAGTGTTATTATTGGGGTGGTTTCAGCATGTATAGCCTGCTTTTTTTTTTTTTTTTTTTTTTTTTTTTTTTTTTTTAATCTGATGGACGCCTGGATCATTTGTGACCCTCTCTCTCACAAAATCAGTCTTAAGAACTCGCATTTTGCATGTTTTGACATATATGCATTTATGAAAACTACAGTGTTTGCTGATTACTGTGATATATGACTGTATGCTGTAGTGCAAAAATTGTAAAAGCTGTTCTTAAGTGTTTAAAGTTGTTAAAGCCTCCGGCGGCCATTTTGAGAAAACAGCCTGTGAAGTTTCTGTGTGCAGCATAATTGGGGCCAAGGGCAGACTTTTAAAATCATTTTTTACCTATTTAATGGCATTTTTCATGATAAAGATTTTAACCATACGATACTTTGGTGTATGTAGAATACATTTCTCCCAAAAAGTGAAAATGCCCCAGATTGACCCCCCCACCACATATTATTGCGTGTAGTGCTGATTGGCTCGCTGCGAGTTAAGACTGGTTTCGTGAGAAAGGGTCACATTTTGTATACTGTATAACCTTTGGATTTGCAAAACGAAACAGCCGGCTGGGGACAAAAGACAATATAATAAGATAAGAAAACCATTGACAATGTAAAAATTGATTACAAGAGTGTTATTGGGGGGGGGGGGGGGGGATCATTTTGTAATATACTGCATGCCATTTTAAAAACTCTGCAAATGAAAGAATCAGAGCATGGAATTTTCCTCTTTTTGGCGGATTTCCGCTTAAATGAAGCTGCCATTCCGCCGAATTTCCGCCGAAAACAAAATCGTAAAGTCACTATTCCAATACCGTGTTTCGTGATCTTTATGTGGCGGATATCCCAAATCGCGTATTGAAATTGAGCGAGGCGTTAGCTTTAGCACGCACAGTGCTCACTTCCAGTCTCTAGTTAGTCGTCAGTCACTAGTCAATTCCTAAAACACTCTGACGCTGACATTGCCATGCACAAAATACAGCATGACCGTTCATTCTTGCTATGAAACGGTTCTACACCCACAGCAGCTGAATCGCGTGCCTCAATCATACGTCAAGGCATCATAGCCACTGTATGGAGCTCAGGATGTAGATCGAAGCACTACAGTCTCCTTCATCTACAGAATTCCAGCATTCCACATCAGCCTCTACAATTCACAGGCCAAAATATTTAAAACACGGTCCTTACTGCCTGACTGCCATAAATGCGTACGTGCAGCTCGCAAGGTCATCGCTTCAGTGAGTCGTAGTCGGTCAAAATACGGCGAAGAGAAAATACTTAAACGCGGAGACAGAATAGACGTCAGACGATTCTGGAGCCAAGAATATTTGGAGATGGACTTGGCTCGAGAAAAGCGTAAACGACGAGCTCCGCGCTCAGTGTATTCGCAAGTTAGCCGGGCCTGTGGGCAGGCGTATTGCCGCGAACTGCGCAGAGTTGATATTAACTACGCGGCCGCGTAGCACTTGATGCTCACGTGTCTACAGCGAAACACAAGAAAGCTAAAAGCAGTGCCATTGGAAATATTACTCATGATGGTGAATAAATTTATTACAATGTATTTTTTTCCCAGTAAAGTTTGATGAAATTATGTTGAAAAATCTATATAACCTTTCTCCAGCTCAGTGACCATGGTACATAGTATCAAATAAGAGATAAAAGGAATCCATACTTACAGCTGATTAAGCAGAGATTATTAAAGAAAGTATATATATTATATAATTAAACTCAAATTTAAAAAAAAATGGAAAGACATTCAGATGTATTTTGAATAAGCATTTGGATATAAATATTCTGTTGAATACTTTGTTTTAGTATAACTTTTAAACCTTTGACACAAAAAATAAAAAGTGCACCCCAAAAATAAGAAAAAAAAAGCAAGATTTTTAGGTGGTTAAACTGCTCAGTTTCTCTCTAAAATGCACCAGATTGCACAAATTTTAATGTAAATTTTCAAAAATTTTTTCCGGGGGGGGGGGGGGGGCATGCCCCCGGACCCCCCTAGTGAAAAGGGGTTTTCCTCTTTTTTTTAGTACGAGTAATTCCATGCTCTGAAGAATGGTTGGTTATACTGCCATACCATTTTGCAAATGAAAGAATGGCTGGTTGTTTGTTGGAGACGAAAGACGTTAAATAAAGGCTGAAGTTTCAAGTGATTTCTTATGTTGTCAGTTAGTTAATTAATGTCGGTGTTCTGTTCTGTCATTTTAACTCGTTCTACCCCAAGATCGGAATCCCCAAATGTTGACGTCGTCTTCAGAAGACTGCGTTGCAGTGCAGGACACAGATCCACCATGATAGTTCAAGGGTGATGCCAGAATAGCTTGGCGCCCATAGGCGCCAAGCTATTCTGGCATCACCCTTGAACTATCATGGTGGATCTTTATTTTGCTGTGGTGTGTCTGGGGTAGAATAAGTTGAGCCCAATGTTGAAGTCGTCTTGAGAAGACTGCGTTGCAGTGCAGGACATGGATCCACCATGATGGTTCAAGGGTGATGCCAGAATAGCTTGGCGCCCATAGGCACCAAGCTATTCTGGCATCACCCTTGAACTATCATGGTGGATCTTTATTTTGCTGTGGTGTGTCTGGGGTAGAATAAGTTAAGCCCAAATGTTGAAGTCGTCTTCAGAAGACTGCGTTGCAGTGCAGGACACAGATCCACCACGATAGTTCAAGGGTGATGCTAGAATAGCTTGGTGCCCATAGGCGCCAAGCTATTCTGGCATCACCCTTGAACTATCGTGGTGGATCTTAAATTTTGCTGGGGTAGAATAAGTTAAGTGTTCGTTTCTTCGTCTGGGTCTTTTTCTATCTTTGATATTTTTCCACACTTTTTGACCCGCATCATAGTCATACTGAGGCTAAATAGCTTCAAATCTGTTCACTGCCATAATTCTATGCAAGCTACATTACAGTACTTACAGATGAGGACATAGACCAATGGCTTTAGTTCAAGGGTGGTGCCACAATAGCTTGGCGCCTAGAGGCACCAAGCTATTCTGGCACTAACCCTTGGACTATTTCAGTTACACTAGTTGCACACACTGGTGTATTCCGAATGATAAGGGTTAATATTCAAAATGCTCTGTTGCTGTTTGTCTGAAACTCCAGAGTACCCCAAAACGCACAAAAAAGGTCCTTTAATTTCCAGAATACATTATGTTGATTCTCACATCAATGCCATGATAAACTGTTTTGCTTCAAAAGGACAAAACGCAGCAATGTTTAAACGATTTCCTCTGTAAAAATCATAATCGAAAGGTTTCGGGCCAGTGTTTATTGAATTTTGCACCATACTATGTAAAGAATGTTAAAGCACACATACACATTTAAGTTGGGAAAAAAAAATTAATGTGAAAAAGAAGTATTCCATGAACTTGACCTTATTACAGACGCCTACTGTTGTGAAGACACCCATTTTGACTGTAATGCCAGTTTCATTTGTGTGAGAGAGACACCCACCCACTTTATTGGCAGAAACCCATTTTTTCGGCATCTAGTGGCTCTGTTTCTAGAAAATGTCTATTTTATTTTAAGTTATAGAGCTTAGTTATAATGTGAGTTCTAAACATTCGCATCAATTCCAGAGCCCTAGAATAAATAGAAATATGGGAACCCATTTTCACATGAAATGCTAGGTAACCCACTCTGATGGTTGCGTCTCCCTGTGTGTGTGTGTGTGTGTGTGTGAGAGAGAGAGAGAGCCGCGCGCGAGAGAGAATGACGTCATATTTAGAGTATTATGTCAGTGTCTGCGTGGTGATGGAGTTGCCTCTATTACGTCGCCGCCACTGTCTGACTTTCTCTAGAAGTAAAGGTTTCTTAGTGTTTTAATTATTTTCTGAAAAGAATTATTTTTTTTCAAAGAAGTTGAAAGGATACAAAGCTGGCTAACTCGTCCAATGTCTTTTCTCCAAACTAACTATATGCAAAAGTTCAAATAAATATGCCAATTAATTGAATTACGGACTCTAATCTGGGTCAACCGACTTCCTATAAATTGTGTTTATGTATTCAATGAGACATTCAATTACAATATGCTCGGAGGCTCTCTTAGCCACCCACTTAAGAAAGTATTTCGCCAAGTTTCAAGCTTGTGTGTACAGAAATATCGGAGATTCTCTTGTTTGGCTTCGCGCCAAATGTACGTTCAGCTACAGTAGCAGCGAGGTTCGCGTAATTAGACATGACGTCATTTTTATCTTGTTACTTCAATTGTTAGAGGTTTAGCCTGCCCGCCTTTGACTGACATCATGGACATGCTATTAAATTCGCCCCTCCGCGACCCGTCCTAAAAAGTCTCTTCTGTAAATAGGAGGGGATTAATAACAACGGTCAGCGGCATATATCTTCAAGAGCCGGCCACGCGTCTGCAGGGGCGCATGAAGGTACCCAATATGCAAAAGGCCATCGGGGCGATGTCAGCCGCCGTTAGCCCGCGCACGTACGTGCGCGGGCAAACGGCGGCTGACGTCGCCCCGCTGACTCCTTTTGCGCATTGGGTCTGTGCCTCTTACATGTGGGTACTGCTTTACGTGTCCCTGCCGCTGTGACTTCAATAAACTGCTAACAGATTACATGAGATAGTGGATCAACTTTTGATTTTGGTGTGCAGCTGGTGAATCTCGTGACATTAACTATGATGTATTGGGAGATAATTATTAATTCATTCACACTGAAAAAAATAAAAATAAAAATAAAAACAACGGCACGGTTATTTCGAGGCGAACAAAGATGAACCCATCAGGTCAAAGTTAACCTAATTACCAACTGTTTAATTTTTTTCCTGTGATCGTGTTTATTTTTTCCATGTTCGTTGTTATCGTCATTATATTTCACACATTCATTCATGTTTAAAAAAAAAAAAAAAAAAAAGCTGCTGCGCATTGACGTTTGGGGTCACATGAAAGTATGTCAGATTCCACCGACGTCATCTGAGAAATGGCACGGTTATTTCGAACCGAAGTAGGCTAGGTGCTGCTCTGGTCCTCCTACTCACCTTCTAGGCTTGTTTGTTGTGTTTTTTTGTTTGTTTGTTTGTTTGTTGTTGTTTTGTTGTGTTTTTTTGTTGTTGTTGTTTTTTTTTTTTTTTGGGGGGGGTGAGGCCAACCCCCCTCCCCCCCCCCCCCCCCCCCCAATGTTCATACGTCAAAGCGAATTGAGGGACACACTGACTAGAGTGAAATTTGCTAAGATTATTAGCCTTTTCTGTTCTGCATCATGCCAAGAGAAAATATAGCCCCCGGACACCCCCCCCCCCCCCCACTAATGTTTCTACGCCTCTGGTGCGTGTTTGTGTGTGTTATGCGTGTGCCGCGTGCCTGTGTGTGCGTGCGTGCGTGCCTGTGTGCGTTCAAGTTAGTGTCAGACTACGATCAGCATGCAGGTTCTAGGCGCGCCTCACTACGTTTGGTTCGCCGGACTGAACAGCTACTGATGTTATGTCTATCGCCATTCGACTAAGAACCAGTAAGCAAAAGATCCTCGGGCCTTCTTCGGCCGCAGGTCGGCTCGCGCACGGCCGTACTGATACTGACTGTGTACTGCACGGCTATGCGCGGGCCGACCGGCGGCCACAGAAGGCCTGAGGACTGCTTGCCGACTCGGGGCGGACTTCCTGATATACTTAGAATCAAGCCGCGACACACAAAAGTGGCCTACTTACTGAAGACTTACTAAACCACCACGGCCAAGCGGCCCAGTCATAGAGCCTCATGGGCCCCCGGCAGTTTGCGTGGGGCTCACCAGGATCTATGCCTCGTGTTTACATTGATTACGCTCGTCTCACGTCAAGGGAGGGAGTGAGTGTGAGCCATATGACGGAACAGTCAAGTGCGTCAGAGCTGGGTTGGTGGTCAGTTCACACAGCGGTACAGTTTGTCAGTTTCTTACTGTGTTAATCTTTAACCTTTTAGCCCCAAGGTCCCATTTCTCAAACTGTTGGAGGTGTTGCCTAATGACTATTTACCAGTTGCAGGAGATGGATTGTCGATAATTCAAGGATAGTGCCAGATTAGCTTGGCGCCTTCAGGCGCCAAGCTAATCTGGCACTACCCTTGAATTATCATCGTCAATCCATCTCCTGCTGTAGGGACTCGGGGCTAAGCAAGGACGCCATTTTCGTCTTGAGCAATGGGGTCAGAAGTACGTAGCATGCCAAACTGTGCATCCCACAAATGCCTATCGTTAAAAAATAAAACAAAACACCAGGATATTAGTCAAGGGTGGATCAGGATTAGTTGGGGGGGGGGGGGGGGGGGGCTAAAGAGAGAGAGAGAAAACCAGCTTTCTCTACCTTTCTACCGGTTGAAATAATGTGTAGGTGGGATGGGGGTTATGTTGTTTTTTTTTGCGTCCGACCGCCTTTGTCTTGATTTTTGTGCGTTTGTACTCTCTACTCTTTTTTCGTTTGTTTGTTTGTTTGTGTGTGTGGGCGGGGGGGGGGGGGAACCCATGGCCGCTCCCCCCCCCTCTTGATAGGCCGCTATACTTGTTCCCTGCATTTCCTGGGGTAAATGCTAAATAATGTGATTTTTAAAGTTTATGTTTCAGAAGGGACGGGGTTGGGGTGGGGAGGGAGTGGGGGGGGGGCGAGAGGGAGGGGGGGCGGGGTTAGGGGAGGGGGGATTTTTTTTTAGTGATCTTCGGAGAGCTTTGTCTAACCTTTATTTATTTTCTCATCACAGCTTTCAGAAAACAAAATTAAGTTGGATACAGGTACACAAGACTATGTCAGTATTAATTATTGCCTTGCGTGACTGTTTCTTCACGTTCAGCTACTGTATTACAAAAACCCAGAATCAGATTTCGTTTGAAGAAGGCAGGCAGTGCCCCCAGAAAGCAGACACCCGACAACAACCTACAGATTGACCCTGTGTGGCCATCTTAACCCCTTGACAGTGGGGAACTCAGATGCAAGAGGCAGTTCAGTGCGGGGGCTAATAGGGATCTACTTTTCCTGCTGACGTTACTTTGCAACTATGTCCTTTGGACGGCTCACTCATTGTGTCCCGGGCACGACATCCACACATTTTGCAGTTGTCCTCGGCACGACATCCACACATTTTGCAGTTGTCCTCGGCGCGACATCCACACATTTTGCAGTTGTCCCGGGCACGAAATCCACACATTTTGCAGTTGTCCTCTGAGGACTGCATTACAAGTTATGATCGACCATGATAGTTCAAGGGCACCAAGCTATTCTGGCACCACCCTTGAACTAGCATGGTCGAGCCGCCATATTTTGCTGTGGTGTGTCGGGACTGAATGAGTTAATTCCCTTTTCCCTTTTAGAAGCACAATCTTCGCCCATTGACAGGGGCGGGGTTATTATGACACCTACACCCCCCCCCACCCCCCCATTTCTTTGGACATATCCCTGGATCCGAGTCTACTATGTTGTGTGATGACAAAGCCGCGCGTGTGAGAGGCTCTTAAGAGCTATGATTCAATGCATGCTGAGTAGTACGCTAGACATTAAACACTGACGTACGCAATACTAAACGTTGGGGATTGTTTCGACTTCACTGCAGTTTGACCACTGACGTCTCCATCAGTTTTTTTCTTCTTCTTCAGTTATCGGCATGTGAGAACTGCGCTGTGAACATCGAGGAAGGGATTCAGTACTGGAGCGCGCGTGTGGAGCGAGAGGCTGTAGGGGGCGATACTTTTGCTAAGTAGGAGTAATCCTTGGAAGAACACAAGGTTTGATTCAGTCAAGTCAGTTCTGTGAAGAGGTAAGCGCACTCTCTCCGGTTGTCAGACGTATCCCGTAAATAATAATGGCGTGTAATCCTCCAACTAGTCTAGTGTTGTTTTTTTTTGTTTTTGTTGTTGTTGTTTTTTTTTTTAACCATGTTTGCTTGCTGTTAATCCATTACATCCTGAGGCAGAATGTGTAAAATGTATATTGTCCTATGAAGACTACGTTACAGATTAGGCGATAGATCAACTGTTTTAGTTCAAGGGTGGTGCCAGAATAGCTTGGCGCCGGAGGCGCCAAGCTATTCTGGCACCACCCTTGAACTATCAGTCAAATTCATTTCAAGCAATGAGCGTATCAGGATGATAAGGGTTAGTTTCATGGGATTTTCTTTCCTCCATAGCGAACAGAAAGCTCATAATAGCATTGTAAATACTAAATTTCGGAATGAAACTTCAGAATGAAAGAAACTGAAAGTGCAGTAGTAGTAACAAAGAAAAAGATTTCAGACGGCAAGATAAGAAACACAATGTATCATCATAGTAGATCAGACATCAAGACCTGGGGTCAGTTACATGAGTGAGCTTAGTCCTGCGCCACTGAGCCCGCACTAAGCAAGGTGCTCCGCTATAGCGGAGCACCTTACTTAGTGGCTGGCGCAGGACAAAGCTCGCTCGTGCACCTGACAATTGATGATTGAATCTCACAGAGAATCTCGAGATTGAATGTAGCCGAGGCCGGGCTCGGATCCCAAACCTTACCTCTTCACATATACGTTTTGTTTTGTTTTGTCGTCTACACTTCAAAGTTTCTTTCATGTATTGACATCCTTGCGATCGTTTTGTTTGTGTAAACTTCAAACATGAATTGTTCATTGTTTTGTGACGGTCTCTCACACTGCCTCATTACCGCCATCAAAGACGTTATATAGTAAGAATGCGGATCACTAATGATAAAACACCTCATTAACACATTCTATACCTCTACACCCGGCGGGATACGCAGCTTTACTGCAGGCTTTATGTCGCGTATACCATGAAGATGACCTGGAACCAACTGGAAAGGAGAGCCCGGGACAGAGACTCTTGGAGATCCTTTGTAGGCGGCCTATGCCCCAGTAGGGGTGCAAGGCATAAGTAAGTAAGTAAGTTATGTCGCGTATCCGGATGCACCACTTCTCGAATGAGTTAATTTCGAACCATTCAGGCGGCCTTGATCCACTATAGCACTTTTATGACCATGATAGTTGGCGGGTGGTGCCAGAACGTGCTACTGAGCACGCGCCTCTAGGCCGCGTCCAACGGCTGTACATGTATTTGTGGATCTCGGCCGGAACTGTTATAAACTAGTCTTTGAAAGGACAACCCCAAAATCGCAATGCTGGTGCCGTAAGTATAGACGACACTCCAAACATCTCCAAGAGGCATAGATCCTCATGAGCCCTCCCTCCGGGCTCACGAGGATCTATGCCTTTTGGAGATCGTGTTTGGAGTGTTGTCTATGCCTGCAGTACAAGCTGGCCGGTTATCTACCGTGATTTCACTCTCTCTGTCTCGTTTCAGTGTTGCCGGTAGTCGTTCGTTCAGTTGCAAACGAAGCCTCACTACTGTCAGATCGGTCTGTCCGTTATGTAGTCTTTAGAGGACAAGTTTTTAATCCCCCCCCCCCCCACCACCACCCCCCCCCCCCCAGCACCACCACTTTCTCGCCCCCCCCCCCCCCCCCCCCCCCCGCCCAAATGCCAGTCATTTTGGAATTGCGACGTTTAGTGAGCAGCCAGCGTGTCTACAAACACCATAAGCGGCATATTACTCCATTACAGTCCGCCGCCGTTCTCCGCCGTGAGATGGCCTTGGTCGCCTGCTCGGCGTTAACCCTTTCAGCCCCGGATCCCTACAGTAGCAGATGGCTTGACCATGATAATTCAAGCGTAGTGCCAGATTAGCTTGGCGCCTTCAGGCGCCAAGCCGCTGGCACTACCATTGAATTATCATGGTCAAGCCATCCCCTGCGACTGGTACATTGTCGCCGGTTCGGCAACACCTCCAAAATTTGAGAAATGGGACCTTGGGGCTAAAAGGGTTAAACCCAAATAACTATTACTAACTATCCGTCTGATCAATCAGTAACGTTTGTGTGTCTTTGCGAGCGCGCGCGTTAGCTTGTGACAGGCTGTGTGGTCTGTCGTTGGGTCACAACTTAGGCTCTCTCCCAACCGCGAGATCGTACTGTCCCCAACTCACGCGTTGCATTTTACGTCACTGCCCCAGGTCAACTTGGGACTGCTAGGTTTGGAGCTCAGGTCATGCTTATCATGTTCATATTCTAAACTTCAGGTTTTTATTTTTATTTTGCATTGCTTTCCCGCTTTTTTCTTGAAACAGATAAACGGAACTAAAACATGTCGAGAGCCGGGATTCTACACGTTCTTCTTCTTTCCGGCACCTTGATCATGGCGGCCGTCCTTCCTGAAACGACAGAACGACCTTCACCCACGCCGGAAGCGGATGTAACGTCAATGGAATTTCTGCTGAAGGATCTAGCCCTTCCGGCGGAAGTGATCTCAGAGACGCTGTTCAACCAAGTGGACAACCTGCAGGATTTGTTGGAGCAGTGCGAGGGAACGGTAAATAAGCGCCTTGGATTTTCAGTGTTGGGATAGCTAGCAGCTGCATATAGGCTGATTCCGAATGGCTGTCTCCCTCGATTCGCTACCGCTCAGCGGTAGCGAATCGATGGAGAGAACCAGTGTGGAACTGATCGTGATGTCTCAAGGGTAGTCAGTACGTGTTCCTTTGATCGAATACGGAACTCGCCCGTAGTTTTACCTGTTATTTACGGATTGGGCATTCTAGTTTAAAGAACGACTGGTATGCCCGGCCCTGGCCGCGTTGTTTGTAAAGCATCTCTTGAATATCGTCGGCACACCTTATGTGCGGCGCTGGCCTGATGGCTGCAGACTGTATGATCCAAAGCGCAGACCGGCACATTTGTTTATGCAAATATATTTGTACAGAACAGGTACTTTTTTGGGGGGCAACTATTATTTGGGGCAAGAAAATGTTGCCGTAGAAAACAGGTGTTCAGTCAAGAGAAGTGTCACCCGTCATTAAAGACTTTAATGACGGGTGGTCGTTTAAAACAGGTTCTGCTGTACACACATTCAAACATGTTTGTAAAGTCGGTGGCCGGATTTACATCAGTAAAATTGTACACCGTGACGAATGGGTTGTGACATTTTACTGTGCTGCGTTTTCAACAGGTACGCAACCATCTGCTAGTGGACTCCGCAAAAAACGACGACGACGACGACGGCAACTTCATCAGTGCTGAGATCGACGAAGTCCTGTCTGGCCACAGGCCTGGCAAGGACACACAAATTCCCACCAGCAAACGGCTGTCGACTCTCAACGATACTGAAATCCCTCATCAGGCAGCGTATGATGCGACAGTCCCAGGACAGAATACAACTGAGGGCGCTAAGCGGTCTGCAACAAGTGAAGCGGCAGCTCTCCTCTTTCCTGAATTGTTTGGCGAGTCTTCTAACAACGAGGCTGGAGTGACGCAGCAGGCACCTCACGAGCTAGCGTCTGCGCGCCGCAGCCAAGCGGCTGGGTCTGGCTGGAATGCTAGCGGTGTGGCGAATACGCCCAGACAGCCAAACGCCGAGACAACAACGGAGGGTGGTGGCGTGGCTCATGAAGACGGGGTCAGCGCGGGCGTGAGTACACCAGCACCAGACAGCGCGCGTGATGATCGCCAGGAGGACAGTGATGATGACAATAGTCATGAACACGATGAAAATAGCGACAGCTATGAGGACAACGAGGAGGAAGATGAGGATGTCGACTACGATGACGATAACGATAGTGATGATGACGACAATGATGACAGTGACAGTGACGACGATGACAGTGATCAGTTGGGAGATCAGCACGAAAGTGTTAACAATGAAACTACTTTTACTCAAGCAGAAAACGACAAAGAACACACGAAACCAACCGACATCCCGACGGAAATCGATAAATTGCATGCACCTCCAAATTCAAGCGTACCCGCACAAGTGGAACGAGCAAGACGAAGTGCAACACGGGATGATACAAGGCTAGGTCTTGGCGAACTGAGAGAGAATGGCCGCGTGAGACGCAGTTCCTTCTGGGATGATGGCAAGACGGACGTTCTCGGGATGCCTGGAAGTTTTCCGTCCGAGCGGCGAAGGGAAGAGATTTTGAGAAGATCGAGACGGAATGTAGCTGAGGGCGCGGACCCAAAACGTTACCTGCCCCTGATTAACCGACTGGTGGATCGATTCAACTATCTCACGCGATCCTTGGCTGCGTGTCGTGGGCTACTGAACTGATAACTGATCGTCATTGCCCCCCCCCCCCCCTTTTTAAATGTTAACCAGAATGATTATCACTATCACACGGCTGCTCTCTTCTCCCGCCCTCCCCCCCCCCCCTTCCCCGGTTTTTGATTTTTCTGCCAGTGCAGTGGTGGATTGGGTCCGCCGCACATCCTCACCCCGCTTTTTCAAATCTCCGCCACCAGTATGGTTTGGTACTTTCTGTCTGAGGTTAAAAGTACCCCCCCCCCCCCCCCTCAAGAGGAAATTGATCCGCCCTGTGCTTGGCGACTGGAGACGCAAGGCTTGTCTGGCACCAACTTTAAACAATCCTAACTTTGATAGTCATATCTTGCATGGCTTGTCTCAGCTGCGTGGTTTAACTCATTCGGGACGTGCCGCCTCCGTATCCGGCACGTCTCGAATGAGTTAATACTTCACCCTCGCCGCCAGTGATAACGAAGTGCGCGTCGATCTGAACCTACTGCACACTGACCGACCTTCGCGTGAAGAACGCAGGTTCCATGGGACCAGAAATATGTCGCATAAGACCAACGTAACAAGACACATAAATCCTCATGAGCCCCCGCAACTGCGGGGGCTCATAAAGATTTATGTGTCTTGCAGATTGGTGTAACTATCATTGCCCCGGCAGTTCAGGGGTTAATGGTTTAAATCATGCCTTTTCTCCGCCAAGTGACTGCATGCTATTTGTGGAAGGCTTCTACACCCGCAAGCCGTCATGTTCCAACTTACCCGCTGACTGACTTCAAACTCACTGAGGGTTTCAATTCAGCTCTTGGATGACCGTCATAATTCACCATGGTCCACGCCTAAAAGCCGGACCCTTGCAGCCAGCTCCACCCGAGGTAACTTTGGCGTGGCAGCTGACGGAATGACTTGCCAAATGTGCAGAGGGATCCCGGGTGATTTTTCAATGCGCAAAAGGCCATCGGGCCGACGTCGGCCCGCCTCCGCCTTTTGCACATTGGGTTGGCGTTGCAGTTTGACACTGGACATCACGGCCTTGTCCGAGAGACAAATTCCACCATTCTGACTGGCCTCACTAGTATAGGCATAGGCCTGTACAACCCGGCTTGGCCATCTCGATCATGGCCGATATGCCGTACGTACCGTTTGCTCAGAGTGGTGTCCTCCCCAGACAGACCCGCTCGGCGAGTACGCCACAAGTACACTGCGATATAAATGACGTGCTCTGAATTGTCCCCGATCACTCCGGTGCTAGTGGGACATTAAATAGGACCTAAAGAAACGAACGATCTCATCTGAATAATAGTGCACTTGTGGAGTACTCCCCGATTGGGTCCGAACAGGGATTCTATATATATATATATATATATATATATATATATATATATATATATATATATATATATATATATATATATATATATATATATATATATATATATATATATATATCACTGGTCCGAGCTACTCTTAATAGACACCAACTCAGATCCGGCTGCAGTCGTCATTTGTAAGTTTGTCTCTTTATAACAAATATTGTGTATGCTGATGCCGGTGTTTCCGCAAACTGATCATAAACTTGCGTACAGGTTTTAATACGAGTGTTAACGTTGTTTGCACATGTGTGAATTTGTGTGTGCGTCAGTGTCAGTGCGTTTCTATGTGCTTATAGTGTGTGTCGCGCACTGTGATGTGTGTGTGCCGGTCTCTTTGTGTGCGCACTGTGATGTGTGTGTGCCGGTCTCTTGAGTTGTGTGCGCACTGTGATGTGTGTGTGCCGGTCTCTTTGTGTGCGCACTGTGATGTGTGTGTGTGTGCCGGTCTCTTTGTGTGCGCACTGTGATGTGTGTGTGCCGGTCTCTTTGTGTGCGCACTGTGATGTGTGTGTGTGTCTCTGTGTGTGCGCACTGTGATGTGTGTGTGTGCGTGTGTGTGTTACACCTAGCATACCGGCTGTCTGAAACTGATTTGCACAGAGAAGACTCCACAAACACAGGAAAGCGGCAACTGAAATCAACAAATTATCTAAAAACAAGATCATAAAACGACAAGAAACAAACTGTTCAAACAAACGTGCCTTTGGAGGAGCCGAGGGCTTGTGAGGAGTGACACCCTGACGGTATATCATTGTATGTCATGGGCCGCAGAATAAAGGTTCCCTTGATAACCCCGCCGGGACAAAAAGAACTGGTTGACTGCGGGCTTTCCCCAGGTCTTACTCATGCCGCCAAAATCTTTGATTACATGACTTGAAAACTGATCTTGAGAATTCCCTCGTTACCTTGTTTCCCGTCTATATTTGCAGTTGTGCTTGTCGCCGAGGCCATATTTACTCCCAAACCAGATAGGTGAGGCACATATTTAATCCGGAACTCAATTGATTGTTTGATATATAACGAACCGTGTCAAGTTTGGATTTTACCGCCATTTGCACTGCTAAAAAGGGAAAATTATTCTGCGGCTCCCTTCATTTGCATAGAGTGCTCGGTGGAGTGATCGCCCCGGAGATAGTCCATTATTACACAATGTATCAATTTCATCGATTAGTCAAATATACCTGTTTTCATTGGTCACTGTTTGTAGAGGGGAGGTTACTTCCACAAATAATATATGATGTCCGGTTATCATAGACTATTTAGTCAAGGCAGTTTTCTATCTAAAGCTATTTAAAAAGACAACTTCTGATGACTTGTCTTTTGGGATTTTACAGAGGTTGTTTCCCTTTAGTTACGCGGCCGCGACTTCGGATGACGTTAAAGAATTACAATTTGAGAATAGTACTTACTGGCTTGCTTCAGTTCGTTTCACTTGTCGAAGCTTGGACTTAGCACTGAACAGGCGGACTCTCTCAACAGGCTTTTAGTGGAGCTTGTCAATCGGTTTTCAATGTGTGTAATTTTGTGATATTATCTTCAATTATCTTTTAGAACGAAAAGACATTTTTGTAGTTTAGAATAATCAATGGGGAAACTGTAATTCTTATAATTTGCAAAAATCTACAAAACACGAAAAGGCTGGTTCAACTCCGCTCGCCTGTCGGCCACGGACCACAGTGCTGTTTCCGTACTGTCCAGTCTCTTAGCCTTAGTCAGTCCCAGTCATCCCCTAATTTTTCAATACCCTAAAAAAACACTGCCGCCCACCAGCTGCACATTTGCCATGCACCAAAAAAAAAAAAAAAAAAAAAAAAGCACATCACCCGTCTCATTTCTTGGCTATGAAACTGGTTCCTTACCAACCCCACACCCAAGCACAGCTGAAATCAGCGTGCCCCTGAAATCACTACGTCAAAGGCAACTCAACATAGCCGCACAATTGTCCACTGGATAAGCTCAGGATGGTATGAATCAAAGCACCAAACATGTCTCCTCTCAGCTAACCACAAATTTCCAGCAAATTCCAACATTCAGCCCAACTGCAAATTTTCAAACAAGGCAAAAATTATTTTTTAAAAACACGGTGCCTTGCACTGCCTCAACTTCCCAATTTAAATGTATAACGTGACCTGTCGAAATCAGGGGTCTATCTCAAGTTAAAGTGGAACGGTGTTGTATCTGTATGCCAATGCCCTGGGACCGTAAGAAATAAAAATGAAGACAAGATATATTTTTAGAATAAGCGCTTAGCAAATCTTTATTATTATTATTACCATTTCTTTTCATTTTCCGAAAGATTTTTGTTTCACGATTTTGTGACTGATGGTCACAAAGTTTGGCAAACTAATCTTGGCGTACACTTGGGGGTGCATCATAGACAAAAAAGGCGGCACTGATGCAGATGTCAGAGCACGAATCGGTAAAGCCAGAGCAGCCTTTCTCCAGTTGAAAAAAGTGTGGAGTTCCAGAGAGCTGTCACAACACACCAAAGTCCGGATTTTCAACTCCAACGTAAAAGCAATTCTCCTATATGGAGCAGAGACTTGGAGATTGAGGACTCCTTTGAGGACTCTCACAGAGCTAGCCTTAAGGACAAGCGGCTCAGGAGAAAAAACAGAGATGCCGCAGCTCAGAACCCTGGCCATACCTTCCCCTGCAGCCACTGCGGTCGAACCTGCCTGTCTCGGATTGGCCTCCGCAGCCACGAACAAGCCTGCAGACGTCGTGGGCAACTCCTATAAAATCTTCGTTCGCGAAGTCAAGCCAAGAGATATGGAGCAGAGACTTGGAGATTGACAAAAACCACAGTCAACAGAGTACAGACCTTCATGAACAGTTGCCTTAGAAGAATTTTGAAAATCCACTGGCCAGAGAAGATCAGCAACGTCAGACTCTGGGAGAGAACAGAGCAGATAACAGTAGAGAATGAAATTGGGCGAAGAAGATGGGGATGGATCGGTCACAGTCTGAGAAAGCCAGCTTCCAGTATCACTAGGCAGGCATTGTCATGGAACCCCCAGGGAAAGAGGAAAAGAGGTAGGCCGAGAAACTCCTGGCGTCGAGACCTCCAAGCAGACATCAAGAGACTGGGAACCACCTGGAGTAGAATCGAAGGAGAAGCACAGGACAGGAGTTGCTGGAGGTCTCTCGTCGACGGCCTATACCCGGGTAGGGGTGACAGGCGTAAGTAAGTAAGTAAGTACACTTGGGAGTGGCAGTGCGCATCCAGTGAGTGCGTATATCAGAAATGCTATCAGCACACACTGAAAGAAGTACCCAACGGAGAAAGAAACACGCTTAGAAAAGACGGGTACAACACAATGTATTAATATTTCGGGTAAATACCCTTTGTCAAAATAGACAAATAAACAGAGAGATTAGCCGCTACTTATCTTCATTGGCAGAAGGAATCTGGCAAAAAAAAAATTTGCCACATTCCTTCTGCCAATGAAGATACGTAGCAGCTAATCTCTCTGTTTATTTGTCTATTTTGACAAAGGGTATTTACCCGAAATATTAATACATTGTGTTGTACCCGACTTTTCTAAGCGTGTTTCTTTCTCCGTTGGGTACTTCTTTGCATATTACATGCTTGGCAGTCACCTTTTTGGTCTGGATTGTTTATCAGCACACAGTGTGGAAGACAGGCCACGGAACAAGTGCCGTTTCCGTACTGTCCAGTCTCTTAGCAATAGTCAGTCCGAGGCATCCCCTAATATTTCAATCCCCTAAAAAAACACTACTACCCACCAGCTGCACATTTGTCATGCACAAAATAACAATAAAAACAGCACATTGACAGTCTCATTTCTTGGCTATGAACCCGATTCCTTACCAACCCCACACCCAAGCACAGCTGAAATCAGCGTGCCCCTCAAATCACTACGTCAACGGCAACTCAACATAGGCCCACAATTGTCCACTGGATAAGCTCAGGATGGTATGAATCAAAGCACCAAACATGTCTCCTCTCATCTAACCAGAAATTTCCAGCAAATTCTAACATTCAGCCCTACTACAAATTTTCAAACAAGGCAAAAATTATTTTTCAAAACACCGGTCCTTGCACTGCCTGAACTGGCCAAATTTGACTATGTAATATGACCGACAGAGTATGGAATTTGTTCTTCTTCCAATTGATTGTCTCAGAGGCGAGAGAGCTTTATACAGTGAAACTTTGCAGTGCTTTCTTTCCTGAAATTAAATAATTACTATATATCAGTGGTGGCGTGTGTTTTGTTGAACTTACTTTGAGTACCTATTACTCTCCAGCCTTAGATTGCATTTTAAACTCAGTATAACATTTTAGGCCGTCCCTGTTGTAGTTGTACGTACTCATGTGAGGGTGTATGGGGCTCAACCATGCACTGTACAATGAGCTTGAAAGTGCAGCTTGTGAAATAATCATCTTTAACCCATTTAGCCCCAAGTCCCTACAGCAGGAGACCATGATAATTTAAGGGTAGTGCCAGATTAGCTTGGTGCCTAAAGGCGCCAAGCTAATCTGCCACTACCCTTGAATTATCATGGTCAATCAATCTGCAATTGGTACATACTACATAGTCATTAGGCAACATCTCCAAAATTTGAGAAATTGGACCTTGGGGCCAAAAGGGTTAATACATCATTGATGCTAGAAGATACTGTGCAACTCCACCGGACAGCAGCACTAGCACCATGGATTTTCAATAGACTGTCGGTCCTCAAAGAGATCATACCTGACCACCATTCCTGTGTGGCTTGATAATGTTGTTCTGCTTGTTGAACCATTGCCTCTGCACCAGAAATTTTTTTTGACAAACAACCTGACTCCCCAAGTCCATGAGAATGTTGACATGATCATGTTCTACCATGTGTCCATATCAGCTCAACTGAAATGCATCACACAGGGCACGTGTAACAAGACTACGAGCATCAAGCAACAGTGTCAGAAGTTGAGAATCACGATGTATTCACTACGCATCAGCTGGGAGGTTGGCGAGCTAACATTATTGGAGCCTGTGACGGTGAGCATAACTTTTAACCCTTTGGCTGTCGGTGTGCTTTTTGTCATGATTCCTGCAGGAATCATTCTGACAAAAAGCGCTACTGACAGCAGAAGGGTTAATTTTAAAATCTAACCTTGACCCTCTTGTGCATGCAGCCACTAGTACATGTACTGTTTACTCTGTTACTGTGCAGGTGGCTACATGCACTGGAAAGTTAACCCTTTTGGCCCCAAGGTCCCATTTCTCAAATTTGGGAGGTGTTGCCTAACGACTATGTACCAGTTGCAGGAGATGGCTTGGCCATGATAATTCAAGGGTAGTGCCAGATTAGCTTGGCGCCTTCAGGCGCCAAGCTAATCTGGCACTGCCCTTGAATTATCATGGTCATGCCATCTAATGCTCTAGTGATCTGGGGCTAAAAGTGTTAAAGCCAGTAATACACATGTTTAGTAAACTTTGCTAATGTCAAAAGTAGTTCCCGACCATGTTATATTTTTTTTAAAAAACTCCTTATAACAAATCATAACAAACTTCGGATAAGCAAAATTGATTAAATTGCTTCTGCGGTATTTTGCAGAATAGATATGAAGCCATTGGAACAGTCTGTTGAAGAAGGAAAGAATTTATCTCCAGTCGCGGTGAAGTGGAGACAAGTATTTCAGACTCTTGGAACCACAGGTGTGGAGACAAGACATGAAGTTCTGTATGTTATATGTTCATGCATTGTGTGTGTGCTTTTAGGGGATGGATTGCGTTAACCCATTACATCCTGGGGCTGATTTTGTAAAATTTACTCATTCTCCTATGAAGGCTACATTACAGATTAGGAGATAGATCAACGGTTTTAGTTCAAGGGTGGTGCCAGAATAGCTTGGCGTCGACTAAAGTTACAACACGTCACTACATGTGAGGCTGACGGGTTGCATACTTATAGTAATAGAGTTATGAGACTTTTGATGACATCAGTGCACCTTTGACATAATATGACTTGGAAGTTTACATGTGTGAGTAAGCATGCCGTTGTAATGTTTTTACTCATTCGTCTCCAAAACTGAATATCATAAGATGTCCTCAGACAACTGTGTACTTATGTAAAAGACATATCAACCATGATAGTTCAAAGGTAGAGCCAGGTTAGCTTAGTGCATTCCCAGGCACCAAGCTAATCAGGCACTACCCTTGAACCATCATGATTGATGCATGGTATGGTGGCATGGATGAATTTGTAAAAAAAAAGATTGAGTGTGAATATCCAAATGTATTCTATTTTTACGTTTAGTTTTTAATGGGTAATTCTAATATATTGTGCCAACAAAGTAGGGGATATTGAGATTGCAACTTGAATGGTCGAGAATTTTAAAATGATGAGAGATGCCACCGATTAGCCACGCCACTAATCACAGTTTTGGTTTCATTGGGCAGGTCATGAGATCAAACTGGGAGCCATGTACATAGCGTTTGGGTCTTATTCAGGTTATTTATGCGAAAATCACTCCAATTTTGTTTTGGTTTGTCTTGTGACAATATCACAAATTTATGTCTACCGTATACTAATTTTTTGCACGGTATGGTAGAGAGACAACACTTTATGATTGATGTCATCCAAGCATATTAATTCATTCAGCCCAATGGCCCTATTTCACAAATTTTGGAGGTATCATCTAATGACTATGCACCAGTTGCAGGAGATGGATTGACCATGATAATTCAAGGGCAGTGCCAGATTAGCTTGGCGCCTGTCGGCGCCAAGCTAATCTGGCACTACCCTTGAATTATCATGGTCGACCCATCTCCTTCTGTAGGGCGTCAGGGCTGAATGGTTTAATGGGTTTTACTTTGTAATTTTACTTACTTACGCCTGTCACCCCTCCCAGCGTATGGGCCATCGACGAGAGACCTCCAGCGACTCCTGTCCTGTACTTCTCCTTCGATTTTACTCCAGGTGGTTCCCAGTCTCTTGATGTCTGCTTGGAGGTCTCGACGCCAGGTGTTTCTCAGCCTGCCTCTTTTCCTCTTTCCCTGGGGGTTCCATGACAATGCCTACCTAGTGATACTGGAAACTGGCTTTCTAAGACTGACCAATCCATACCCATCCCCATCTTCTTCGCCCAGTTTCATTCTCTGCTACTACACTGTACTCAAACCAAGGGGAATCACAGTGCTGGACAGACAAACAGTTAGAGCCCCTGCCCCCGCCTATCAGGCACCCAATCGCCAGCCCACAGAGAAATACGCAGGTATAGAACAAGACGATCATTTCCATCCTCAAAAGAATGGATCAGGTCTCTTATATAACCCATGTCTTTCTCCAGAACTTAGAAACATACATACACAAACATGAAGGTGCGCTACTATATGTGGTCGGGTAAATACCCCGATTTCCCACAGTAGATGCACAGAACATTACACAACAATGTAACAATACAAATTTGCCTCGAGTTATAGATACTCACAAACCAGATAGGTGAGGCTAGCGCTGGCAGAATTGTACTCAAACCAAGGGGAATCACAGCGCTGGACAGACAAACAGTTAGATCCCCTGCCCCTGCCTATCAGGCACCCAATCGCCAGCCCACAGAGAAATACGCAGGTATAGAACAAGACGACCATTTCCATCCTCAAAAGAATGGATCAGGTCTTTTATAACCCATGCCTTTCTCCGGAACTTAGGAAGTAGGCAGGAGAAACATACATACACAAACATGAAGGTGCGCTACTACTACTACTACTACATTCTCTGCTGTTATCTGCTCTGTTCTCTCCCAGAGTCTGACGTTGCTGTTCTTCTCTGGCCAGTGGATTTTCAAGATTCTTCTAATGCAACTGTTTATGAAGATCTGTACTCTGTTGACTGTGGTTTTTGTCAACCTCCAAGTCTCTGCTCCATATAGGAGAATTGCTTTTACGTTTGAGTTGAAAATCCGGATTTTGGTGTGTTGTGACAGCTCTCTGGAACTCCACACTTTTTTCAACTGAAGAAAGACTGCTCTTGCTTTACCGATTCGTGCTCTGACATCTGCATCAGTGCCGCCTTTTTTTGTCGTTGATGCTCCCGAGATAGGTGAAGGACTCTACCTCCTCCAACGGGGTGCCAGCAAGCAAGACTGGTTCTTCCCTGGTTGCGTTCAGCCTCATTGTCTTTGTTTTCTGTTTGTGGATGGTGAGGCCCACTTGGGACGAGATGTCAGCAAGCCTCGTGGTCTTGTCCTGCATTTGTTGATGAGTGTGGGACAGTAATGCCAAGTTGTCTGCAAAATCGAGGTCGTCAAGCTGTGTCCACAGTGTCCACTGTATTCCACTTCTTCTCTGCTCTGTGGTCATCTTCATGACCCAGTCTATGGCCAGTAGGAAGAGGAACGGAGACAGCAGACACCCCTGCCTGACGCCGGTTCTGACCTGGAGCTCCCTGGTGAACTGCCCTTCGTGGATCACGCGACATGTCATTCCATCGTAGCTGCTCTTGATCAGGCAGACGAGCTTTGTGGGTACACCGTAGTGTCGTAGGACACGCTGTCAAATGCTTTTTCGTAATCCACAAAGTTGACATACAGCGGGGAGCTCGACTCCAGAGATTGTTCCATGATGATGCGGAGAGAGGCGATCTGGTCTGTACATGAACGTTTTTTTCTGAATCCTGCTTGCTGGTCTCTCAGCTGGGGGTCGACGGAGCTCTTCATTCTCTCCAGGATGATCCTGTTGAAGACCTTTCCTAGTACTGGCAGCAAGATGATTCCTCTATAGTTGGAACACTTGCTGAGGTCGCCTTTCTTGGGAAGCTTGATTAGGTACCCCTCCTTCCAGTCAGCCGTTATCACCTCCTCTTCCCAGATCTTTCCAAACAGTGGATACAGCAGCTCTACTGTTGTCTCTATTTCTGCTTTCAGAGCTTCCGCTGGGATGCCATCTGGCCCTGCTGCTTTGCCGTTCTTCAAAAATGCCACTGCTCTTTTGATCTCATCCCGGCTGGGTTTGTCACAGCTGATGGGTAGGTCAGTCTCTGTTGGCTGGATGTCTGGGGGGGGGGGGGGGGGGGGTCGGGTGGGGTGGGTCTGTTCAGTAACTCTTCAAAATACTCGGCCCATCTGTCGAGTTGGTCTGCTCTGTCTGCAATAGGCTTGCCTTCTTTGTCTTTTACTGGTCTTTCTGTATGGCCATACTTGCCTGACAATCTTCTGGTAATGTCGTAGAACTGTTTCATGTTGCTGCTGCCTGCTGCCTTTTCTGCCTCTGCTGCCAGGCTGTCTGTGTAGGCCCTCTTGTCTGCCCTGATACTTCTCTTCACCTCGCTGTTGTCTTCCGAGTATTCCTCCTGTGCCCTTGCTTTGGCTGCTCTCGTGCGACTGTTTTTGACAACTGCTTTCTTCTGCTTCCTCACTTCTTTCTTCTTCAAGGTCTGTGTCGACAGCCAGTCCTTGTGATGGTGTTTCCTGAACCCTACAGTGTCTTTGCAGGTTGAGTTCAGCGCCTCTCTAACTGCCTTCCACTGCTGCTCTGTGGTGACCGCCTCCTCTTCATTTACTAGCTCCTGTAGCGCTTGAAACCGGTTGGACAGCACCAGTTTGAACTCTCACCATCTGCTTACCTTAAGAATAAAGCTCAAGTTAAAGAAAAGCTGCACAGAGACAACAAGAAGACAGCGCTATAATGTAGACCTCCTGAGAGAGACTGGAGTGAGAGAAGAGTTCAAACTGGTGCTGTCCAACCGGTTTCAAGCGTTACATGAGCTAGTAAAAGAAGAGGAGGCGGTCACCACAGAGCAGCAATGGAAGGCAGTTAGAGAGGCGCTGAACTCAACCTGCAAAGACACTGTAGGGTTCAGGAAACACCATCACAAGGACTGGCTGTCGACACAGACCTTGAAGAAGAAAGAAGTGAGGAAGCAGAAGAAAGCAGTTGTCAAAAACAGTCGCACGAGAGCAGCCAAAGCAAGGGCACAGGAGGAATACTCGGAAGACAACAGCGAGGTGAAGAGAAGTATCAGGGCAGACAAGAGGGCCTACACAGACAGCCTGGCAGCAGAGGCAGAAAAGGCAGCAGGCAGCAGCAACATGAAACAGTTCTACGACATTACCAGAAGATTGTCAGGCAAGTATGGCCATACAGAAAGACCAGTAAAAGACAAAGAAGGCAAGCCTATTGCAGACAGAGCAGACCAACTCGACAGATGGGCCGAGTATTTTGAAGAGTTACTGAACAGACCTAGCCCACCCGACCCCCCCGACATCCAGCCGTCAGAGACCGACCTACCCATCAGCTGTGACAGACCCAGCCGGGAAGAGATCAGAAAAGCAGTGGCATTTTTGAAGAATGGCAAAGCAGCAGGGCCAGATGGCATCCCAGCGAAGTCTCTGAAAGCAGACCTAGAGACAACAGTTGAGATGCTGTACCCACTGTTTGGAAAGATCTGGGAAGAGGAGGTGATGCCAGCTGACTGGAAGGAGGGGTACCTAATCAAGCTTCCCAAGAAAGGCGACCTCAGCAAGTGTTCCAACTACAGAGGAATCACCTTGCTGTCAGTACCAGGAAAGGTCTTCAACAGGATCATCCTAGAGAGAATGAAGAGCTCCGTTGACCCCCAGCTGAGAGACCAGCAAGCAGGATTCAGGAAGAACCGATCATGTACAGACCAGATCGCCACTCTCCGCATCATCGTGGAACAGTCTCTGGAGTGGAGCTCCCCGCTGTACGTCAACTTTGTGGATTATGAGAAAGCATTTGACAGCATGGACCGAGAGACTCTGTGGAGACTCCTACGACACTACGGTGTACCCACAAAGCTCGTCCGCCTGATCAAGAGCAGCTATGATGGCATGACATGTCGCGTGATCCACGAAGGGCAGTTCACCAGAGAGCTCCAGGTCAGAACTGGTGTCAGGCAGGGGTGTCTGCTGTCTCCGTTCCTCTTCCTACTGGCCATAGACTGGGTCATGAAGATGACCACAGAGCACAGACGAAGTGGAATACAGTGGACACTGTGGACACAGCTTGACGACCTCGATTTTGCAGACGACTTGGCATTACTGTCCCACACTCATCAACAAATGCAGGACAAGACCACGAGGCTTGCTGACATCTCGTCCCAAGTGGGCCTCACCATTCACAAACAGAAAACAAAGACAATGAGGCTGAACGCAACCAGGGAAGAACCAGTCTTGCTTGCTGGCACCCCGTTGGAGGAGGTGGAGTCCTTCACCTATCTCGGGAGCATCATAGACAAAAAAGGCGGCACTGATGCAGATGTCAGAGCACGAATCGGTAAAGCCAGAGCAGCCTTTCTCCAGTTGAAAAAAGTGTGGAGTTCCAGAGAGCTGTCACAACACACCAAAGTCCGGATTTTCAACTCCAATGTAAAAGCAGTTCTCCTATATGGAGCAGAGACATGGAGATTGACAAAAACCACAGTCAACAGAGTACAGACCTTCATGAACAGTTGCCTTAGAAGAATTTTGAAAATCCACTGGCCAGAGAAGATCAGCAACGTCAGACTCTGGGAGAGAACAGAGCAGATAACAGCAGAGAATGAAATTGGGCGAAGAAGATGGGGATGGATCGGTCACAGTCTGAGAAAGCCAGCTTCCAGTATCACTAGGCAGGCATTGTCATGGAACCCCCAGGGAAAGAGGAAAAGAGGTAGGCCGAGAAACTCCTGGCGTCGAGACCTCCAAGCAGACATCAAGAGACTGGGAACCACCTGGAGTAGAATCGAAGGAGAAGCACAGGACAGGAGTTGCTGGAGGTCTCTCGTCGACGGCCTATACCTGGGTAGGGGTGACAGGCGTAAGTAAGTAAGTAAGTAAGCAGATGGTGGTTTGAGGCGACATCTGCTCCCCTCCTCACTCGAACATCTAGAAGAGATCTTCTAAATTTCTTGCTAATGCAGATATGGTCTATTTGGTTCTCTGTAGTATGGTCAGGTGAGACCCAAGTTGCTTTGTGTATTCTTCTGTGTGGGAAGATGCTGCCTCCAATGACAAGTCTGTTAAGAGCACAAAAGTCTACAAACCTCTCCCCGTTCTCACTCATCTCCCCTAGTCCCTGTCTCCCCATAACCTCTTCATACCCGGTGTTGTCCTCCCCTATTTTGGCATTAAACTCGCCCATGACGATGGTGATGTCTCGCTCCGTGCATTTGTTCACAGCACTCTGGAGTCAGTCGTAGAACTCTTGTTTCTCTTCCTCGTCATTGTCATTAGTGGGCTCATAACACTGGATGACGTTGAGTTTAATCTTTTTCCTGGTTCTAAAGGCTGCTGTGATAATTCTTGGCCCCAGAGGTTCCCAGCCCATCAGCGCTCTCTGCGGTGCCACTGGTAACAGCATGAATGCTACACCTTCTGTATGGGGGGCATTCTCCTCTTCATGACCTGAATACAGAATCATCTCCCCACTTAACAGCCTTTTCTGCCCAGACTGCGTCCATCTGGCTTCACTGATACCTAGCAGGGAAAGGTTGTACTTTTGCATTTCCGCTGCTATCTGGGCGGTCTTGCCGCTCTGGTACATGATCTTGACATTCCATGTGCCCATGATTGTGTCCCTGGATAGAGAGAGGCAGCTCGGTCCTGTGGCTTCCGAAGACTTCCGGCTTTTACCACACGACGTCATAAATCTTCTGGTAGAACCTTCCTCCTCCAAGAAAGGAATTGCTGTTTGTCTATTTGTAGGCGTTTTTGTAGCTATTTCCTTATTTGCAGGGTGGGGAAGCTACCCCCACGCCCAACCCCCTTACTAGGAGGACTAGGGGTTTTCTGTCGGGGTCACCTTCCCTTAGACCATGTTGGTTCACGGCACCTTATTTCATTTGGTGCACCCCTCTCACGAGGGACCCCCTATCCACCACCCAGGGGACGCGCCTCAACGCCTTATGGTCCCAGCGCGAGGTTTGTAATTTTAGGAAATGGCAATTTCTGAAATAGAGATGATGTTGTGGCAGGAATCGTCGTGACAACAACCGCTACTGACAGCCGAACGGTTATTCATCAGAGCGCTTTCATGATTCCAGATCGACAGATTGAGCAGTTGGACAGTGCACAGCTGTGCGTGGGTCAGCTGCTGCTGATGTCAGCCCCAGGATCTTTTGTTTACTGACAAATTATGTTGAAAAGTGCTTGATCACAGGGGCCTGATGGGCTCGATGTTTTTAAATGCAAGATAACAGTTCAGCCACCACACTCACTCAGCACTAATAACCACGGGCAGCAGGCTAACTCAACTCAGAAGAGGTGACGCACTGTAATACGGCAACAGTTTCCAACCTTTGAGAACAAAACAGAAACAGAAAAATTTGACCGAAACATCAGATCTCATGAGGTTAGTTTGACCTAACTGACCTTTGACACATGGTGACTTCACCCGAAAAAAGTGTTTTTTTGTGCGTGTTTGGAAACAGCAGAATGTTATGATGTCAGATGACCAGATTGTTGTAGGATGATATGCTCTGTAAGCGCTGTCACAAAAAACGTTCTGTGTGCAGTTTAGCCGATTTACTCCTGAGACACTGAACATCACCTAACAGCGAGAGATTTAGACCCTCATGAGCCCCCCCGTTCTTTGACCCTTGCTTGCCACATTTATATAGTGGTTTGAAGTAAGGGTCAAGTGGAATTTTTCACTGAGAATTTATGTGGTAGCCTGGGAATGTGAGTTTCAGCGAGTATTCTGCCTGCTAAATAATCCAACTTCCCTAAAATTGCGAACAAGACTATTCCACCCGTTGTGTCGGAGCAGTCCATTTAGCAAGGTAGGGGTTAGTGGAAGAGTTCATTTAAAACCAAAATGGGGTGTGGGTCATACTATTTGAAAGGGGTGGCAGCATTGTTACTTGGTCAGTAGTGCTCACAAAATTGTGAGTAGTACTCATGAAATGGGGGAATGGTACCCTGGGGGAAGACACTGTAGCTTGAAAAGGGTGAGCAGTGTTCACAAACTGAGTAGTATTGACCAAAAAAGCGATGGTAGCTTGGCCAAAAACACTGTGCCTGGTAAAAAGTGAACAATGTTCACGATTTATGAGTAGTACTTGCAAAATAGATGATGGCTTGGGTGAAGACTATCTATCTATATCCCGTAGTCTTGCCGACCGTTGGGGCACCACTGATGACTTGGCAACCAGCTCCCTCCATTCCTCTCTGGTCTCTGCCATTCTCAGCATATCGCCCAGCTTCAGTCCTGTCCACACTGAGATATTGTCCTCCCATCTTTTCCTCTGTCTTCCTCTCCTTCATCCTCCTTGCACAGTGCCTTGCAGGATTGTTTTGGCAAGCCCTGCTGAACGCGTGACATGCCCATACCACTTCAGTTTGCGTTTTCTCACAATGGCTAATAAGTCTTCATAGGGCCCGATGGCTTGCCTGATTCTGCTTCCCACTTCCTCGTTTGTGATGTGATCTCTGTATGAGATGCCAAGCAGCCTTCGAAAACATCGCATTTCAGTGGCTTGTATCCTCCTTTCAAGGTCTGCTGTGAGGGTCCATCACTCGCAGGCATACATGAACACTGAGATGACTAAGGAGCGCATCAGTCTGATCTTGGAGCAGAGTGTGATGTTTCTGTCCTTCCATATGGTCTTCAATCTTGTCAGTGCTGTTGTTGTCTGCGCAATCCTGGACAGTATTTCTGGTTTTGATCCCTCATCTGTCACAATGGCTCATAAGTATTTGAATTTCTTAACTGTTTCCAGTTTTTGGCCTCCAACCATGATTTCAGTGCCAATGCCACTGGCGTTATTGGTCATCAGTTTGGTCTTCTCTGCACTGATTTTCATCCCATACGCAATGGCTGTACTGTCCAGCTTTTCCACCAGCTGAGCTAACTCCTTCTCTGTTCCTGCAAGGCCATCAATGTCGTCCGCAAAGCGCAAGTTCGTAATTGTTCTGCCTCCAATACTGACAGTTCCTTCATGATCTTTCAGAGCGTCCGTCATGATTCTTTCCAGGAAGATGTTGAAAAGAGTAGGTGAGAGCAAGCAGCCTTGTCCGACTCCAGCTGTAGTCCTAAACCCGTTTCCTATTTTGCCGTTGAAGCAGACTGCGCTAGTGGCCTTGTTGTAAAGGTTTGCTATGACTTTGATCAGGTTGGCATTGATGTTGTATAGCTTCATGGTGGACCAAAGGGCTGCATGCCACACCCTGTCAAACGCTTTCTTAAAATCCACAAAGACATGATAAAGGTCCTGCTGGTGCTGGAGGTATCTCTCACACAGAACTCTCAGGTTGAAGATCTGCTCAGTTGTGCTGCGCCCTGGTCTGAAGCCTGCCTGTTCCTCAGCTATGATTTCCTCTGCCTGTGGCTTCAGCCTGTTCAGTAGGATCTTTAACATGACTTTGCTTGGGTGGGATATAAGACTGATCGTGCGATAGTTCTGGCATTGATGTAAGTTGCCTTTTTGGGGGGAAGACACTGTGCCTATAAAACGGTGAACAGTGCTCATAAAATTGTGAGTACTGTTCAAAAATGGTGTTCACAGAATTCAGGTCACTGTGTTTATAGTGAATAGAATAGTATTTGTGAGTGAAAATGTGTCTTTACTTGGACAGTGTTACACTCTCCCTCTCGCATACACAAACACAGGCAGACAGGAATGAAACTGAATGTTTTTCAGATATCAAATAAAACATGAACACAAAATCCATCTAACAATTTTATTTTTCTTCCAGACAAAACACTACAAACATGATCATATTTTCACATCTTGTATAAGTAACACATCTCATTCTTACAATAAATCCCAATTTTTCCATGAATCCCATAATTTACATGTTACAAGTAACAATACACATTTGTTACAACTGCGGTTCCATAGTTGTGGTGTACAGGTAATATTCACTGATTATTCACATGAAACACAGGTTATCCCTTAATCAGAAGCAGGTCAGAGAATGCAATAAGTTGACACATTCAGTGAATTAAAGCCAGCAACACTACATCAGCATAAATTCTCATGAGCCCCTGCAGACACAGGGGCTCATGAGAATTTATACCTCTTGTCGGCAATTAGTGGCCTCATTTAAGTCCCCAGTTTGAGGTACTTGTCCGTGCTTAATGGTGCAGCTGTCACGAGAACGGCACACCCCTTGGTGATCATGGCGATAAAATGAGACGCTCCTTGTAATATGCTTTCACACCCTCACTCTCAAGAGGCACTGCCCGCTTTCTTCAGCCTGATTGTGCTTCAGGAATAACTCCAACTTTACAATGACTAACACAGAAATCACAGGCATTTACGATTGATACACATACAGTGCAGTACGTCGACAACACAACCATTATAATTGGAACACATTTACAAGCCCGTATTACTTACCCCTCAAGTGCATGCAGCCACTGATACAGTTTAAAATAATAATTAACAATCTACACCTTTTAATGCCCAGAACCAAATGACTTGCATTCTATAAAATGGAAGTTATTTAGTTCTGGGAGTTAAGAGTTAAAATGTAACAGAAAACAGAAAAACACCTCAGTGCCCTTAGTGCTATTGAACTTGGTCAAACCAAATATGTAGCTCCCTGAACGACGGAGCATGGCCACCTACAGTGTATGGTACAATCAAAACTGTGTAAAGCGACCACACCAAAGAAGTAGCTATCGACACGTATTGCCTGAAACAAGTGGTCTCCAGACACAGGGTCACCTCGGTAACAGAGACCATGGGACCAAAAAATGGCTGGAGTCACCGTCACAAATGGTGGCCGTGACAGGTTTGACTGTAATTAACAGCAGCCAAACAATGTGGTACATGTATTCCTCTTGTCCTGCTGAGTGATCCTTGGAATGTAAATTAAAAAAAAAAAAAAAAAAAATCAAAAAAAAATCTACAATATGCACTCTGACTGGGACTGACTTTTGCTCCCAGATATATCAATTTCCCCTGCACTACACAAAATATTTAAACCCCTTCAGCCCTGACGCACTACAGCAGAAGATGGATCGACCATGATAATTCAAGGGTAGTGCCAGTTTAGCTTGGTGCCGACAGGCACCAAGCTAATCTGGCACTACCCTTGAATTATCATGGTCGATCCATCTCCTGCAACTGGTACATATTCGCTAGATGAAGCCTCCGAAATTGGGGAAATAATACAGTGGGGCCAAATAAGTTAAAGGAATGTACACCCCAAAAACGATAGCACATGACATGTATCAGTTCAAACTGTCACCAATAAACACACTTCAATTTACACGCCGCGTGTATCAATGCACATCCGAGCTTAGAGCTACTTTTAGAATAAGCGCTTAACAAATCTCCTTTATTATTATATACACAGTGAACAAAAGGTCATCAGACTGGCGTAGGCTGAAGCTGGCCTGTGCCCTGTGTCGTGACCGACGTCAGTCTGAGGGCATTTGGCTTACTACAACATGCATAATATGACGAGCAAAGCACGTGCAGCTTGTTTACTGGCACCTAGGAACAACTGGCAAGTTAGGTCTTAACCCCTTCACTGCCAAGAATTGATTGATTGATTGTACATTGCTTAACGTCCCGACAGCAACAAGGCTTTCTCAGGACGTGCCTGCACTGCTTGTGAAAAAAAATAAACAGAACATTGAATGTATGTTGCCAGCCGGTCAAATACATTAAATAAACCCAACACATGGGGCCTAAATAAAGCTAAGACCATTTAGCAACACACATCCAATATCAAGAGCTACACGCAGTGCAGACAGTAGGGAGAGTTTTAAAAAGGCAAATACAGGTGAATGGACAAAGGGTAGACAGAAACACATGCCCCAGAATAGAGAGAAAAACCCACCCTGTGGGGCTGACCAGGGTGACCCTGGGAACTAAAAAATACCTAACCCCACCCAAGTCCCCCAGGGCAGACCCGGGTGGGGTTGCAAGTGGCAAACAAGAACACAGGACTAACAAGAGACATAAACCCTCATGAGCCCCCGCGACTGCGGGGGCTCATGAGGGTTTATGTCTCTTGCAGCTGGGTAGCGCTCGCCTTGCCCCAGCTGTTAAAGGGGTCAACAAAATCAAACAAAGGATGAGGCACCTTTAAGGGTTGTTACCACAACCCAAAAATAAGGTGTAAGCCCTTAACACATTCACGAAGTGACGCATCCGGATACGCTGCGTTAATGCCGCGTATCCGGATGCGTCACGTCGTGAATGAGTTAAAAAGTGAACATCATCCCCCCCCCCCCCCCCCCCCCCCCCCCCTTACAAGAGGCAAAGATCCTCAGTTGCGGGGGCTGATGAAGATCTACGCCCCTTGCTGAGACCACTCTGTGTCCCTGTTCTTTGGACAGTTGTGGCTTTTGGTCGTTCGGTGAGCACTGGTTTCAGAAACAAAATGTACGATCGTCAGCAGGGGAGGGGTTAAACTCCCAGAACTACATGACTTCCATTCCACAGAGATGAAGAGTTGAAGGGCACCGGAAGTCCACACAACACACAGACTCGTTTTGTGGTCTGTCACAACAGACAGCTGAAAGAATCGTTTTAATCTGAGCAGTAGTCTGGCCATAACGATTTCACTCTGCAGTGCTAACCCAGTGTGCAAAAGGCCATTGGGTCGACGTCGGCCACCACTGGCCCACGCAGTTATGTGTGGGCCAAACGTGGCTGATGTCAGCCCAATGGCCTTTGCGCACTGGGAACTGCCTCTGTTGTGTACAACTGCAAAATAAAATGCCACGTGGCTTTGGGTTCTCTTTTAGAAAGCATACTAGCTGTTGGAGATGAGTTGGCCATGACAGTTTATGATGGGCAGTGCCAGATTAGCATGGTGCCTTAAAGGTGCCAAGACAATTTGGCACTACCGTTGTTCTATCTTTTCCAGTCCTTCTCTGGCTGTGACACCTCAAAAGTGAATGTGTCCGGCAATGAACAAACTTTTAAGAGTAAAACTCTTTTTTAAAAAAAAGGGCCCAAAAGAAAAAACAAACAATTTAAAAAAAAAAAACTGTTTCTAATCAACTGAGAGGTGTACAGTAGACCTGTTTCTGAAAAGACATTTTCTTCTAACTTCATCATTTTCGGTATTGAAAAGACAAAGTAATACAATCTGCAGTATATGTACCTTATTCAGAAATGTCCAGTGATCAATACATTGTATGCATACCTGTAATTCAGATATAAATTGCACAATATCCCATTGCTCTTAGAATCTCAGTACAGCATCTTGGCATACGCATATGCGGGTGGGCTTGTTTTTTTTTTTACGACATGGCTCCGAGTCGTGAATGTGTGTTTTTCTGAGATTTTGGACCTAACAGCTTGAACCTGTTAGGCTCAAAATCACAGACAAGCGACACACAAACAGGTTTCCCAATGACTATGGAAACATACTGATGGTGTTTGCACGCAACCTTTTGGCAATAGAACATTTTGACACGTTAACATCATCACATCCTGAGGATGAAATTATCACATTTTGTAGATATCATTTGTTGTCCACATCACAGTTCTGGCGACAAATCGACCCTGGTAGTTTAAGGGTGGTGTCGGAACAGCTTGTTACAGGCGCCAACCTATTCTGATACCACCCTTGAACTATCATGGTCGATCTACATCCTGTCATATCTAGTCAGGGCCTTATGGGTTAACACACAATGCTATGGCCGTTTCATTTGTTCCCATTTCTGAAAAAATCTGGAACCTGTGCGCCAACAGGAAATTGTCATAACTGCCCTGTGAAGAAAACATCCAATCACATATTCTTTCACATGTAAATATTTGTGTTTCTCAAGTACTCAAATGGTTAGTCATGAGGTTGCATACAAACACAATCAATAGATTCCTGACCACAATGCAAATGTGAAGAGGGTAGTGAGGGGGGGGGGGGGTGCAGAAGAGGTGAAGACGGTGGGGGGAGGGGAGGGGGGGACGCGCAGAGGAGGTGGGGCGGGGTATGTCATAACGTTATGATGACTTTAGTTTGACAGCTGCCAACTCCCCAAACTGGTTTCAGCCACAATGATTATTTTATCCCTTTTAGCTCTGGATCCCTACAGCAGCAGATGGCTTGACCATGATGATTCAAGGGTAGTGCCAGATGAGCTTGGCGCCTGAAGGCGCCAAGCTCATCTGGCACTACCCTTGAATTATCATGGTCAAGCCATCTCCTGCAACTGGTACATAGTCGTTGGGCAACACCTCCAAAATTTAAGAAATGAGACCTTGGGGCTAAAAAGTTAAACAAATGTTCCTTTATTCTAATGTTTTGTAAAATAGTCAAAAACTCCAAATTATCCATAAACCCTCACCCCCAACCAGCTCTCCCCGTTGAAAGTATGATAGTGTGTACTGGCATGAAAATACAAACTATACGGAGTTTGTCACAATGAACAGGCAACACAACAGCCCAAACAATGGTCACAAAAGACTATCACACTTTTGTGTTGTTTCATACACTGAAGTATATGTGCAGACTATACAAGAGGACTGAAATAAATATTACATTGGCGTGAACACAGGCTTTCTTTTAACATGTTTATGATTATCAACAAACCCACAATAAAGGGCTCCGAAAAGATTTCCACAGCAAAGGGAGGATTTCACACTGTACAAGTATTTAAAATTTGACAGGGTATTTTCACCCTGAAAGGCATGTCACAACAGAGCAGTGCCACTCTACCTACCCAACCTTTTTTTCTAAACTAATTCATCATCTCGATACAAAATAACTTAACGAGTCCAAAGATAATTAACCCTTTGGGCGTCGGTAGCAGTTTTTGTCATGATGATTCCTGCAGGAATCATGGCAACAAAAACTGCTACCAACAACCAATCTATCTGTTTTTGTCTGTTCAAGTATGGCTTGATTTCATGTAAGCAACACTTTGATGTTGTTTGCATGCAACCTCATAAGTGACAGTTTGGCACAAAATCAGGTCCTGATGTGGAAAAGAACCCAACGAACAAGAAAAATGCTTAGAAAAGACAGTCACAACACAAGTGTTGTAACTGTCTTTTCTAAGTGTGTTTCTTTCTTTGTCACATTCTTCTCTGCATTTTACACGCTTGGCAGTCATCTTTTTGGTCTGGATATTTTATGTCTTGATGTGGTTGCCTCCATTGATTTTGTCTCTCTTTTTCCCGGTGAAATCTTGAACTGCTTGAATCTTTAACTAGTTTAGTAGGAAATACTCATGACCCCCTTGTGAAGAAAGCCTCAGATCGCACATTCTGACCAACATGTAAACAGATGTTTTCTGTTTTTCTCACAAAATTGCCAGCTATAAGGTGGCTTCCAAATGCTATTGTTATGTACAACAGAACCGTTTGAATGTCCTAATAATAAACAGAATCAGCTGACATAATTCACAACTATTTTAACCATTTGGCTGCCTGTAGTGCTTTTTGTTTTAACCAAATTAACCCACAGCCGCATCCCCCAAATGTTGGCAGTGTCACCTAACAACTATGTAACCAAAAATGTAACCAAAGGTACTTCCTCAGGAAGCTAAATTCCTTTTCTGTTGACAGAACATTTCTGAGGCTCTTTTACAAATCATTTGTGGAAAGTGTTTTGACTTTTTCTTTTATCTGCTTGTTCAGCTCCTTAACCCATATCGTACTGAGGCTAGCAGCTTCAAATTTGTACACTGCCATATGCAAGCCTCATTATAGTACTTACAGATAAGGATATAGATCGAAGGCTTTAGTTCAACGGTGGTGCCAGAATAGCTTGGCGCCGCTATTCTGGCACTACCCTTGAACTATTTTAGTCAAACTTATTTCACACACTGGTGTATTCCGAATGATAAGGGTTAAGTGCCAAAAACAAAAACAGCCTTGAACGGACCGTGAAAATCTGCTGTAAGATCATTGGTGAGCCTCAGAGAACTATGCAGTCTTTTCTTGACCAGCAGACAGTGAAGAAGGCAATGTCCATTATTAGCCCAAAAGACCGTATTTTTAATACAAAATCTGATCTGTTGCCCTCAGCCCGCCGGTACAGATGTCACAACTGTAAGACAAAGAGAAGGAAGTTCTCTTTTATTCCCACCGCTGTTGTTCTTTTGAACAAAGTGGCGTAGACTTTTATTAAATGTATTCAGCTGTGACATCTGTACTCGAGCATGAGGGAGATGGAAAGTGCCAGTTTTGTTCTTGTAAGGTTTATGTGATAATAGCTTCTTTTTTTTATACATGTAATGTATGTCAATATTAGTATAGATGTCTGCATTAGTAGAGTAGTCAATATTAGTATAGTTGTCAGTATTAGCCTAGCTGTCAGTATTAGAATATAGTTCTTAATTCTGGGTGTATGTGTGTGCGTACGTCCATCTTATTCATTTATTTTTATACTTCAGTGGATATATTTATTCACTCCCGACCAAACTGGAATTGCCCCTTCGTGGGATACTTACTTACTTACTCACGCCTGTCACCCCTACCCGGGTATAGGCCGTCGACGAGAGACCTCCAGCAACTCCTGTCCTTCGTGGGATAAGTACAGTTTTTTTACTTGACTTCACGTACCAGTTGCAATAGACAATGATAATCAAGGGCAGTGCCAGATTGAATTATCATGGTTGATCCATCACCTGCTGTAGCGCCTTGGGGCTAAATGGGTTAAAGTGATTCTAGCAGGAAACACCTCAAGACAGTGCTAGCAACAGCAAGAGGGTCAACCCCTTGTTGAAGCAGCCATTGGTGCAGTTTACAGTCCCGCGCTCAAGGGGGTCAACCATTTCAACAACATTTGGTTGCAGAAGATCTGTCTTGGAATGTTAGTTTTAAGGGCTGTAGACAGCAACTGTGCAGTAGACGTAGAACCCTTTGTCTGTCAGCAGGACGTCCTGTCAAGGTGATATTCTTGCAGGAATCACACCGATAAAGAGCTCTGCCAAACAGGGTCAAAATACAACAATTGTGAACTCTGCCTGTACGGTGGTGATCTTCTCAGAAGCAAATCTCACGCCATTCGCATCACAAATCACAGGCATAGAATCTCATACTTTTACTAGCCTAACCCCTTTACCGCCAGCGGTCATAAATTTTGGTCCTGAAATCTGGCTTAATTCGACCCCAAAGCGCTCAAGCCGTTGTGTAAACATAGATACAGAGTTGCGTCAGCGGGGGGCTCATGAGGATCTATGTCTCTTGCAGCTGGATTCTGTTCAGTTTTCTTGGCGGTGAAGGGGTCAAGAGTTGTAGCCCTATGGTCGAAATGTTTAAAGTTGGGAGTTTTCCTCTGACGACTACATTGCAGATCAGAAAACATCAACCATGATCATTCAAGGGTAATGCCACAACAGCGTGGCACCAGACTACATTGCAGTTCAGAAAAAGACTGACCATGAGAGTTCAAGGGTGGTGCTGGAATAGCTTGGCCGTCGCTTGATTGCATTACAAGAACACTGACCATGACATTTCACGGGTGGTGCTAGAATAGCTTGGCACCTCTAGGCGCCAAGTTATTCTGGCACCACCTGTGAACTGTTGTTACAGCTGATCAAAACTTTGCGGTAGTGTGTTATGGCCGAATGATTCAACTCTCTGCGAGTGAAACAAACAAGCAAACAGTAAGCTAACATCAAGAAAAATAATTTCATGTTGATCATTCCCTCACGTCCCAAAATCCAAGTTTTAACCGCCTTGTGCAGGCATCCACTGGTACTGTAAACAGTACTGATGGCTGTAAGCACAAGAGGGTTAACTGTTAAAACGCAACAAATACATCCTGAATTTTATCTGTACTTTCACTGACCCCCCTTTCCTATTGCAGTGAAACGAGAGCCGCAACTCATTATATTATTTGGACATGCACAATGCTGAGTTTTGTCTCCTTGGAAAAATGGAGGATTGGAGTCATTTTTAGGTCAGTTGTCCTGGGCAAAATTCATAGTGTTTGGTGCGCTTTATGTCATGCCTATCGGTCGTTTCAAATGCACGATAAGCAAAAGGTCCTAGGACCGAACGATACGCAGAATTCTCCCTTACCGAGTGTTAGGTTTTGGAGTGGCAAATACACCAGCTGGCTTGTCGGTCCCCACACCCTCTCACTCTCCCATGACAGTGTTGGTATATCAGTCTCATACAGTTCCAGCTGTTTGCACAAGGCAATGGTTCTCATGAGCCCTGGCAGCTGCAGAAGCTCATACGAATCATTGACTGTGTTCAAAGAGATCAGTCTATTTTTGTAAAGTCTACATCAACATCTCCATTCTGAATACCAGGAAGAGGCAGGAATTATCATCAGCCCCTGCAGAGCAGGGTCTGATGAGAATCCCTGCCTCTTCCTGGTATTCAGCTATCTTGTCCGTCACACATCTGTCCACCACACTTTCACAAAAGCTCTGGAAGTTTTAAAGCGGGCAGCATCGAATCCACGCAGTTGACCCAAAAGTTGGCGCAAGGGGCGTGGTACTGCCTCCCGCCGTAGCTGAGCTTTGGTGTATCATCACCGTTGTTATTGCCTGGCATTTTTGGACGACCGTCGACGTCCAAGAGGCAAACCCCACAAGCTTTTTGCTGAGCGGCCGGACTGTCTGACTTGAGCACGGCGTGGGTAAAGGTCAGCACCGACTGCTCAGGCTGTGAACAAACAAAGAGAAGAAGTATAGTTTCTGTGTTGACATTTGTAATCAGACAGAGTAAAGTGAATTTACAATAAAACAAAATTTCACGGGGACAACACATTTTTTAAAAAAAATGAAAATCTAAAAACAATTATTAGCATTTAAAATCTACAGTCAGATCTCTGAAAAAGTGTTGTTAGATCCAATATGTTACATCCAACCTATGTAATATCCAACTTTTGTTATATCCAACTTTGGTCATATTCAACTTTCACTATAGCTGACCCTGATATATATCCGACTTTGGTCATATTCAACTTTCATTATAGCTGACCCTGTTATATAGCTGACTTTGTTATAAGCAAAGTTGACTGCGCAAAACAGACGTTATCCCCAAATCAGACATTGCATGGACTTCAAACATTCTGTGGACGCGTGCAGCCTGCTCCATCTGACGGAGGTACGTACTCTGTGGCAGGGGATCTTGAGATTTGATGCTTCTTGCTCGCAGGGAGCTTCCTGACTGACATCCACAGAGGCTTAACATACTTTATTTGACCTGATTCTAATTTAGCAATACTGGGAACTGATACTTAATAATACTCCTGTCAGACATTCTCAAAAGGAAGCTTGCATGAAAGTCACTGGCAAACTAGTCTAGATGACCACTTGTCTAACCCTTTTAGCCCCGGATCTCCTGCAACTGGTAGATGGTCGTTAGGCAACACCTCCAAAATTTGAGAAACGGGACCTTGGGGCTAAACAGGTTAAGAGAGACAGCCAATACTTGATCCCACGGTAAAGTCAAATGTCTCCCAAGTACATGTCCCTTTTCAAGATGCTCAAGGCACCACAGGGCTAGAAGCCTGCTGCTCCTGCTAAATGCTATTTTATGTGCAAACCTCCACTCTGATATCAACGTCTGTGCATGCAACATATTTCTGTTTTCCATTTCACCAGCCCTAACCAGCCTACTCTTTACAAACAGTGATTGCGGTTTTTGAAATATGCATTTGATGATTATGTGTGCTGTACACATGAAGGAGCAACAGGGATTTAACCCTTTTAGCCCCAGATCCCTACAGCAGGAGATGGCTTGACCATGATAATTGAAAGGGGGCCTGGCGCCTTCAGGTGACAAGCTAATCTGGCACTACCCTTGGATTATCATGGTCAAGCCATCTCCTACAACTGGTACATAGTCGTTGGGCAACACCTCCAAAATTTGAGAAATGGGACCTTGGGGCTAAAAGGGTTAAGATAACCCTTTCACTGGTGACAAAAAGTGAAAACAATCTTAGTGGAGACCCATAGATCCTCATGAGCCCCTGCAATTGCAGGGGCTAGTGAGGATCTATGCCTCTTGCCGACACCACTTTGCATCCCTGTTCCTTGGACTGGGTCTCTTCAGCGTCAAAATGAATGCTTTCTGACACACAGTCTTCAGCCACTGACGGTGAAGAGGTTAACCAAAGCTGGGTCACATAAGCTAATCCAGCACCACCCTTGGACAATCATTCTCACGTTTGATTCATCTCCTGCTGTGGCATCCTAATTAACCCATTTAGCCCCAAGTCCCTACAACAGGAGATGGATTGACCATGATATTTCAAGCCAGATTAGCTTGGCGCCTGACCAAGCTAATCTGGCACTGCCCTTGAATTATCATCGTCAATCCATCACCTGCAACTGGTACACAGTGGTGGTGATTTCAACCCCCAAACTCACAACTGCCAGCGCAGCATCTCATCCTCTACACTATGCCTCCAAGTTGAAGGAAAACAATGCCCACAAAACACATACCAGTACTGACGCCCCTACAAGGAAAGCTGTCAGGTTGTTCCAGGCGAGATCAATGTTTTTCAGGCTCTCTTCAATGCTGGGTGAATTGATCGCTGGAATACACCAACAAGAAGTCAGCTACATCCCAAAAATTGTAGTCAAAGTGAACACAAGGTCCTAAGGCCAATATCAGCCACCGTTGGCCGTATACATTGCAGGCCAACACTGGCCTGATAACAACAAAATTACGGTTATGATAAAATCAATTCATTGGACAACAAACTCATACTTTCTTAAAGAAAGATGTTCTATGTTCTTTGTTCTTTCATTTGTGTCTAATAAAATGTTGCAGTTTTAGGAGGTGTCTATATTGACTGTGTACCACTGTGGAAGATAGATCCACAATGATAATTCAACATCACCTGCCAAGCTATCCTGGCACTAAACTAAACTATCATAACGCCAGCCATGCTAATCTGTCACCGTCCTTTAACGTTTACAACAAATACAAAAAAGACCACCCACTACACAGCTATGTTACAGTGTCCATCTGACCAAACATAAATGTAGATTGCCACTGCAGACAAAAAAAAAAGACATATTGCCTATGTAATATGTGAGCAGACTGGTGATTTTGCATTTTACAGCTCTAAGCTAAGGGGTAAATATTTTCTACATGACACCCATACATGACAATACCCTTGAGCTGTAAGGTAAAAAAAAATATGGAGTGGTTTTCTTTAAGGGGGTGTCATGTAAAAATTTTTGTCTTGATTCGCACTTGACGTCACATGAGTGCAAAGAGGACTGCGTGGTAACAAAACACCATATTTTCCCCGCACTAATATGACGGCTGTCACTTTTTAAAAGCGCACTTATATCTAGGGCCTATTTTTCTATTAACCCTTATCATTCAGAATACACTTGTGTGTCAAATATGTTTGACTAAAATAGTTCAAGGGTGGTGCCTGAATAGCTTGGCGCCTCTAGGCGCCAAGCTATTCTGGCACCACCCTTGAACTAAAGCCATTGGTCTATATCCTTATCTGTAAGTACTATAATGTAGCTTGCATATGGCAGTGTACAAATGTGAAGCTTTTCGCCTCGGTATGATGTGGGTTAATAAGTCTCCAGTGCCTGCTAATGTTGTTGTCTGCTTCACGTTCCGCCGACACCAAGAAGCGATTCGATTCACTTTTGTCATTAAGAATAATTTTTTAAAAGCATATACTCACTCTAGAGGTAACAAACAGAGTGATGCAGGCAGTTGCTTACTTTGCATTTCGATCTTACTTTAAGAAATACATACATGTGTAACTCATAAATCATTCCATGCAGACACATAATCTTCATGGTACAGCCCAACCTCCCTGTCACTGTGACTGGAACATTCCAATACATGGAACACAGTCATGATGTATCAATGCAAAAGCGAGCGGATGATTCCAAGACCTCCCCAAAATCCAAAAAAAAAAAAAAAAAAAAAATCAAAATCAAACAAACAAAATAATAAAACCAAAACTGATGCGTAATTAAAAATGTAAACCTTTTGAATGACATATCAACCTTCCTTTTAATGAAGACCCGCAATGACAGTCCAGATAAGCAGTTCAGTAGACATTCAACTCCACTCAAAACCATTCAACTCGAACAGTATGAAGAAAGGTCCTAATAATATACCCAAGTATCCTTGGCTTGACTTCGCGAACGAAGATTCTATAGGGCTTGCCCACGTCGTCTGCAGGCATTTTCGTGGCTGCGGAGGCCAATCCGGGACAGGCAGGTTCGACCGCAGTGGCTGCAGGGGAAGGTCTGGTCAGGGTTCTGAGTTACGGCAACTCGGTTTTTTTCTCCTGAGCCGTTTGTCCTTAAGGTTAGCTCTGCGAGAGTCCTCAAAGGAGACGGCTGCCTTGTAGATGGTGGAGCGCCAGGTGTCACGGTCAGCAGCAAGCGAAGACCACTGGCGGTGGTCGATTTGGCAGGCACTAAGTGACATCTTGAGACCGTCTTTGTATCTCTTCTTTGGTGCCCCTGTCACGGTGTCCAGTAGCAAGCTCGCCGAACAGAGTGATCTTGGGTAGGCGATGATCCTCCATCCTGGAGACGTGCCCCGCCCAACGAAGCTGTGTCCGCAGCAACAAAGCCTCGATGCTCATAGTTTCTGCCTGTTCAAGGACCTCGACGTTGGTGACATAGTCACTCCAGTGAATGCCCAGGATGTTACGCAGGCAGCGCTGGTGAAAGCGTTCGAGGAGTCGTAGTTGGTTGCGGTAGAGGGCCCAGGACTCGGAACCGTACAGCAGGGTGGTGAGGACGACAGCTCTGTACACACTGATCTTGGTGCCCGTTTTCAGCTGTTGATTGTGCCACACCCGCTTGAAAAGTCGCCCAAAAGCGCTGTTCGCTTTTGCCAGCCTGCTGTCAAGCTCCTTGTCCAGCTTGGCATCTGACGTGATGATGCAGCCAAGATAGGTAAACTGGTGTACTGACTTCAGTTCAGACTCGCCGATGGTGATGTGGGGAGGGCGATGCTCTACCTTGGGTGCCGGCTGATGAAGTACCTCTGTCTTTTTCAGACTGACCTCGAGTCCAAAGAGCTGGGCAGCATCTGCAAAGCAGGATGTGATGCGCTGCAAGGCTCTCTCTGTGTGTGCAACAAGGGCAGCGTCATCAGCAAAGAGCAGCTCACGAATCAGTTGGTCTAGGGTTTTGGTGTGGGCCTGCAGTCGTCTGAGGTTGAACAGGCTGCCATCGAGACGATACCTGATGTACACTGCATCGTCATCGTCGAGGTCTACTGTGGCCTGCTTCAACATCATGCTAAAGAAGATGGTGAAGAGGGTTGGTGCCAGCACGCAGCCCTGTTTCACGCCGTTGATAATGGGGAATGGTTCTGAGAGGTTACTGTTGAGTCTAACCTGGCCTTGCTGGTCCTCGTGGAGCTGGACGATCATGCTTAGGAACTTTGGGGGACAGCCAAGTCGCTCCAGGATCTGCCACATGCCTTGCCTGCTCACAGTGTCGAACGCTTTTGTTAGGTCGACAAACGTTACGTACAGCCCTTTGTTCTGCTCGCGGCACTTCTCTTGAAGCTGTCTCAGCACAAAGACCATGTCGGTGGTACTCCTGTTGGCTCTGAAGCCACACTGGCCCTCTGGGAGGTGGTCTTCAGCGATGGCAGGTACCAGCCGATTCAGGAGCAGCCTTGCGAGAATTTTCCCGGCAATGGACAGCAGGGTAATTCCACGATAATTAGAGCAGGCAGATTTCTCTCCTTTGTTCTTGTATAGGGTGATGATGACTGCATCACGGAGATCCTTTGGTAGTGTTCCTTTCTCCCAGCAGCAGAGAAAGAGGTCATGGAGCTTGTTGTGCAGTGCTGGGCCTCCATGTTTCCAGATCTCTGGCGGGATTCCATCAATGCCTGCTGCTTTGCCACTCTTGAGCTGGTGGATGGCTGTGAGGGTCTCTTCGGCGGTGGGCGGTTCGTCCAATTCAACCTTTAGTGGGAGCTGTGGGATTTGGAGGATGACTGTTTCTTGAACAGTGCGCTCAGCGCCGAAGAGGTCCTGAAAGTATTCTGACCAGCGGTTCAAGATGGAGGTATTATCTGTGAGGAGTGCCTGTCCATCGGCGCTTCGCAGGGGACTTTGTACCAGGTGCCTAGGGCCATACACTGCTTTCAGTGCTTCATAGAAGCCCCTGTAGTCACCGTTGTCAGCCTTCCTGCCCTGTGAAGAAATCTGCCTTTCGACTCATCTGCAGCAGTCTCCAGCTCAAGCTTAGAGAGCTCCAGAACGAGTGGTGGTCGAGACTGGCACAGAGGACCCAAGTATATGGAACCATGGATATGGACTTTATCCTGATTGTGGACTACGTCTTCATATGTAAAGATAATACTGCCACCATAGTTTGCTGAGTACAATGGTTTGGAGAACATTTACTGAACTGCTGTTATGGTTCTGGATTATCGCTGAGAGTCTTCATGAAATAAATGTTACTCAATAAGCTTTAAACTTTAAAAGAAGCATCAGTTAGTGTTTTTTTCCGCCTGGCTATTTTTGCCTCAGAATCATACACTCGCAATTGCATTCATATAACGGTAGAGTGTAGCCTTTTGTTCATATTGAGGAAGGAAGGATGATGTCATAGTTGAAACGCAGTGTGTTCTGTGCTGCGTCATATTTCCAAACCAAACTGTACAAGTAAAACTGTCATCAGTATGGCCTAAAATTCACTGTATGAAAGATGTTTGTCAAAAGAGGGAGAAAAATGTACAAACGTGAATGAAGAGTTTAACGGATGGGGTGTTTTTCTTGAAGTGCTTGAGTAGTCTGGACGTGTGGTTCTATGTTCCAAATTCTTGCGCGGATATGCATGACATACATGTGTGTGTGAAGCTGTCTCGGCACCAAGACATGTCTGACAGTCACAAGTAAGTGCCCTTTTTGTTTTCAAAAAGTGGTAATGAATTGAGACAAATTCGTTGTTTAGATCCACGACAAAATTATGGCTTTTGGTCACAAGTCGATGTTGTGTGTTCTAGAGATGTCTTGATGTGACTAAGTAAAAGCCATAATTTTGTTGTGGATCTAAACAACTAATATTGTTCAAAAGGGTTTTATGAAATCCCATCACCCCCTGAGATGCAATGACCACCAATACTGAAGACAGTACTGGTGGATGCACATGCAGGGTGAGGAATGAAAACAAAGTTACCTGTGCTTGGAAGTGCAGCCATGATACGGCAAACCACTTTGTAAATCTCTATGATGCCTGTAATAATAAATTAAAAAATGTTATAGTTTTCAAGAAACCCAAAGGACAAACAAAAATGAAGGTACATACATTCTTTGCCTACCACTGGTATCATTGATATCCGTGTTCCTGGGACAGATAGGGTTATTTGGCACGACATTTGCATGGGTTTTAAAGATACACTTTGTGCCTGGTGACATTGAATAGGTTAATCTGACATCCCTTAACTCACTGGAGACGTGCCGCGAATACGGTGCATCTCCAATGAGTTAATCAGAGGATGCAAATGGCACTGACCTCAGCTAGCATGAAGCACAGAATCTCATGAGACCCTGCAGCTGCAGGGTGTCATGAGAATCTGCATGTATGCCTTTTGCAGTTGGAAAGAGCAAGAATAACACATGAATATCAGCTGAAGCCAATATCAGTCATCTGCAGCTGCAGGGGCACATGCGAATGCATGCCTCTTGAAATAAACTAGACAAAGGCTCATGAAATCTACACATCTCGCAGGTCAAACAGGATGAATGAAGAAGTGGTCCTGATGCTTACCCAAAACGTAGTCGGAGCCCTGCGGGGAGCGCAGAACTTCGTTACAGACGGTGGAACTACTGATGGTGTTGAAAATGTTGTTGGCTCCACTGAGAAGACGACAACTGCTAGTCAGACATCTCTCCCACTCATAAGCATAGCGATCACTACCCTGAAATCCCATCAGTAGTAGTAGTACTACCAACTGCAAGAGACATGGATCCTCATGAGCCCCCGCTGTTGCGGGTGCTCATGAGGATCTATGTCTCTTGCAGAGACCAGCCTCAGCATACTGTAGATCCCAGAAGCCATTATCTCAGACTGTGTTATTCCTGATCAGGTTACTGAAGTGCTCATGAAGAAAGGTTGCTTGGTAAGCAAACGGCCCTCTGGCCGATGTCTGCCTCCCCTGGCCTGCAGGCATCTTGTCTGGGCCAGCTAAGACTGACATGGGTCCGAGGACATTTTGCTCACTGGCATAATAATAATAATAATGCATAGCATTTATATGGCGCATTTCTCATATTTATAATATAACTCAATGCGCAGAATGTAGCCGCGAACTGAACCCAACAAGCACGCTCACGTGAATCACACGCATTCACTCACACACTGTACGTAAACACAGAAGATTCACGTGGTGCTAAGGGCAAGCTCAAGCGAGCTACTGACGGTATTTGGAAATCGTTTTGCATTTGAAATTTTATTAAGTTGGCTGAAACTGATACCAAAGTGGAGGGGGAGGAAGAGCCGGAGTACCCGGAGAAAGAACCCCCGACGGTCCGCCCGAATTAACGGTGACACTTACTAAAGGAGAAAAATCCGACGCCGGAACCCGGAATCGAACCTCGCACCTTTAGCATTGGTGGCAGGCGCCTTAACCACTGCGCCACGGACCGCATCCCCCCCTGAGAGTCAGAGACCTGTGCCTGTTGTTAAGGTGTTGGGAAGGGATGGGGTGGTTTAAAGTAGTGTATAATCCTGCCTGTGTCTGAGAGAGAGGGTGTGCTGTTGTGCATGCGCAGTGAGTCCAGTGTTTTCCTGGAGAACAGTGCTATACAAAAACTATGTATTATTATTATTATTATTATTATATATTATCAGATACTGCATTGCACTGGAGCGTGTAATACTGAGGTGGACCTGTAGCAGCAGTAGTAGTAATAGTGGAAGTAAAAGAAAATAATACAAATAATAATAATTATAATAATAATAGTACAAATTGAAGTACAACATTCCATTACAACATAAATTAATTAATCCTTTCAATGCCAGTGGATGCAGACCGCGTTTTTGAAATCACTGTAAAGTCAGCGTCAAAGATCTGCAGATGTCAAAGCAACAGAAATACAGAGTGGTTTCAGCATGAGGCATAGATCCTCATGAGCCCTGACTGTCGCAGGGTCTCATGAGGATCTATACCTCTTGCATATAATTTGTGTGATTTTTATTTTTCTCAGCAGTGAAAGGGTTATTTAAACATGCTGGAGCACCAGAAAAAAACAAAACAATTCTTACCTCCACTTGTCCGTCAATATTGTAGCGATCTCCCAGAATCGGTCCCTGGCTGAAGGCACTGGGTGGTGGTTGACTCCCCTGTCGACTAGACCCTGCAAGCACAAGTCGCAGTTTGTTTTTCAAGGCTGCCATTTTCATGTGAATTGAATATCTTCGTGAAAAAATCTTGTTGTCTGCTGAAAACACGTCTTCGTTTCGTTGCACAAAATCACAGTCTCCTTTTCAGAGCAGTCATAACAGAGGAAACATCTGTACCAGTATCTATCTGCTGATGACCTTTTTATGTCTTACACACACCACAGTTTCCTTTTCTGCAGTAGCCATCGAATTGAAAGTTTCCTGATACCAGTGTCAGTACTGTCACGTTTCATTTCTGTTACAAATCAGCTTCCTGTGTCAGAATGCAATTGTAACTACTGCTGTACCAGGGCACAATGAACAACACCCAAATACACCAGGCACAGATCCTCATGTGTCCCACAGACGCTTTTCAACTGTCCACAAACAGAAAAACTAACTCAGTCCACTTGCATAAAACTTTCATCAGCTTGCCCGCGAAAATAAAGTAATACATGCGCTATGCAAACACATGTTGCAAACATCAATAATCCAGGCTCCCAGTGCATGAAGTCAGACTGAAAATGTCCGAGTGGTGTAAATAAAAAGTTCTAACCTATTGTTATACACAGTATGCTGGAACTTTTCATTCATACCTGGGCCAGTTGCATGTATGAGCTTAGTCCTGCGCAAGCTGCTAAGCAAGGTGCTCTGCTATAATGGCTTGCCCAAGACTAAGCTCACTCATGCAAATGCCCAGGCCAGCACTTTTAGTCCCTGCAATAGTACTAATTATCACATTCTGAGATACCCCTCGACATGCAGTGAACTATTCAAACACAACGGACCCCCAACAAGAAAACAAACATTTTCCACTCCATATGAAGATCACAGCTGTCTCCATCACCCAGCACCTACCATCTACACTTACCATCTTCAAGAGACATAGATCCTCAAGAGCCCCTGCAACAGCAGGGGCTCATGAGAATCTATGTCTCTTGAAGGCGAAGATCGGCTCCAGCTGTCTCTTAAATGTAAGAGTACAGCTTGACAATGCGGCTCACTAACGTGTAAAGGCTGGCTGCTTATCTGGCTGCCTGACTTATCTTCAACTGACACAACAGACACAGACAGTCAGACCTGTCTAGACATCCACAAACTGAACCGGTTTATCATTTGGATACTAGCTGTCAGTGCAAAAGCACAGCGCCACCCGCTCTGTGGCTGTTGCCAAAGGCGCACCTTCGGGAACTGACTGTTTACACTTTGACACAGGACAGGAGGATAAGGACTGAGTCAAGCTGCCAGGCTATTCTGGCACCACCACTAAACTATCATGGGCAATTCACACCTTGCTGTGGTGTTTCAGGGCTGAATGGGTAAGGGTGGTCTTGTAGTAAAGGTTTTACTGTGCAATACACTGCTTCAACTCTGAAAATAGCCGTCAGGCATGCCTAGCTACAGGTCAACCTCAGTATATCGCGGCATCTGGGAAACAAAGTCAGACTGTATTATTTGCCATCGCCTTATCATAGTGCTAAATTTAAATGGACTTGTGAAGTAAAAACATTTGGTGAGCAAAAGGTCTTCATGCTGACATCAGCCTTAGCTGGCCCGCGCGTGGGTCAGCTAAGGCTGACATCGGCCTAAGGACCTTTTGCTCACCAAGCATCCCCATGGGAAACCTTTGTGTGTTAGACAACATGGTATATCAGACGCTGCAGTATACTACTTTACTCGAGTGCGTAATACTGAGGCTGACCTGTACGTGAAATCCTTTCTGCCATTCGGCCCATTATCACAGATTAGCACACATCTACTGTGCTATGAAAATAACCATCTAGTGTGCCGGGCCTAATGAAATCCTTTACATCAGTAGGTCCATAATCACAGACTAGCACACATCTGTACTAGTAAAATAACCATCTGGCGTGCCCAGCCAAATGAAATCCTTCACATCATTAGGTATGTAATAACAGACTAGAACACATCCATACTGTGCCATGAAACATAACCAGCTGGCGTGCCTAGATACAGTGTTCATTATATGAACTCCTGTCATGGGACACCTGCATGCTATTGTCAACTACAAGTCAGCCTCAGTATCATGCACACCAGACCATTGAAAACTCAGATGGTGCGGGCCGACGGTGGTCTTAACCCATTCAACCCCGAGTCCCTACAGCAGGTGATGGATCGAAAATGATAATTCAAGGGTAGTGCCAGATTAGCTTGGCGCCTGTCGATCCATCTCCCCCAAGCTGACCGTCGTAATGTATTCCACTGTTTGTGGTACGCAAATCATTGTCTAAAGCGTGCGCATGCGTGCGCGAGTTGTGAGTGTGCGCTTAGAGTTATAATTATTATAAGATAAGCGCATTATGAATACCATAATTATTATTATTATTATTAACTTATAGACAGTTGTTAGGTGACAGGTGCTCTCTCCCAAAAAAAGTCCTGACGAGCAGAAAACGTCATCTGTCATTAGAGACCATCCCTCAGGTGGCTACAACCATCCTAATGATGGTTGTCAAACCACCCACCAGCTTATATAAGGCGCACACAGTCTTGGTGCATGTCACGGACTAGGGAAAGATGGTGGTTTGTTTGTGATTTGGGTGTAGGTTATCTTATTAACAGGGGATCTCCACTCACACTCATCATTTTAGCTATAGACTTCTCATTCGTCACATTTCTCGCACTCTGGAGAGGGTCGTCTCGTATGACACACACATTCATACAACTGATTCACTAATGAACTCAGTCACTGAAATGCTAAATACGTTGATTACTTACATGAAATTATTATAACATGCCAAACTTAATGTCTTAAGTCTCTGTTGTTACACTGTCTTTATCTTCATTCTACCTAGTTCTGTGCACAGAAACAATAAAGTCACCTTAACTGGCAGGTTTTATATATGTTAATAATGTGGTTATCTTGTCCTTGTCAACGCCGAGTCTGTCGATCCTCTGGCAATGGTGATCTTATAATGTTCACAGTGTCACATAGGCAAGTTCACAATTGTCACTGCTGCAGTAGTGTACTGATCACACATTGCTCTTGGGTTAAATCCTCTTCTAATGAATCTGTAGTGAAAACCGTTATTCTCTGGTTACATTAGTTCACACGGTCTCCACCTCCTCTTTTTGGGTTTAATCATCTTCCGATGAATCCGTAGTGAAACCGGTTATCCTCTGGTCACGTTAGTCCACACTACTTTTCATCGGTCTCCACCTCCTCTTCTCTTCTCAGACCTCATGCCACCTTCACTCTCTCGTCTTTTTGTCTCTCTCGCTCAGCGCCAAGTGTCCGTCTCCACATGCTCAGATCAGTATATTAAAAAGTCCCCCCTTCCTCATTCTGTATTCTTACTCAATGTCATAAATATTAATTTACATCTCTACTAACGTCAATAACTATATAAATATGCTAAACATGCGTTTCACAACCCGATCCATGCATCCAGTTCAGCCTAGCATCCGCATCACAACATTAATGTAATTATTTTGTGAATGGACTATTTTTTTCCAAATTCTGGAATTTTCCACAGACACTGGTAGTTCTATTCTTTGGTTGCAGAATCAGGCAGGAAAGTACTGACCCCCATGCCCCGCTAAACAGTTTAGGTCCTGCATTTCCGCAGGTACTGTCGCTTCCTCTTGTCACTACCCCGTTCCAGCTAATCAACACAGCCACGACTAATGGTGCGCTATCCTAAACATGTTGGTCTCCCTATGGCTTCTCGCAGCCGATGTTCTTTTTCCTCATTCAATTTTTTTCACGAGTACTTTGGTCCCCCAACAATGTACCACTCACTAATTAATCTTCCATTTAATTTCTGAACTTATTTTTGGTCCCTTGACAGTGCGTCATCTAAACCTAACCATCAGCACGAAAGCTTAGCACTGCCTGCTCTGCATCTCAATGTTTAAGACCCTGACCCTTTAACCCTTTGCGTGTTGGTAGCGGTTTTAGTACCGATGATTCCTGCAGGAATCATCGCGACTAAAACCGCTACTGACACGCAAAGGGTGAATGACAGGTCTCTCTTAAGGGAGGTCACTTAAAACAGGTACTGCTGATTATCAGTCATGCTTTCAAACCCTACATGGCGCAGCAAAATGTCCCAAAATTCATCTATTAACCCTTATCATTCGGAATACACCAGTGTGTTAAATAGTTCAAGGGTAGTGCCAGAATAGCTTGGCGCCTAAGTTATTCTGGCACTACCCTTGAACTAAAGCCATTGTTCTGTACCCTTATCTGTAAGTACTATAATATAGCTTGCATATGGCAGTGTAGACATTTTAAGCTTTTAGTCTCAGTATGATATTATGGGTTAATCAGATGATTGCAATGAAAAGCAAACACAACCCAAATGCAGTTGCTGGGGCTCACGAGTTTTGATGCCTCTTGCTGGCCTAATTTAATTCTGTGTTCCTTGCACTGCTGGGGTACTCGGGCGTTCAACTCGGGCGTTCGGGGCGGTCCGTAGCGCAGCGGTAAAAGCGCCTGCACCAATGCAAGAGGTGCGAGGTTTGATACCCGGTTCTGGTGTCGGACTTTACTCCTCTAGTAAGTGTCACCATTAATTCGGGCGGACCGTCAGGGGTTCTTTCTCCAGGTACTCCGGCACTTTCCTCCCCCAAGAATTTGGTATTAATTTCAGTCCACTTAATCAAATTTCAAAAACATAAAAAAAGATTTAAATTTCCAAAATTTCAGTAGCTCCCTCGAGCTTGCCCTCAGCACCACGTGCATGTTCTGTGTTTATATACAGTGTGTGAGAGAAAGCGAGTGATTCACGTGAGCATAGTTCGCGGCTATTTTCCTGCGCATTGAGTTATATTATAAATATGAGAAATGCGCCATATAAATACTATGTATTATTATTATTATTTTTAACCGCAATGTTTTCACCGACACAATTTACCGACCCTGCCAATGCAAAAGGTTAAACTGCATAAATGGTCTGTGATTATGGAGCTTATGTTTTAAAGCTAAAAGATCACAATCATGGACCAGCACACAAAACAAACCTTTTACTGCCAGAGTATGCAGATTGTGTTCTCAAAATCACTGTCAATTCCCCCCCCCCCCCCCCCCAAAGGAACATAGACACAAAGTAGTCTCAGCAAGAAGCACAGATCCTCATGATCTATGCCTCTTGCTGATGGGTGGTGTTCAATTTTCTCAGCAGTGAAAGGGTTAATACCTTTCTCTTTCCTCCCCTGTGCTACAGTAGTGAGGTTTTACAGTACCTAGGCCCAAACCTGTGCAGCAGGTGTTTTTTTTCACAAAGAATGCATCTTACCACCAGGTGTGCCCATACACTGTGCCCGTCTGTGATTTTGGACCTACCTGCTCTGAGCCGTAAGGTACTTACTTACTTACTTACGCCTGTCACCCCTACCCGGGTATAGGCCGTCGACGAGAGACCTCCAGCAACTCCTGTCCTGTGCTTCTCCTTCGATTCTACTCCAGGTGGTTCCCAGTCTCTTGATGTCTGCTTGGAGGTCTCGACGCCAGGAGTTTCTCGGCCTACCTCTTTTCCTCTTTCCCTGGGGGTTCCATGACAATGCCTGCCTAGTGATACTGGAGAGCCGTAAGGTGCAAAATCACAAACAAGCAGACCACGAGTGCTGGTCTGTGTTTTTGGAACTTACCGCTTTAACTCTTTTATCCCCATGGCCACATTTCTCAAATTTTGGAGGTGTTACTTAACTTCTATGTACCTGTTGCAGGAGCTGGACTGATCATGATAATTCAAGGGTAGTGCCAGATTGGCTTGGCGCCTTCAGGCGCCAAGCCAATCTGGCACTACCCTTGAATTATCATGGTCAATCCGTCTCCTGCTGTAGGACGTTGGGGCTGAATGGGTTAAACTGTAAGGTCCAAAAATTACAAAGTAGAACAATGTACTCTGCGCTCTATGTACTTGAGGTGTCTTGAAGGTGAATCTAATGCTATTGATTACACTAATAAAAAGTCAGTCCTAGAAAATTGATTGTACATTGCTTAACGTCCCGACAGCAACAAGGCTTTCTCAGGACGTGCCTGCACTGCTTGTGAAAAAAAAAATAAACAGAACATTGAATGTATGTCGCCAGCCGGTCAAATACATTAAATAACCTAACACATGGGCCTAAATAAAGCTAAGACCATTTAGCAACACACATCCAACATCAAGAGCTACAGCAGTGCAGACAGTAGGGAGAGTTTAAAAGGCAATACAGGTGATGGACCAGGGTAGACGAAACACATGCCCCAGAATAGAGAGAAAAACTCACCCTGTGGGCTGACCAGGTGACCTGGGAACTAAAAAGTACCTAACCCCACCCAAGTCCCCCAGGGCAGACCCGGTTGGGGCAGTCCTAGAAAAGCCTCGACCTTCACCAGGTAAAAATTTAGACCTTGACCTTAGTGACACAGCTCTTGCTCATGACACTCTATAATGAAACTGAAAATTACCAAAGTTTGTAAAATATGATTCAGTGTATTAAAATGGCCCACTGGGTTTCTGAAATGGCTGGCACCAAAATAAGGAGGAAGACGCACCGACAGACAGGTTATGAACTGTATATCCTATTCTACATCGGGGGAGGAAAAAACCAGCAGGGTTTGCCAGTCGGAGGTTTATTTTATTTCATTTTTTGGGTGATGGTTTATAAAATGCAATTTTATTTCAAAATTTATTCTTGTCAAAAAAAGAAGTTTGGGGCTTCAGACGTTTCAAAATTCCATTTGAGAAAATAAAATATTGTTGTCTTCCCGTACACAGAGTTTATATTCAACGCAAAGACTGAAATTCATATCATCCAATGCAAAAACTGTAATTGATATAAAGAAAAATGTCCAATCTTGCACATTGGGGCATCACATAACCACATATAATTCACTCATTCAGCTGCTGACCGATATTAATAAGCTGATTCTCCTGTACAAATATGAAAGCAATGTGACTACCGATGGCTGAAAATTACAGACATTAATCCTTTTCATCCTTGAAATAAATATGACTGATAGTTCAAGGGTGGTGCCAGCATAGCTTGGCGCCTCAGGCGCCAAGCTATGCTGGCACCACCCTTGAACTAAAACAGCTGATCCATCTCCTAATCTGTAATGTAGCCTTTATAGAACAATAAGCAGATTTTTAAAAATCAGACTCAGGATGTAATGGGTTAATAAAAACAAAGGCCCTTAACCTGTTCAGTGCCTGATGACGGAAACTGTCTTCGTCAGTTCAACATGAACAAGCCCTAGCTGTCCCAGGAACATAGATTTAAAATGGTGTGAGCAAGAGGCAGAGATCCTCATCAGCCCCCACAACTGCTGGGGCTGATGAGGATCTATGCCTCTTGCAATTGGGCATGTTCACATTTTCTCGGCACTGAGCGAGTTTAACTGACCTCAGCTTTGGGTGGCCCTCACACAACCTGTTAAAATATGAAAGCAATGTGACTGCCAAAGACTGATGATAATAAAACAAGAATGGCAAAGCCTTGAAGGCTGATGTGCATGAGCGATCCAGTTCTAGCAAAAGTAAGGGATTGGCTTTTGTACCTGCAATGTTTTCTCTAAATTTATGCATTTTTCACACTTTTGTCAATCTCCCATGACCCATGACCCCTGCGAATAGTGAACCAAAATAGTATGCACAGAAAAGTCTTATCAGCTACCTTTCTGCCAAATTTGGTTGAAAAGTTTGCAAAAGTGCTGACAAAAAGCTAAAATTCTACTTTTTCCACATCATTTGCCAATCTCTTGCGACCCGTGACCTTTTTGAGGGGTCATGCAAATTAGGATGCATACAATGTCTTACCATCTCTGGACCATGTTTGGGTTTGAAGTTGCAACTAGTATAGGCAAAATTTTTGTTGTTGTCAAGAAATAGCTATTTGTGACCTATTTCCTGATCTCTTGTGACCCTTGTCCTTTCCAAGGGGTCATCCAAATTAGTATGCATAGGAATGTCTTACCATCAGGTATCTCTGTACCAAGTTTGGGTCTGAAGTTATGAAAAGTATTTGAGATAAAACATCTTTATTATAAAAAATAAACAGCAATTTTGATTTATTTCCTGATCTCGTCACTCTTGAACTTTCCGAGGTCATCCAGATTAGTATGCATAGAAAGGTCTTACCATCAGGTATCTTTGTACCAAGTTTGGGTTTGAAGTTGTTAATACTGTAAAACTTCTAATTTTTCGGCATTTTTTCCCCAACAAAATTCCCGATTTTCCGAAAATGCTGAAAAATTGGGGGAAAATAAATTGAACGTTAGTGCCGAAATATTAGAGGAAAGACTACTCATGCCCAAACTTAGAGGAAAAGTAACTGCTAAATTTAATCGAAGAACGTAACATACCGATTACCATTCTGCACTCCGTAAATGGTGTGGCGATCGGCCGTTATTTGACACAAAAAAATGATGTGGGTAAAGACAGGCATTGGGAGCAGAGACCAGCCACCCCCAATATGGGCTCAAGTGCAGCAGTAGAACATTGGAGCAAGCGCTCAAAAAGTCACACTGTGAAAATATGTAGCCTATAGGATCTGAGACAAATCAATACCGATCTATTTCCTTTTGTCGGGAGTACCCACAAATCTGATTGGCCGATTCTTGCAGCATTTTGCACACTAAATCTCATTGGCTAAGGCATAATGAACACATAAAATGTACCCCTGTGAAAGCCCATGCCTCAATAGAAACACTGAATTATTGTACCTCAGGTGTTAAAGTGTTAGATCGCCATGTTTCTCAAAGGCCGGGTGTTTCAACCTCCTCATTGTATTTTCAAGCTTGCCTAATGGCGGTACCCGACAGCCCACAACGTATAAGCTTGGCCTGACAGTGAAAAGCTTTCCAGTCAGAGAAGATCAAAGATTCCATGTAAGCTGTGTAGGGATTAAATGCATCCGGAAAAAGCATCTCTTATGCTGAAATTAGTACTGATACCTTCCTAAGCTATGAACAGGCCACCATAAATATGTAAGTACCAGATCTGTGTGGATAACTGACATGTAAACAGGCCATCAACTTAGACACTAGCCCATCAATCCAATCCAGTTTGTAACTGCCCAGCACGAACTCTGTGCAAGAGACATAGTTTCACTCCAGCCATTGAAGCGGTATGGGCTCATGAGAACTTGGCTCATGCTGGCCGTGAGTGACTTAATTTATATCTTCGGCTGAATGCGCTGGGTGTCGATGTAGCCATACTGTTCTATCAAGCCCCGGCCAACTCGGCACACAGCAAGTGACTAGTGATTGACCCTCCCATTCTCTTCTCCATTCAGAGTAACTGAGTTGTCTATAAAAGTGGATGGGGCAGAAGAGCACGCCTATGGTTAATGCAGCGTACGAGGGAACATGAGGATCTATACTTTGAAGATGGTACCCGGTAGGTTCACCTAAGGCGTTGCATCACTCAAGCGTCACGCAGGGGTTTAAATCAGTTACACAAGCAGTACCGTAAAGCCGCGAAAAGTACATGGTCATGGCAGCCATCGCTTTGTCTTCACTGCCGGTTGTTCTGGGAATTTTTATCTTCCAATTGCTGAAAACTGCCTCTAATTGCTGAAAATATATTCCAACCAAACTGCCGAAAATGTAGAGCAATGCTGAAAATCCACTTTTAAATATTTGAAGCAAAAACAATTGCTACAAAATTAGAAGTTTTACGCTAGTATTTGAGACAAAATTTGTTTGGTCAAAATATGACTATTATTTTTACCTTTTCCTCATCCCCTGTGACCTTGACATTTGAAAGAGGTCAATAAACATAGACTCACTTTTGCTTCGCATGTGAGCCACACAAAAAAGAGCAGAAGGGTCCTTGGGCTCACGTTGGCCATAGTTGTCCCGCGCACAAACGTAAAAACGTAAACCTGAGAAACTATTGCTCTTCAAGCTCATGCACTTACCATCCCCTCCCTCCTCCATATCCTCAGATTCAAGGTTTTCACTGCGTAGATCCAAACTGTCCAATGATTTACTCTCTGCCATAATCTCCGCCTTTCCAGGGCCCTCAGCTGGTCCAAACTCCATGCTCGACACTGACTGGCTGTCTGTTCCACCTGTGTCCGAATCCTGTTGACCGTCAGATGGCATTTGTGACGATGGAAGGTCAAGGCTAGAGACAGACTGGGAGTCTTCACGAAGGGAGGCAACTCTGTTGGAGACAGCACTGTGTTCACGATGGTTCGGAGAAAGACTGTGGCTTCGTGCATCAGCTGTGCCTGGGCGGCCCGCTGAGACCAAATGAAAAACAAGTCAGTCAGTCTGATGGTTTGAGAGATACTGCCTCTAATGCAATATGCACAAACGTGCACATACCCACACACACAGCCGCGCAATCCACTTTCCTTATACCATTTGCAGCCAAAAATGTTGTAAAGTGTTATTTCCTGTTTATTCTAAAGCATGTTTCCTTTTGGCTCTTTTTGTCATATTTAACTCTTAACACTTTTAACCCCAAGGTCCCATTTCTCAAATTCTGGAGGTGTTGCCTAATTACTATGTACCAGTTGCAGGGGATGGATTGACCATGATAATTCAAGGGTAGTGCCAAATTAGCTTGGCACCTGAAGGTGCCAAGCTAATCTGACAATACCATTGAATTATGATGGTCAATCAATCTCCTGTTGTAGGGACTCGGGGCTAAATGGCTTAAACTTACACAACTAAAGGACTTCCATTCCACAGAATGGAAGTAATTTAGTTCTGTGACTTTAAGAGTTAATTAACCCTTATCATTTGGAATACACCAGTGTGTGAAATAAGTTTGATTAAAATAGTTCAAGGGTAGTGCCAGAATAGCTTGGCGCCTCTAGGCGCCAAGCTATTCTGGCACCACCCTTGAACTAAAGCCATTGGTCTATATCCTTATCTGTAAGTACTATAATGTAGCTTGCATATGGCAGTGTACAAATTTGAAGCTGTTAGCCTCAGTATGATATGGGTTAAATACAATGGAGTTCGCATGCAACCCTGTAAGTTACATTTTCGCGTTGAAGCATGTTTTAATGGGGTTGGCCCCTTGATTTTCATCACATTTTCTGGTAAAATCTGGAACCCGTTGCACAACAAGAAATGCTCATAATCACCTTGTGAAGCTGACCTCGGATCACATATTCTGACCAAATATTTTCTTGTTCGTTTTTTTTAAAAACATACTTGTTAAGTTAGATACATGTATACGTATGAGAACCAACACCATGGAAAAAGGTATTTTTCAACAACAGAACAAAGAAGTTTACAGTCAAATCCAGGTAACACAACTCTGATAACACAAACATTGCTTAGTTTCCCTGTAACCAATTTCCTTCACTTCCTAAACTGCTGAGGACAAATCATGTTAGTAAGAAGTGATTTTCAGCGGCCCTTGGAGTTCCTCTTATCACGACTTCACTGCACTAAGCTGTCAACAGAACATTGAGTACACTGCTTATTATTATATTATTATTGTTATTTAACAAAGGAAGAAATGCACTTCAAGTTCAACTGAGCATGCCCCTCTCTTGTTGTCTTTAACCCATTGAGTGTCGGTAGCGGTTTTGTCACGATGATACCTGTCAGAATTATCGCGACAAAAACCGCTACCAACACATGAAGGGTTAATTACACTCCTCCAGTGAAAATGAGCAGATATTTGTAAGTGTGATATATTTGAACAAGTAAGAAAACAGAGAAACTTGTAATGCAGTCAGTGTGTTATGCTACACTTGTAATTCAGACAGTCTGTGTGTTATGCTACACTCATAACTCAGTGTGTTATGCCTTACTCGCAACACACTCAGTGTGATAACACTGATATACATGTATATATATATATATGTCTCTCATGTGAACACATTTTACTCTAAATGACATCATTTACACATCACAATGTGCATTCAAATCATTAGGTTTGACATCGCATGCTAGTAATTGATTCACAATGAGTAGGTTTACGTCTAGATATGACAATGAGTAGATTTACGTCTAGATATGACTATATCTGTCCATCTGATGCTATATAAACTGTTGTGTGAGTGAGAGTTATTGTCAGTTTCACCTGAGGTGGTGAGACAAAATTTCCTGTATGCGGAATTTCCTGTATGTATTTTTGGCACTATAAAGTTAATTGATTAATTGACTGATCTCCCTAGTAAAAGTTTGCAATACTGCAATTCCAGTCATATCTAAAGGTAAACCTACTCATTGTGAATCAACCTGTACAACTTCCAGCAAGGATGAACCACACAGGCCTGAATCCATCCCATTAAAAAGTATGGGTAAAACAGCCGTAGCACAAATCTACACTGGATACACTCACGCCTGCGTGGATTAGTGCTGGAAAGATTATTACCGAGTGTATTCATGTAGTTGGGTAGAATAAGGCCTAACTTTAGCGAACTTGAGCCGTTCAACATTAGTTTACCTATCTGCAAGAACGTCACTGCTTAGGTTTTTGCAATACATTTCCTGCATTTGAAATGGTCATCTAATAAATATCTTGACCGATATGATCTCGTTATTTACCAGAAAATTAAACACTTGTGGATTCAATATTTGTTGTTGCAAACTTGCTGAAGGCGTGTTTGCTATGACAAAAGTTGGATCCATCCTGTTTTATAGTCTCCTTCATATCAGTTAACCCGTTTAGCCCCAAGGTCCCATTTTTAAAAGTTTGGAGGTGTTGCCTAACGACTATGTATCAGTTTCCAGGAGATGGCTTGACCATGATAATTCAAGGGTAGTGCCAGATTAGCTTGGTGCCTGAAGGCGCCAAGCTAATCTGGCACTACCCTTGAATTATCACGGTCAAGCCATCTCCTGCTGTAGGGATCCGGGACTAAAAGGGTTAAGCTCTACATACTACACAGTAGCAGGTTCCTACCTTTTGAAGTTTTGATCATATCAGTTAAGCGCTATATACTGCACAGCAGCAGGTTCTTACCTTTTGAAGTCTTGGTGGCTGCTGAAAATCCTGAAGAAGTGTAACCAGCAGCAGATAGGCTGAAACCAAACGGACTGTAAACTGTTGCTGGCACAGGTTGGTGCACAGTGTCGTCGAGGTCGTAACCTCGAGAATACTCATGATCATCATCATCGTCACCAACACTATCCAGAGGCGGAGGCCCTGAGCTGAAATCGTCATCGTAATCAGAGGGAGGCCGATGCTCTTTGCTGCCACTTCTGCTACGTCGTCTACGGTCAGAAGAATATGGGTGCATTCTCTCCCCTGCTTTAGAGTGTTCAACAACTTTTTTGGGAAGTTCATAGCTGGAGAGGGTGGCAGGGTCGTCGCGGACTTTAAACACACCCATGATGTCGCTGGTTCCCAAGTTTTTCTTCTTCACCGTCACCACAGTCGACTGATCCTGACCCGTGAAAACACTATCAGCACCTCTGATGAAAACAGTGTCCATATTGTATTCACCACCCACACCACTTCCTATCTGAACACTGGACTGGAAACTGGATCCCACAAATACAGCAGCGTTTGTGTCTGTCTTAGGGTCAGCTACAGCAAAGTCTGCCCAGTCATCTTCTGTCTCCATCTGCTGTCCTGACAGAACTGTGCCCAGAGACGCCACATCAGAAACAGGCGAAGCAAACCCACCTTTACCGCCTTTGACATCACCCAAGTTGGATGCTCCAGACCAGGAATTTTCCACAGACGCTGCAATTGAAGAGGTTGCTGTCCCAAACGTAAATGACGAGAGGCCTGAGTTTGTGTCCACGACTGATGAAGAGTGTGGTGGAACTTCCTTTACTGTTTCAAAATCAGCCCAGTCACCTCCGTCATCAGCAGTGCTGGCAAATCCCATCGTGCCCACACTTGCTGAGGATGATGCAAGAGATGGGGAGAGAGACAACTCTGCCACGTTGGAAGAACTGCTGATGGTGGAGGGAGTGGGACCAGAAAATTCAGCCCAGTCTTCATCATCTTCTGGTGTGAATGCAGAGGAATTGTTCTCGTCATCTTTATGTTCAAACAAAGATGGCTGGGCATCTGTCAAACTTCTCAGAGCTCCATACTTGTCCTCATCGCCAATAAGCACATCATTTGCTGTTTTCGGAGGACCGGCCCCTGCGGTTCCAGTTTTAAAGGGAGTGAAATCATCCCCTCCCCCGCCCAACTTCTGCGTTTTTGCTGGGGGCCCTGTGGCCGATTTAAAATCGTCAAAGTCGTCATCAGCGCTTGCAGTGGGAGGAGCTGCACCGTGCTGCGTCAGTGGTGGCAGAGTCATGGCCGATTTTGGCAGGGGTACTCTCACAGCTGGTGCACTCTTTGCAACACTAGCACTGGCCATGGCCGGCGTCACACTGCTTTTAACATTCGGTCTGACGCCAGCGGCTTCAGCATTCTTAGGTGTACGCGACAACGCCCCTCGAAGAGGACTCCCTCTAGTGCCCTGAGCATCTCGCTTGCGGTTGAACTCCTCCACATAATTCTCAAACGCTTTGATGTCCTCATTTTCGGACTGCTCTGATGTGCTGACCTGGCTTAGGCTGTCGTGTCCGTCCGTGAAATCATCATCATCAAGACTGTTGGGGGTGGTGTGACCTACAACAAAATAAAAACAAACCAAATACTCTCACATATTTGTTTCCATATCATTTGTGTGCAGGTTTGTGATTCTGGACCTTATGGCCTACAGCCATTAAGGTCCTAAATCTCGAACCAGCACACATTTACATGTTTGGGGTGCCACAACAACCTGCGATGAAAATAGATTAAAAAAATGAACTTTTCTGTCTGTGTACTGGACTGTGATATTGCATCTTACCTCCCTGGGCCATAGGTCCAAAATCACAGATCACCACACTTACAGCCTAGGCCAAAACAAGTTTTGGGAAACAAAATAAGCATCCTTCCAATTCACAAGCATAAACAACTTTAATGTACATACACTATTTTTCATACTTCTCCCTCATGTATGTCTTCAACACAAGTACAGTTGAAAAAAGGAAAAAAATATATATGCTATCGTTTAATTGTTTACCTCATTCAGGTGCGATACACTACAGCAGAAGATGGATCGACCATGATAATTCAAGGGTAGTGCCAGATTAGCGTGGCGCCAACAGGCGCCAAGCTAATCTGGCACTACCCTTGAATTATCATGGTCGACCCATTTTCTGCAACTGGTACATAGTTGTTAGATGACGCCCTCAAAATTTGGAAAGTACAGCCTTGGGGTTGAATGAGTGAACGCTAAGTTCTGATTATAACAAAATGATACCAAAGTTTGGGCTGCTTTACACCTGCATTCTTACTGCTCTCGCTCCAAAGTGTATGCTCTACTCCTCATTTTGTAAACCAATCACCACTTACAATCACATGGCAACAACACGCTGTGTGGCAAATCAAAGTGCACATGATTAGTAATGCATGCATGCAGTTTAGTTCAGCGTGAGAATTAACGTTCAGTGAAATATCAAACGGCCCATGCAATACCCCCTCACAAGAAAAAAAGGACATAGCAAAGGTCTGTGTTTACTATGTTTGTGAAAAGAAAGTATTACACTGAACTTTGACTGGAAACCCACGATACAGGTCAGCCTCATTATATCACGAAACACTGGGTCCATTAAGTCAGACTACGTTTTTGGTGTTCCCAATTACTATAGTGATAAACTTATATAATTATCCTTATAAAAAAAAAAACACCCAGTAAGCCATAAGTCCTCTGGCCGACTCCAGTTTTAGTTCACCCGCGCACAACTGAAGCTGGAGTCAGCTATAGGACTTTGTTTTCTTTCTCATTGGATATCTTTCAGGGAGCCACAGACCTGACCATGTTATGTCCGATTTTGTGATATTCTGATACACTTAATACGGAGACTGACTACATTTTGTTGCTGTGTCTTGAAATTAATTTTCAGCAAAGTATCGCTGCATCTGACTTTCGTTATATCTAACCTTGTTGCAGGTGAAAGGACTGTGATTCCAAAATAGCAATGGCTAGTGGCCAGGTGAGTGTGAAAAAGAAAGAAAGAGGAGGGTCGGGAAATGGGGAATGGGGAAGGAGGATGGGGGATTGGAAGGGGCTGTAAAGGAGAGGGAGAAGGGAGAACTGGGGTGTAAGAGGAAGGGGAGAGGGGGGAGAGGGGGTTGGGGATGAAAAAAAAATCGAGGGATATCATTAGACTGACAGACCCAAGTACCCATACCTCGATTTATGGTTATACACACATACCAAATATGCCCCAAATCACCAAGTGTTTTAAAGTGCATCCGCCCAAACAACACATTAACCCTTTGAACCCCAACGCCGCATTTCCCCAGTCTGTACAACTCTGTACTAGTTTCAGGAGATGGATCGACCATGATATTTCAAGGGTAGTGCCAGATGAGCTTGGCGCCATCAGGCGCCAAGCTCATCTGGTATTACCCTTGAGATATCATGGTCGATCTATCTCCTGCTGTCAGGTGTTGGGGTTAAATGGGTTAGTGACCGCACTCAGTAAATAAAAACAATCTAAAGCAAGAAACGTGTGGCAATGTGTGCTGGTCTGTGATTCTGGGCCTCAAAGCTCCACAGCTGTAAAGTCTGAAGCCACAGACCAGCAGCACTTCAAGTGCAAATGTAACCTGTGACTACCGTGCACGTGAGATGTTAAATTCTCCACAACCCCAGCAATGTTAGTAGTTCAAAGGGATCAGCAGGGATCAAGTTCCCAATGCACACAGTCAGACCAGCAAAGTTTGGCTTGCTCTAAAGAAGAAGTCCTAGACTACTGTTTGTAACAGTAGATGGAACTTCTTAGTAACCCCAAGGCTGTGGGCAGCACTTTTTGTCACCATCATTCCTGCAGGAATCATGGCGACAAAAAGCGCCACCGACAGCCAAAGGGTTGGACCATGCTGGTGATTTTCATCTTTTATCACATTTGAAGCCAAGTTCACAGCATTTCATCTTGTGATTCCAGACTTGTTCCACTCTTTCCGTGTTGATGCGCCACAGCTGGAGATGGATAGAACATGACAGTTTCAGGTCAGTGCCTGAGTGGCTTGGTGCCCTGGCAGGTGAAAAGCTAATCTGGCACCACCCTTGAAACTTAACCTGGTTTCTTTGTAATTTGACTGCTGTTGTTTGATGATGGTGGTGGGAGAGTGTGCAAGATTTTACCCTCCTTGCTGCTGAGAAAAACTGAACACCACTCAACTGAAAGAAGTATAGATCCTCATGAGCCCCAAAAGCTGCAGGATGAGGAGCTATGCCTCTTGCTGAAACCACTTTGTATCCATGTCCCTTTGAGGGTTGAGGATCATGATGCTGAATTTATGATCTCAAAAACACAACTTACATATACCGGCACTGAAGGGGTTAGGTTTTAACTCATTCAGCCTGATGCGCGTATTCCCCAAATTTTGGAGGCGTCATCAAACGACTATGCACCTGTTGCAGGAGGTGGATCGACCATGATAATTAAAGGGTAGTGCCAGATCAGCTTGGTGCCTGTTGGCGCCAAGCTCATCTGGCACTACCCTTGAATTATCATGGTCGACCCATCTCCTGCTGTAGTGCGTCAGGGCTGAATGGGTTAATGTACATTACTTTTCAGTCCAACAAAACAGACACAAATGCTGTGAACTTGGCTCCTCCTTAGGAAATGGGAGTACGGGGGTGTGGGGTGGGTCCCTGGGTTGGACCCAAATTTTGACGCAGGCAGGTCTAAATTTTCCAAGCTGGTGAAACAAAAAGAACTGAAATCTTACGTGAGGGTGTGTGAACAGGTAGACTGCTCGCTGAAAGATTCAACACAAATTGCATCTAGCCCAACTGCCAGAATTTTAGAACATTGATGGGAATGTGGACCATGATTCCCCAAAAATGAATTCATGAAATTCCCCAAAATCCTCAAAAGAAAGTTGTGCTTTGCAATCCCGCCCACCGTCTTTCCTTTTTTTTTCTTCTCCTTAGTGCAAGTTTATGATGCTTACGATAAACAATATGATCTGTGCAATAGTCTGTAACTTTTGAACCTTATGGCGTTGAGCCATAAGATCCAAAATCATAGGCCTGCACAAAAGTAAAAGGTAGGGCCTTGAAGTGAGTGTAGGTAACAGTTATTGGCCTTTCTCTCAACAAGTGTGGAAATTAGTTGCTCAAATTCAGTTGTTTTTTTCTAATTCTTATGTGTAACCTTAGTAAAACACAAGCAGTTGAAAATTCCACCAATAATTAAATTATCAGTGTGCTGCAAACGATGAGACAAACACTTCATAACTGAGTGCACAAACAAAAAAGTAAACCATTTGCTACATTTAACCCATTCAACCCTGACGCACCACAGCTGGCGACCATGATAATTCAAGGGCAGTGCCAGATTAGCCTGTTGGCGCCAAGCTAATCTGTCACTGCCCTTCAATTATCATGGTCGATCCACCTCCTGCGACAGGCACATAGTCGTTAGATGATGCCTCCAAAATTTGGGAAATACGAGCGCTGGGCTGAATGAGTTAAAAATGTTATTTTCCTGGCAATAAATGTGTAACGAATGATAATGACTGATGTAAAGAGTGAGAACTGTTGAAACACAGACACATAAATCCATCAGACTTGAAGTTTATAAGGCGATGCGCATAGCTATTGTGGGTAAAACAACACACGCACGCGGCTTACAACACAAAACAGAAGATCCAAAAAAGCTGACACTATGATCTGTGAGCTAGTTTGTGATTTCACACCTTACAGCTTTAGGCAGTGAAGTTCAAAATCACACATTAGCAAACATGTTCAACTATGTAAATTCTGGTCGAAAAGCAAACAAACAATGAAGCTCTTTAATTCTTTTAGCCCCGGATCCCTACAGCAGGAGATGGCTTGACCATGATAAGTCAAGGGTAGTGCCTGATTAGCTTGGCGCCTGAAGGCGCCAAGCTAATCAGGCACTACCCTTGAATTATCATGGTCAAGCCATCTCCTGCAACTGGTACACAGTCGTTAGGCAACACCTCCACAATTTGATAAATGGGACCTTCGGGCTAAAAAGGTAAAAAAAAAGTCATCAGTTCCAAATAAATGAGTGACTACATGACAGATTTGGACTCATCCCATGAACAAAATCAAACATTAGGGTTGTCATGACAACCAAAAGTAAGATTCAACTGCTTAACCCTTATCCTTCCGAATACCACATTGTGTGAAATAAGTGTGACTAAAATAGTTCAAGGTTGGTGCCAGAATAGCTTGGCGCCTCTAGGCGCCAAGCTATTCTGGCACCACCCTTGAACTAAAGCCATTGGTCTGTATCCTTATCTGCAAGTACCGTGATGTAGCCTGCATATGGCAGTGTACACATTTGAAGCTTCTAGCCTCAGGATGATATGGGTTAAAGGTAAACACTTGCCACAGGCACAGATCCTCATGAGAACCCGCAGTGGCTGGGGCACATGAGGATGTGATGATGTGCACATGAGGATGTGCACATGAGCACATGATGATGTGCACATGAGGATGTGCACATGATGCCTTTTGCAGCCATCACCTTGTATCCATGGCCCTGGGGCAGTTGGAGCTCTTTGGCTTTTAAAAACAAGAAAGGCACAGCACTTATGGCTCACATGTATGACCGATGTACATGTGTGGCCTTTGTGACAATAACATCTTCTGTCAAGGTACGGCTCATTTTGACCTATTTCCTGAGCTCTTGTGACCCTTGAACTATCTGAGGGATCATCCAAATTAGTATGCATAGATAGGTCTTGCCATCAGGTATCTCTGTAGCAAGTCTGGGTTTGAAGTTGTGAACACAGTATTTGAGAAAAAAAACATCTTTAGTCAAAATACGGCGATTTTGGACCTATTTCCTGAGTTCTTATGACCCTTGACCTTTTCGAGGGATCAACCAAATTAGTATGTATAGAAAGGTCTTACCATCAGGCATCTTTGTACCAAGTTTGGGGTTTGAAGTTGTGAATAGTATTTGAGAAAAAATAAATTATGTCAAATTATAGCTATTTTTGATATATTTCCTGATCCCCTGTGACCTTGACTTTGTGAAAGGTCACTGAAATTGGTATGTTTAGAAAGGTCTTGCCACAAAGTATCCTTGGGCCAAGTTTAAAGACTGTAGCTTGAATAGTCTCTGAGAAAATGCCAATGTTAAAGATTACCACAGACGACGGACAACTGCAAACGCATGCCGGACGGACGACCACTGGCCCAGAACATAGACTCACTTTTGCTTCGCATGTGATCCAAAAATTGTGGCCAATCGTAGTGAAGGAGATAAAAATAAGTTTTGCCATGACAACAAACACTAATGAAGCTATACAAAAGGGTTGTCATAGCAACTGACCTGTGGAGGAGTCGCTGCTGCAGAAAAAGTTGCGGACGTTGGAGTTGTAATGGTCCTCCACGGCGATACTTTCTGTGTACATAGTCTCCAGTTTCTCTGCTGCCGCTTCGGGCACACTGATGGAAAGTAAGTACAAACAGAAATACAGTAAACTTCCCTATTACACTAATACAGTCAAGCCTGGCAAGAAGACAACCTGTATAATCCATTTATCCCTGAAGCACTACTGATGGCGCCAAGCTAATCTGGCACTACCCTTGAATTATCATGGTCGATCCATCTCCTGCAACAGGTAAAGTCATTAGGTGACACCTCCACAATTTGTGATATTCTGATACAATGGGAAATGCGGCCTGGGGTTACATGGGACAAAGCAACCATCTGTCTATAAGCAGACCACCCATTTTTGGTCACATGGACTTCTTCTGTTCCTTAGCTGCCCATGTCTACCAAGACCATCTGTCTAAGGTGACCACTTTTTGATGGGTGGTCACCTTACATAGGTTCGATTAAATAACAAAACTGGGATGTAGTCCATGTTCACAGTCCCTGAACACACTATTGATACGTAAATTACTTCATTTGTAACAAACTTTGGGTATGACAACACATGCTTACGATGAGATGCTTTGATTCTTGGAGGCTGAGCTGGCCCCTCCGATGAATTCTCCGTAACTGTCCTCTGAAAAACAAGAAATTAATAAATAAACAAATATAAATGTGCCACACAGTGACTGATTAGGAAATACCGTCTTGCAGTATTTAATTCAGAAACAGTGATTGCGCACACATTAAATGGAAGAAAAGAATGACCAGAGAAGCACTTACAACAGCCGATAAAAAAAAGAGATATTATTACATCTAGTCATTTATCAGACCATCTTGACATTTTATTGACCGTGATGTTGGACAAAATTATCGCATAATCATCATGTTAGAATCAGGCCATGTCAACATTTCTATAAATATTTCTCTAAATTATAATATCTGACACATTCATACTGATAACTAATATAACCTGTCTTTGCCGGAATAGCTTTCGGCAGGACAGCCGTAGGTATCACAGGGGTGGGAGCCGCTTGAAAATCTGCAAAATCGTCTTCAGCCGCATCAGCCGTGGTTGATATAACTGGTGGAATGCTGGCGGTTGACACAGTAACACCTGGAATGACTGCCGGAATAGAAGTAGGGATTGGGGGAGGGGCGTGTGGAGGAAAATGATGTGTAACACTTGCTGGGTGGTGGGCAGGGTGGGGATGTCTAGTAAGACTTGTTGGGGAGTGAGGGGTGGGGGTGGGACCTGAAGGGACAGGTGGGTGGGCGGCTGAAGCAGTGGTAGGTTGTCCTGGTTGAGCCAAAAATGGAACAGGAGCCTGTGGGCATCGTCGGAGTATTGCCAGCGACGTAACCTCATAATTATTCTGCACACACAGCAACAATAACATACGTAATACATTGGTGACAGTCAGGAATATGCAGCTAGCTGAAAACAGGCTGCCTAGGGGTGAGTTTTTCAACAGGCTGGTTGCAAGTTCCCAAGCAGCGCAAGAACACTCGTTAGATTACGCGACTTTGAGCCTGGGCTAGACTTGGCGAGCCACAAATGTAGTCAACTCAGCTAGCTGTTACGCTTAGCAGATACCGTTTTGCTGTGAATCACTAGTAATATGTATGCGGTAAAAACAGTGGATCACTAGTAATATGTATGCGGTAAAATTTAAGCTCAGGTTGACAAAAGGACTGTGTGGATGATTGCCTCCTGATCATAAAGATCAAATTTTTTTAATTTGTATTTTTGTGGAAGTAATGCTGAGGAAAACGATCTCTCAACGTATATTAAAACTGCACATGGTGAGGGTGACATTTTGCTGCAAAATCCCAAACCTGTAGCACAAGAAGAAATGCTCATAACCGCCTGGTGAAGAGAGCTTCGGAAGACACATTCTGACCAAAATGTAATCTTAGCTATGAGGTTGCATACAAGCACCATCAATCTATAATAGACGGGGATGATTAGCAAAGCTCTTTCAGAGGTCCTGGCCACATGCTTCCTATATTAAAATTACTCTGCCCACAACAAACTTTGGCCTGCAGGGGGTTCATGGGAATCTATGCCTCTCATCGATTCTACTCAGTACTGGATGACAGACACTGCCAAAGATGTTTATAAAATGATCGCTGATTGACTGCTGAAAAACTGTCTGCACAGAAATGAATGAGGCCAGCAAGGGACATTAGCTTAATTTAAACCCTTTTTTACTTGAAGACAAATTATTAACCCTTGTACTGCTGAAGCACAAACAAACAACACTCAAAAGAGGCATAGATCCTCATGAGCCCCCGCATTTGCGGGGGCTCATGAGGATCTATGCCTTTTTTGAGTGTTGTTTCTTTGGTGCTTCAGCAGTACAAAGGTTAATAATGTGTCTTTACGTAGAGAAGGGTTTAAATTAAATTTGTAGCTCCGAAACTGAAAAGTACAGCTTACCTGTACAAGGGCGATAAGCGCAAGCAGCTTCCACAGTTCCGAGCGAATTAGCTGCCCTGGTGTCTGAGTGTTGGCAAGACTCCACAGCTGTCCCAGGCGTTCCCGTGGCAACCCGCTTAGAAGCAAGATTGGGTACAGACGTTCTGTAATAATCTGGTCTCCACTGAAAAAACAAGACGAAAAACTGCAATTCTGGGTTAGTGTGGGGTTTAAATTCAAAGACACATTTGCTATAAGTGAAGCAAAATGCACACAAAATATTATTTTTTTTAAAATAAATTTTTTCGAAAAATACTTACCGATGGTATTACTGAGAGGAAGATATACTTAACTGACAATTTCAGTCTCCAAAATTTGTTGTGAGTAACCTCCCTTCCAAATCTCGCGAGAGGCCGTTATTTTCAGCTCTATCTGAGCTGACATGCGGCAAGCGGGGAAGGTGGGAGGGAAGTTTGAGTAATACCATCGGTAAGTATTTTTCGAAAAAAATTATTTTAAAGAAAAATACATTTATTTCTTCAAAATCGTTACCGATGGTATTACTGAGAGGAAGAATTAAAAAGATGGGGAGGGTGCCGCTTCTAGGGTCAATGCCCCCAGGTAACTGCTTAGCTAGACCCTTGGCCGGGGCACACTCCCAACAATTTCAGTCAAGTGTTACCTATGGCGCCACCAGCGCCGGGAGGGAGTGTTGAGCCACGGCAACGTCACCCACCAAAGCCTGGTTGTGCCGCTGGCTGGAGAGGTCACGCAAGTAAAAACGGGCGAAAGTAGATTCGGCCCGCCAGCCCACAGCCGCCACAATGTCCTTCACGGCGCAGTTACGGTCGAACGCGACACTCGCGGAGACAGCCCGATCTCGTGTGCCCGAATCCGCAGCCTCTTTGCTCCCGCAGGCGAGAGGTCATTGTAAGCGGAACGGATAACTCCACGCAGCCAAGCGGAGATCGTTTGGGCAGATATATCGTGCCGGTTCGGAACCAAGGGCAAGAAAAGGCGTGAACGGCCCCGCCGTAAGGGCTTTGACCGGCGGAGATAGATTTTTAACGCCCGAACCGGATCCTGTTGTTTGACGTCTTGGGGCGTGTCAGGACCCCGAAGAGGACGAATAGTGATCGGTTGAGGGGCCGCTGAGGGTAGCCGATTTTTTGCCAAAAAGGAAGGGTTAGTGAGTAATTGAACCGAGCCGTCAGCCCGGAGCTGTAGGCAAGACGGAAGTACAGAGAGAGCGTGGAGCTCACTCACACGAGAAGCTGTGGCTAGGGCCAGCAGGAAGCAGGTCTTCCTCGTCAAGTCCGAGAACCGAGCCAAGTGCAGCGGTTCAAAACGAGCAGAGTTGAGCCATGTTAACACCCACGCAAGGTCCCAACGTGGGAGTAGTGATCGGGTCACTGGTCGCAGGAGATCAAAATGAGCCATGAGGTCCGCGAGGTCCTTGCAAGATCCCGGATCGGGTCGACCCAAATGCCGGTAAGTGTCAGCCACCATAGAAAGATAACCTCGAATGGTGATGGGTGCCAAGCCCTGATCCTCGAAGAGCCACAAGAAGAACTCGGCGAGCTGGGGCATAGTCAGAGTTGTGGGGGAGAGGTGTCGCGGCCCACACCACGACAGTAAAACCCACCATTTACCCTCATTGACTTTCCTAGTGGAAGGTCGTCGAGCAGAAGCGATAGCCGCGACTGCTGCATCCGAGAAACCTCGAGCGGTGAGGGCACGCCACACAATCGCCAAGCGTGTAAGAGGAGGCTCTCCGGGCAAGGGTGAAAAAGATCCTGCCGGGGTTGTTTTAGCATCGTGGTCGGCGTTGGAAGCCGTAGCGGGGGGTCCGTGGCGAGACTCAGGAGATCTGTGGTCCAGCTCTTGTTCCAAGAGAACGGTGCCACCAGAAACAGGACTGCGTGGCAGCCTCTGAGCTTGAGAAGAATCTTGGGTACCAGGACAGACGGAGGGTACGCATAGGCCAAGAGACCCTCCCAGGGGATAGAGAGAGCATCCACCGCCCACGCAAGGGGATCTGGAACAGGGGAGACGAAGAGGGGAAGTTGTGCGTTCCACCTTGTCGCAAACAGGTCGATCATGGGTGTCTCCCAGTGCCGGCAAATCATCCGAAAAAGGTCGGGGTGAAGAGCCCACTCGGTATGGAGAAACTGGCCTTGACGAGATAAGGAATCTGCCAGCACGTTCAGCCGTCCCGGAATGTGACGTGCCCGTAGCGAAATGCCCCGATCCCGGCACCACACCATAATATGGAACAGAAGAATGCAAAGGGAGGGAGAACGGGTCCCGCCCTGCTTCTGAATATAGGATACAACTGTCGTGTTGTCGGAGAGAACCAAGACCGCCTGGTTGGTCACGCGTGGTTCCCAAGAGATCAGGGCGAGCCACACTGCTTTCAGCTCCAACCAATTGATGTGTCTGCCCGCTAAATCCGGTGACCAAACACCCGCTGTTGTGCTGAAGTCCGGGAGCAGGTGAGCTCCCCAACCGGAAAGACTGGCATCTGTGCAGATCGACAGGGAAGGAAGCGGGGACGCAAGGGGAACCCCCAACGCCAACCACGCGGGATCCGTCCACCGAAGGAGATGCGGCCGAACTAAGGGCGACACCGGAATGCAAACCTCCAAATCCCCCGAAGACGGACGCCAAAGAAGGAAGAGATGAAGTTGAATTGGACGCGAGTAGAGCCGGCCAAGGGGAAGTAAGTCCGCTGCAGCACTCATGAGACCCAACAACTGTAACCACAGTCTCGCCGGAGCCGTGGAAGCAAGATACATCCGACGGGCCAAAAGAACCAACTTGTCGATCCGAGCTTGGGGAAGGCGCACCAAGTTCAAGTCGGTCTGAAACTCCATGCCAAGGTGGAGAAAATGGCGAGATGGCGATAGGTCCGACTTGCCCAAGTTGACTAGAAAACCGAGGCGATGGAGAAGGGAAAGCAGGGCGTCCCTGTCGGCGGTCAAGCAGGTAACATCCTGATTCCGGAGAAGAAGATCGTCGAGGTAGTGGGAGGTCGGACTGAGAGACGACCTCCGCGCGCGGGAAATCACTGCATTCATAATCCTGGTAAAGACCCAGGGACTGAGATTGAGGCCGAAGGGCATGGCCCGGAACTGATACACCACTCCGCGGAAGGCGAAGCGAAGGTATCGGCGAGCTTCATAGGAACATGAAGATATGCACCGGCAAGATCCAGACTGACAGCAAAATCCATCGATTGGATGGCAGCCCGCAGGGCACGGGTCGTTTCCATACGAAAGGACGGAGCAGTCAAAAATTTGTTGAGAGCGGAAAGGTCTATGACCGGACACCAACCTCCGTCCGACTTGGGGACGACGAAGAGACGGCTGTAGAAAGCTAGATAATCTTGTCGCTGGACGACTTCCGTGGCGGATTTGAGAAGCAAGGCAGCCACTTCGTCCTGTAAAGCCGACGCTTTGACGGGATCGTTTGGAACCCGAGTCCAAAGTGGGGAGCGACGAAGAGGAGGAGGGCGAAGAAACGAGAGGTGAAGGCCCTCCGAAATGGTAGAAAAGAGCCATGGGTCATCGGGAAACAGCGACCGCCACTCGTCACTGAATCGGGATAGCCACCCGCCGACTGGTGACCCCAGAGAAATCGGCGGGGGCAGGGTGGGAGGAGAGTCATCGGGCCCTCCCCCATCCTGGATGCCTGCCGCGACCAGGCCAGGCGTGTGTCAGAGCCGGGAGGGTGCGGGCATGGCCAAAATGGGAAGGATGGGAGGAACCAAGAGGGACATGGGCAGCGGAAAGGGCGGTGGGTCTAAATGACCGCAGGGCGCGACCCGAGGCCTTGCGGGAAGAGTGAAAGCGAGAAGAAAGATGGTGAGCCGTGGACCAGATGTCCTTATGCGCATCCTTCACGGCTTGCCAAGTGGAGCCAAACAGCAAAGGACCGCCGATGGGCGCCTGGCGGAGCTGAGCCTTGACTGTCGAAGGTAACCCTGAACAAGCAGCAAGAACGGCATCCCGTCTAATTAAATCACAGTTGATAGCGGCAGCCATCGCATTGGCAGAAGCATGGTAAGAAGCCCGATTTGCCACCACCGCGAGAGAATGTATCTCATTCAGCGGAGCAGTAGAGTGCGGATCCCAATGATCTTCAAGAGCGTGTACAATCGCCTGGGTAGCGAGATCCAGGAAGCCGGAGCAGGCCAGCGTGTTGCGGATCAGGACAGCAGTTTTATCAAAACCACGAGGGACCCGGGCAAAGGCGAAGCGGCGTCCACCCGCCTGTAAATCCGCCGCATCATCGGGCGAAGGCAAAGGGCACGCAAAAGCCTGAGAGTGACCCGCGTACCAACGTTGGCGGAAGCGAATGTCGATGCCTTCAGGCCACTTAGTATCGGAAAAGAAGAGAGGCTCTTTGAAAGAGCCAAGAGGTAATTGCGCCGAGAACGCCTCTGCAAGATCTCGAAAGCCAGGTGGTTGCGGAAGAGATCGGAAATGCTTAGGTTGAAGGGAAACATCCACTGAAGCCGACGCCTTTCGCTTCAGAGGAGGTGCAGGGGGGCAAGCGTCTGGGGGAAGAAAACGAAGAATGAGGCCGGAGGCCTCGTCCAAGGACCGTCGAGTCTCGACACCCGGAGTGAAACAATTCGAGGACGGAGAACAGCTATGCTGAGAGTCCGCAGGGAAGGGACTCCGAGACGGAGAAAGGTGCGGCAAAGCCCCAAGGTTGCAAGCAGAATCCACTGGATGAAGGCTAAGAACCTCCTTCTGAACTGGTGCTGCCAAGCGCCGGGGGGAACAGGACCCATGGAAAGAGTGACGATCGCGCGGTGGCCGGAGAGAAGATCGCCGAGGGACGGATGAGGAGTCCAGGTGCCCAGGTCGCCGAGAATTCCTACTGTCAAATGAAGAAGAAGAAGAAGATGAAGAAGAAGGACACCGTAAGGAAGAGGGCAGATGCTGACGTCTCTCAGGCAAAAGCGGGCGGCGCGCACCGCGACGAGCAGGAGAACGGGACCGGGACTGTCCCCTCTCTGGAGCACGATGAAGGTGGCGGCGACAGTACGGTGAAGGACGTTCGGAGCGAAGGCGATCCACCCGTCGTCGATAGGCATGTCGCGAGCGACGGGGGGGCAGGAGATTCGCAGGGATTACGGTGACAGGGAACGGACGATGGTGTAGGATCCCGGAGAGAAACGTCCGCAATAGGAGAATAAAACTTCTTCTTCTTCTTCTCGAACGCCGTCACACTTGGAGTTTGGCTCTCAAAATGAAATCTGTGGTCTTCTGTAGTGCCTCCACAGGCCCGTACAGTTTCTCTTGTAGAGTGGCGGGCTTCGGCCATATCTCCTCCCTCAGCGGCTGGTGGTTCCCACAGTCCTGGAGGATGTGCTCTGTGGTCTGCTCTGCTTCTCCACAAGGGCACAGGGGAGATGGCACGAGGTGGAAGCGTCTGTGCAGGTGGAAATTGAGTCGGTTGTGCCCGGTCCTCAGAAGAAAGATAGTCACCTGCTCTTGTCTGGACAGCTGATGGTAACTGTCTATGGGCCGTTGTGGTGGTCTGTACACAGACTTAATGATGGTCTTCATCTCTGTGAAGCTGACTCCATTTTCATCTTGTTCTTTCTCTGCGCCCGCTTTTGCCATTCTGTCAGCTTCTTCATTGCCGTAGATGCCACAGTGTGAAGGGATCCACTGCAGCACCAGTCTGGTGCACTTGATGTTTTGCAGTGCCTCTTGTAGACGTGGCAGTTTGCTTGCTGTTGCTGCCTCAAGGACAGACATGGCATCAGTAAGGAAGACAATCTGGGCATCAGGGTCTGCAGTGCCACTAAGGGTGTTAGCTGCGTGGACCAGGGCTTCCACCTCAGCTCTGTAATTTGTGCAGTGAAGGCCTGTTGGTACTGCCTCTGCCTGCCATTTTCCGTTTGGGTACTGAATGTACACCCCAGCCCCTCCATCCTGAACTGCATCTGTGGCTGATCCATCGGTGTATGCCCGTATCCATGCTTCCTGGGGATACTTTTCTTCGAGCATGGCCAGTGTCAGGGCTTTCTTGCTCACAGTGCTGTGCTCATCTCTGGTGGTGATGTAGGGTACCGTGGAAGAGATGGTGATGTTTTCTGGCTTACTTTCCCAAGGTGGAAGGTCGCTAGCAGGATTCAGAGCCTCTACCTGCGCAGGCAGCTTTGCCTGGTGTTTTCTCTGCAGTGCTCTCGTCTCCTTCACAAAGCTTGATCTTTTCAGTCTCCCTGAGGTTGGTTGTTTCATCCTAGCGTTCATAGGGTGGTCTTTGGAAGACTTGATCTTTGTGGACTGTATCAAGGCTTTGCAATCTCTTCTCATGCGCAGGGGTGGGATGCCTGTTGTCTCTTCCATTTTTTCAATTGGTGTGGATCTCATTGCGCCGGTGATGATACGCAGTGCCTGGTTCTGAACTCTGTCAATGGTCTGCTGGTGTGACTTGGCTGCCGTCAACCATGCATTAGATCCGTACTCAAGGTGTGGTCTCACTGTGCCTTGATATACATTTTTGAGGATCTTTTCATTGGCTCCCCATTGTGTTCCAGCCAGTTTTCTCATGATGTGCAGCTTTCTTCTAGCTTTCGCTTCTGCATTCCAAATGTGCGGCTTCCACGTCAGCCTCTTGTCAAGGGTGACTCCCAGGTATGTCTGTTGGTCTTCATACCGCAGCGGGGTGTTGCCCAGTGTTAGGTTGCCAGCCTTTGCCTTGTTGGAGAGAGAGAAGAGTGTGGCTGATGATTTTTCTGTGTTGATGGTCACACACCAGTTGTTGGTCCAGTCTGTCAGCCTGTCCAGGGCTAGCTGCATCCTGTATGTAGCAGTTGTTGCATACTCTTCTGTGCACCAGAGTACCAGGTCGTCTGCGTACAGGGCTGCGTGTACTCCTTTTGGTAGCTCTGGCACAAGGTCGTTGATGAAAAGTATGAACAGGGTCGGTGGCAGGACTCCCCCCTGTGGCACCCCCTGACGCAACAGCACTTTTTGGCCACAGTACCCATCCACTGTCACACGGGCTCTGCGATTGTGCAGGTATGACTTGGTCCACCGGTACATATTCCCTTGGATGCCACTGCGAAGGAGTTTCACAAGGAGACCATCCTTCCACACCTTGTCGAAAGCCTTCTGTAGGTCAATGAAGGCAGCTAATGTCACCTTCTGATCTTGAAAGGCATCTTCTATGACCTGTGCAAGGTGTGTTGTCTGGTCTTCTGTACTCTTGTAGCTTCTGAAGCCGGCTTGCTCTGGCAGGAGAATAAAACTGACGGGAGGAGTGAGAAATACGCAGAGAGAACGTACCAAGTGTGGCATGAGTGTGCGGTGACTGGCTTTTAGCCAGGGCGCGAGGAGACAGTGGTTGAGCCGAAGCGCCGAGCAACAAGTCGTGATGTGACGACAATTGTTGAAGTTGCGACGGAAAAGTGCATGTGGGTAAAGTCACGTTTGGCTGGAGAGGGCATGCGCCAGGGACTGCCGATGGTCGCTGTCTCCTCCCCCCAAAATGATGGGGTTGCCTCCGTTGGAAGGCCGGGTCTGCGGGGCTGGCTGCGAAATACGCTCATGGGAGCGGGGGCGTACATTCTCACCTGGTGTAAAACCACTCACAGCGGGAGGGACGGTGTCCGACACCCGCGCCTGAGTGGCAAAGAGCTGCAAGGGTCCTGGCACAGAAGATCGTGATAGCTGTGATGGAATGGGGCTGGGAGCCGGAGACCGTGAGCGCCGAGAAGAAACACAGATAGCGGTAGAGCTGGTGGTGATAGGGCAAAGAGGAGCTTCGTCGGACTGTACAGGGCGCTGACGACGGTAGAACTTCCACATTTCGGACCAGCGATCTTCCTCCCACCAAGCACAAAGACCACAAGTGTGGTCAGATGCACATCCTGAGCACGGCAGGCAGCACGGATGCAAGTCACTAGGCCACTGGAAATTTTTACAGTTCGGGTACGTTTTAAGAAGAAAACTGCAACAGTGAACAGAGCGGAAATGAAACGCGCGTAGCCCAGAGGCTACGGAACCGAGCAGACGACCGTTAAAACCGACAAACGAAGACGAAGTCGAAACGAACAGCAAAATGCCGCAAATCCACGGAAATTGCCCCAATTCGCCACAATCGTCGAGGGAGGCAATGTCCGAGGCCTTACCTGGCCATGTTAAGACAAACAAGGCCGAAGGATGGACAAAGAAGTCGATGATAACGGGAGACTGAGAAAGAAGGATCTAAACAAAATGGCAGTCAAGTATAGAACTGGAAATAACGGCCTCTCGCGAGATTTGGAAGGGAGGTTATTCCGAGGATAGGAAGGACACTCGGGGGATTAGGTAACTGCTTGCTAGAGGTACGTCCCTGGTTGTGTGGCAACACACAACAAATTTTGGAGACTGAAATTGTCAGTTAAGTATATCTTCCTCTCAGTAATACCATCGGTAACGATTTTGAAGAAATAAACACACTTTCTCCTCCCTTCTCCCTTTCTCTTTTGCACATATTAGGGGCAGTCCATGGTGCAGCGGTAAAAGCGCCTGCCACCAATGCTAGAGGTGCGAGGTTCAGTACCCGGATCCGGCGTCAGACTTTTCTCCTCTAGTAAGTGTCACTGTTAATTCGGGCGGACCGTCGGGGGTTCTTTCTCTGGGTACTTCAGCGCTTCCTCCCCCACGACTTTCCAATCAATTTCAGCCCACTTTATCAAATTTCAAATATAAACGATTTGAATTTTGAAACTTCAGTAGCTCGCTTCAGCTTGCCCTAAGCACCACATGAATGTTTTGTGTTTATGTACAGTGTGTGAGTGAATGTGTGTGATTCATGTGAGCGTGCTTGTTGGGTTCAGTTCGCAGCGGCGCTTTGAGCCGATTTTCAATTGGGATAAGGCACCTATTTAATGCGCTGATTTATATCCCTTTCTGCTTCTTTCACAGACACACAACCTGCATGGAAATGTAAACACTCATGTCCAATGGAAATCTATTCTTAACTTGAATGGATAGCTTCAGCCACATTTATAACTACCCATGCCTTTGACAATTTTCAGTTCCACAAAGTTTCAAGCAATTTTCAAAACAGTGTTCTTAAACCGGCCCCCTCGCCCCCCATCCCCCCTCCTTTATGTTCTGCCACTAGTACTGCAAACAGTACCCATGGCTTCATGTATTGAGATTTCATTCCTGTGCACAGAATTTCTGGCATGCATCTTTGAGCATGCACTGTCCGAGCACATAGCAAAGTTCCTAGGGCTGACATCAGCCGTGGCTGGCCTGAATGCAGCTGTGCATGAGTCAGCTATAGCTGACATCAGCCCTAGGGTCTTTTCCTTGTTAGGGAAGTGTGTACTTACTCAGATGTTGCTTCCAAAACTTGTCTGTACACCACAGGCAAGTTGTCCCCCTTGTCCTGACACCACGCTGGGAGTTGTCCCCCCATTTCCACATGACCCACATGCGGGTGTGCCCCTGGCTGGGTGGAGGTGGGTGAGTGTGGAGCCACATCAGCCTGACCTGGGTGTGTGGGTAGGTGAGTGTGGGCGGTCAAAGCTTCACTGGCCTGTTGAGGGGTGGGGTGATGGGGAGCCGCTGCTGCCTTCTTGGCTGTAAAAAACAAAGTCGTCATGGATCACACATACAGAAAGCTGTTTTGTGTGCACAAAATACATATGTACCCTGAGATTTTCACAAGTTGAAAATTTTGGATTCCTTTAAAACTACACCGAGGGTGAGGGGCACTGCCCCCAAAGGGACCCAGGTGGTTGGACTGGCTGGTGTGTACTAGTAGAAATTCATGCCCATAAGTAATTTTTCTTTCTTTCAGGGATTTCCTTTTACAGAGTTTCATTTTTCCTGTAAGCCAACTTTCACTCACACATAAACTGCCTTGTGCTCTGCTCACCTTCAACAATAAACAACCCCTCCAGCTCCTGGGTGTTGTCCCATCGTCGTGCATGATCGCTCGCATGGAAAGCAGCTGTGCGGTGAGCGTGACCTGCCCCAGATTTCTGCACCTCCAGAAGCGAAGGTTTGTGAAAACCCTTTGCTTTTTGTGGGGCATTCAGGTCTGAACACTCCATCATCATGGCCATAAGATCTGAAAGAGAAGATACGATGATGTGGTAGAACTAGAAGCTGTAAGCTCACTGTGCGAGAGGTGTAGATTCTCATGAGCCCCTGCAGCTGCTGCAGGGGCTCATGAGAATCTATGCCTCTTGCTGACAGAAAGTAACTCCAGCTTTTCCTTGAACAATAATAATAATAATTAATAAATCTTCTATAGCACAATATCCCCACATGAAAGGCTCAGAGTGCTTTACGTCTAGATAATCTAACTAATTTAAATTAAGTAAGTAAAATACTGACAGCAAACAAACACACTCATTCATAAGTACAAAATGCACAATTACACAATACTAAAGTAACAAACATCAACATTTCAAGAACCTGGTCAGATATATATAGATGGGAAGACGTAGGGTTTATCAATTCATTTCAAAGGCCAGAATGAAAAAATAAATTTAAAAAGCCCTGAAAATGGCCAAAGATGGTGCATGGCGAATATCATGGGGAGGACCATTCCACACTTTCGGAGCTTGAAAAGAAAAGGACCGCTGGCCAAAGGTTTGTAGGGATACTCTGGGGGTAGTCAATATTCTGTCGTCAGTGCTGGAGCGCAATACTCTGCCTGGCGTATAGACACAGAGACAAGAGGACAAGAATGACGGGAGTGTTTTATCAAAGGCCTGAAAAGTGAGCATAGCAATTTTGTATTCAATTATGAACTTCACAGAAAGCCAGTGTAACTGCTTAACCCATTCAGCCCTGACGCACTACAGCAGGAGATGGGTCGACCATGATAATTGAAGGGTAGTGCCAGATTAGCTTGGCGCCTGTCGGCGCCAAGCTAATCTGGCACAGCCCTTAAATTATCATGGTCGACCCATCTCCTGCAACTAGTGCATAGTCATTAGATGACGCCTCCAAAATTTGTGAAATACGGCCGTCGGGCTGAATGAGTTAAGCAAGGGAGTGATGTGGTCACGCTTGGATATTTTCAGTACAAGTCTTGCCGATGTTTACATCTCATATCAATCTCTCGCACGCCATCTTATCCCCTTCTCTGACAGTGGGCACAGACAGAGTTTCTTAAATCCTTACAGATCCAACGCAAAAGACCCAAAGCAGTCAAAGAAACAAAGATATAATTTGGTGTCAGCAAGAGGCATAGATCATCATCAGCCCTCGCATCTGATGAGGTTCTATACCTCTTGCAGCTGGACTGAGCTCTCTTTACCTTGGCAGCCATCGGGTTAAAGCTGTGTGTAGACAGCTTGTCAGAAACCTATAAATACACTGTGCAACCTTTAAGTAGAACACAGAATCAGCTGTGGTTCAAATCTTCTGAAATATCTTCTCATTTGATGGACACATAAGTGAGTTTGTTGGCACACCCAACTAGTGTTTCTCTAAATGGGAGATCCATTGTACTACTGACCAATTCTCTGGACTATCCATGTGCCAAATAAACCTGGGGTTAGATCCTACCTTTCTTTTCCACCACCGCTTTCACAGGGCCAGGTTGATGCTCTGAGTGCAAACTGTTCATGGTTGATACCGGCCCGGGACTACTGGTTAGTCGGTTGTTGGCATTGTCACTAGCTGTGGTGGTGATGCTGGACGGCGGAGCGGCCGATGCTGTCGAGGGCCCACCCAGAAAATCACCAAATCCATCATCCTCATCTAGAGGGCCAAACTCTTGATCTGTTGGTCACAAAAGAAAAGGGATCATTGCGTGAAGTGATTCTGCAGCCTCTTCATTGTGATATGAATTTTTCTCTAAAATGTATTTTTTCGAAAAATACTTACCGATGACATTACCGTATGGAAGTGCCTACTAGCTTACCCAATTTCAGCCTAAGAACCTGTTGTGTTCCTACACAACCAGGGAGGCAACTCAGGGAACTGTAACCAGGGCCATGAGTAGCTTCCCATCCCTGCCCATCCGGTCACGTGCCACGTGGTGTCACGCCAGTCGGAATGCTTAGCTTACCTGCGGCAAGTGGGGCAGGTGGGAGGGTCCTCTGAGTAATGTCATCAGTAAGTATTAAAAAAAAATATATATTTTAGAGAAAAATTAATTTGTTTCCTCAAAAACATTACCGATGACATTACTGTAAGCCAGACCCGCGCTCCCACAAGCAAACTCCCGACAATTTCAGCTAAGTATTACCTACGGTGCCTCTGGCGCCAAGAGGGAGTGTTGTGCCGCGGCGATGTCCCCCATCAGTGCGAGGTTGTCTCGCTGGCCTGCCAGATCCCGGAGGTAGAAGCGGGCGAAGGTTAATTCTGCCTGCCAGCCCACAGTTGCCATGTCTCTGACGGCACAGTGGCGGTCGAAGGCGACGCTCGTGGCCATGGCTCTAACCTCGTGTGCGCGGATCCTTAGCCCGCTTAGCCTCTGAGCTCCCTCTGGGGAGAGGTCCTGGTAGGCATGACCCAGCGTAGCCAGGAAGATATCGTCTGGGCTGTAATGTCAGTTCTGCCTGGGGACAATGGCAGAAAGAGGCGAGACCGTCCCCTTCGGATGGGCTTGGATCTGCGTAGATACTCGCAGGGCGCGCACTGGATCTTGCTGCCTGGTCTCCCGGGGAAAGTGTACTCCTTTCAGCGGCCATGTGGTGATCACCTGGGGCGTGGTAAAGGGAGATCTAGTCTTGGTGAGGAAGAAAGGGTCAGTGAGTAGCTGCACGGAGCCATCCGTCCTGAATTGCAGGCAGGCAGGGCGCGCTGAGAGCACATGTAGTTCGCTTACTCGGGCCGCCGTGGCCAGGGCCAACAGGAAGCATGTCTTCCGAGTCACATCCGCCAACCGGGCCAAGGAGAGTGGTTCGAATCAGTCGGAATTCAGCCACGTGAGTACCCAGGGTAGGTCCCAGCATGGAACCAGCGAACGGGGAACTGGGCGCTGGAGGCCAAAGTATGCCATAAGGTCAGTGAGGACTTTGCATTCGCCGGGGTCCGGGCGGCCGAGATGTCGATAAGTGTCCGCAATCATGGACAGGTATCCTCTGATCGTGATGGGGGCTAATCCCTGTTCGCCGAAGAGCCAGAGAAAGAACTCGGCGAGCTGGGGGGAAGTCAGTTTGGTGGGGGAGAGTTGCCAGTCAGCACACCAGGACCGTAGTACTCGCCACTTACCCTTATAGACGCGTCTGGTGGAGGGTCTTTGGGCTGTAGTGATCGCCTCCACTGCTGCACTCGAGAAGCCTCTTGCGGTGATGGCTTGCCGCACAATCTCCAGGCATGAAGGAGAAGCCGCTCTGGGCATGGGTGGAACAGCAGCTGGCGGGGTTGCTTGAGCATCGTGCTAGGGGTGGGCAGCAGCAGGGGGGGGGGGGCCCCATGGAGACTGAGCAGGTCGCTGGTCCAAGATCTGTTCCAAGAGAATGGGGCCACCAGTAGAATCACCACGTTGCATCCCCTGAGCTTGAGGAGGACTTTGGGGACTAGAACCGTTGGGAGATACACATAAGCGATGAGACCGTCCCATGGAATGGATAGCACGTCGACAGCCCAGGTCAGGGGGTCTGGAATTGGGGAGACCAAGAGGGGAAGCTGGTGATTCCACCTTGTGGCGAAAAGGTCGACCATGGGAGTCTCCCAGTGAGTGCAGATAATCCGAAAGATGTCCGGTCGTAGGGTCCATTCCATGTGGAGTACCTCGCCATGCCGCGAGAGGGAGTCGGCTAGAACGTTCAGGTGTCCCGGAATGTGTCGCGCTCGAAGGAAGATGCTGCGGTCTTCACACCAGCGCAGGACCTGGTAGAGGAGCATGCATAGGGTGGGGGAGCGCGTCCCGCCCTGTTTCTGAATGTAGGACACCACCATGGAGTTGTCCGAGAGGACGAGGAGCTCGTGGTGACGGAGGCGCGACTCCCACGCGATGAGGGCTTGCCAAACCGCATTCAGTTCCAACCAGTTGATGTGCCTGTCTGCCAGGTCCAGTGGCCAGCAGCCAGACATCATGAGGAACCTCAGTAGTAGGTGAGCACCCCACCTGGAGAGACTTGCAGTTGCATCCACGCAGAGCGAAAGCTGAGGCGGAGGTGAGGCCAGAGGAACTCCCGACGCGAGCCACGCCAGGTCCGTCCAGCGCCGCAGATGGGGACGAAGCATCAGAGTAAACGGTATCGGGGCAGTAATATTGCCGGAGGACGGGCGCCAGTGGAGAAGGAGGTGCAGCTGGAGAGGCTGGGAGTAATGCCGACCGAGTGGCAGGAGGTCCACTGCTGCGTTTATCAGGCCGAGGAGCTGGAGCCAACCTCTGGCGGGGACTGCCACTTCTATTGCCACCTGGCCGGCAAGGGCAGCCAGCTTCTGGATCCGAGGCTCTGGAAGACTCACCCGGTTGAGATCGCTCGCGAATTCCATGCCAAGGTGTACAAACCGGCGGGAAGGCATGAGGTCCGACTTGCCAGCATTGACCAGCAAACCCAGCCGTGTCAACTATCGAAGCAGCGCATCCCTGTCCGTCGCTAGCGTGGTCTCCGACTGGTTCCTCAGAAGCAGGTTGTCTAAATAGTTCGAGGTCGGACTGGTGGACGACTGTCTGGCCTTGGCAACAACGGCGTCCATAATGCGGATGAAGACCCAAGGGCTGAGGTCGAGACCGAATGGGAGGGCCCAAAACTGGTAAACCACGCCGTCGAAGGCGAAGCACAGGTACTGTCTGGAGGCAGAGTGCATGGGGACGTGGAGATATACGTCGGACAGGTCCAGACTGACGGCGAAATCCATGGGCTGCACAGTGGCCCTGAGGGCCCTGGCTGTCTCCATGCAAAAGTACGGGGCTGCAATGTATCTGTTCAGTGCTGAGAGATCGATGACGGGTCTACACTTGCCGCCCGGCTTGGGTACCATGAAGAGGCGGCTGTAGAAGGCTGGGGAATCGTGCCGTGAGACTACCTCTGTGGCGGCCTGCAGAAGTGCGGAGACCTCGCCGTGAAGGGCGTTGTTTTTGAGCTGATCGATCGGCATCTCGGTCCACAGGGGAGAGTGTCACAGCGGCGGCAAAGAGAGAAAGGTGATCAGGAGGCCCTCGGAGATGGTGGTGAGGACCCAGGGGTCATCTGGAAGCAGATAACACCACACCCCGCTGCGAAGGGCGAGCCTCCCACCGACTGAAGACCCCGAGATGATCGGCGGGGGCTGAAGCGGATAGGAGTCAGGGGGCCCTACCACGCCCCGGGCGGGGCGGGCTTGGGCCAAGCTAAAGCTGGGGTCCTGACAGGTCGAGATCAGCTGAAGGCAGGGGTACAGGTGGAAGCCCAGGGGTGAGAGGCGGGGGGGGGGGGGGAAGGGTGGAGGGTCTGTGGGACTGCAGAGCGTGACCCACAGCCTTGCGGGCTGCCTGAAAGCGAGGCGGAGCGGCGCTGCTGGGCCAGACGTCCTTGCTTGCTTCCTTCACCGACTGCCAGGTGGGGCCGAAGAGGAGGGAGCCACCAAGGTGAGCGCGACGAAGCTGCGACTTCATCTCCGGAGGAAGGCCACGACAGTTCTGAAGCAGGGCATCCCGACGCATCAAGTCACAATTGGAGGCGGCGGCCATGGCGTTGACTGAGGAGTGATACGCTGTCCCGGTTCGCTGCCTCCGCAAGAGCGAGGAGGTCCCCCAAGAGGGGCGAAATGGACGGGTGCCAGGCGTCTTCGATGCGATGGACGAACGCTTGAGTCAGAAGCTCCAAGAAACCCGAGCAAGCCAAGGCATTATGAGCTAGGGACGCCGTCTTGTCCAAGCCGCAGGAAACGTTACGCCGTGCCGGTCCTGTTCCGCCTGCCAACCGAAGCAGCGGAGGATCCACCTCGGGAAGGGGACAGGAGAAGGCCTGGGAATGTCTTGCATACCAGTCCTGACAGAAGGCGATGTCCACGCCAGCCAGCCACTTACTGGCGGAGAAGAAGAGGGCCTCATGCGAGGAGCGCTGAAGCAGATGCGCGGAGAAGGCATCGGCAAGATCCCTAAAGCCCGGGGGCTGGGGAAGCGACTTTCTCCTCTTGACTGGACGGTCGGCGTCGACGAAGGCTGAGACCTTCCTCTTAAGTGAGGGGGATGGAGGGCAGGCCTAAATGGGGAGACACACTGCAATTAGACGAGCCGCTTCATCCAGGGACTGGAGAGCCAAGGGGTTGGCGGGAGAGCGCGAGCAGGGAGAGGAAGACTTACTGTCCGGGCTGAGGAGAGCAGAGACGGAGTCATCTGGCTGCAGACTCAGAGCGTCCATGTCTACCGAGCGGCAGGGGAGCCGGGAGCCGTCCCGTGAGGAAGCAAGGGAGCCAGGTGTCTCGCTGGGCACATCCCAACGTTCGAGGCTGGGAGACGCACTAGTAGGAGTCCTCCGCGGGCTCCTTTGTCATCTGTCGGGTGAGTCACGGTACGACGTATGCCTGGGGGGACGACGGCTGAAGCGTCACTGGCGCGTGCTGGTCGCCTATCCCGGGGCGAGCGAGAGCGACAGGCAGAGCGTAGCTGTCAGGCGCAAACAGGCGAGCTCCTTCCACAGCGCTGGGCGGAGGGTGGGCAGGGCCGGCGGGACCGCCGGGAAGCGTGCGAAGGTGGGCGCGGCCTCAAGTCGCGTGAAGCCGCCGAGAGAGGAGAGGCCGAGGAGGGTCGGGGGCTGCATCACACACCTCTGTCCGTCATAGGGGTCCCATCCCCTGAATGGGGGCGCACGGGGCTACTGTCGTCTCGTGATCTGTCCAGTCTATACTGTGTCCTGGGACATAGCGACGTAGGTCGCTGTGAGCGGACCTCTGTGAGGAAGGCTCATGGCCGGTCAATCTCCCGGTGGGAGTAAGCAGGCTTGTCCCTACTTGCAGCGCCTGGGCCCAAAGTATCAATGTCCGCAGTGCGAGGTCCAAGCGAGCGGACCTCAGTGAGGAAGGCTCGTTGCCAGTCAATCTCCCGGTGGGAGTAAGCAGGCTTTTCCATGTGCAAGGCATCCGTATCCGCAGTGCGGGGAACAGGTGAGCGGACCTCAGTGAGGAAGGCTCGTTGCCGGTCAATCTCCTGGTGGGAGTAAGCAGGCTTTTCTGTGCGTAAGGCATCCGTATCCGCAGTGCGGGGAACAGGCGGGCTGACCTCAGTGAGGCAGGCTCGCTGTAAGCCGTATTCCTCCGAGGAGCGGGCGTGGCAGGTCCGAGTGGGCACAATGGTGGACGCGGCCTTGGGACCTGCAGCGTAGTTATGGGACTGATGTGACGATCTCTCCCCAAGCTCCAAGCGAACGCATCTAGTCTCTTCACCTGGCAAGGCAGGGGGGGGGGGGGGGGGGGGGGGGGCAGACGGTCCACTGCCGTTGTCGGGCGCTCGCGGTGGTAAAAGCTCCAATGCTGCGACCAACGGTCCTCAGGTCAGGTGGAGCACCCCTCGCAAAGATGGTCGGAGGCGCAGCCAGAGCAGGGGAGGCAGACCTTGTGGTTGTCGCTCGGCCATTGGAAGTCGCTGCAACGTAAGCAGGTGTGAACTTGGCAGCTGCAACACACATCATATGTGAAAGGCGACCAGGCGCGGGAACCGCTAGGGCCCGCGAACGAATACGAGCGAAACGCGACCTGTGCCGATTGAACTAAGAGATCCACGGCTGAGGCCGGCGCCTGTCTCAAAGGCCTGACCGAGGAAGACCGAGGCCTTACCCTTCCATGGTAGGGGGGGGGGGGGGGGGTGGGGAGGGGATGGGGGGGGGGGGAGAGAAGCTCCACACCACACACAGAGCGATGGGTGGGAAACGAAGTCCTAAGCACAGCAAGCTGAACCACTGTCCTCACAAAGTCCCAGAACGAAGGAAGGCACCCCCGGTACTTGAACCACAAGTAATCCAACCACGAGTAATCCAAAACCAGAAACCCTCGAACGTAATCCAAGGAACAACAAAATCCAAAACGACCGGAAGAACTGGTCAAGCATAAACAGCCAAGGTCAAGGTCCTGTAGGCTAGAACACGTCTGTTCACCATAAGCTAAGTAGAACGACTGGCGTGACACCATGTGGCACGTGACCGGATGGGCAGGGACGGGAAGCTACTCACGGCCCTGGTTACAGTTCCCTGAGTTGCCTCCCTGGTTGTGTAGGAACACAACAGGTTCTTAGGCTGAAATTGGACAAGCTAGTAGGCACTTCCATACAGTAATGTCATCGGTAATGTTTTTGAGGAAACAAATGTGCTGGCCTGAAACTTTGGACTTTACTATCTAGAGCTGTAAGGTCCCAAATCACAGAACGACACACAGACAGAACAATAATTTATTAGATCAGAAAATGAACTTCATTGTAAATTCTAATCTTCAATTATTCTCATTATCTCATCCTCTGCAAACAGTATTTGTCAATTCTAACTGGTATCTTCTGCTGTTTATGACTTTAAGGTATTTGAATTAAAAACCTAGAATTTAAAGAATAAAAAGTACAAAACAAAAAGATTCACCGCATAACACAAACACTGTTCCATGCAGACAAAACTGAAACACCAACACCCAACCACAACAAAACCACCACACCACTTTCCCCAATGACAACAATAACCGCCACCACCATTACCACTGACACTAACTGTATTAATGCGAGCTGGCCTGTGACTTTGAACCTTGCCACTTCCAGCGGCAAGGTCCAAAATCACAGAACAACACACAAAAATGAAAAAAGGAACTACAATTACACCCTCACCAGTAGCAGGCTTAGAAGCCGCAGATTTCAAACCTGAAACGCCTCCCATGTGATGAGCCGGTCTCTCTGTTATGCCAAACAAGTTTTCGATCAGCTTGTTTGCATCAGCCACTTGTGCCCCAGGCTTGCCAAACTGTCTCAGTCGTTTCTGTTGCTGCTCAAAATAAATCTCTTTTTCTGTCTTTGGTTTTGGGGCTGCTGCTCTGGAGCTTGCTGAACCTGGCCTGATAGATCAAAAACATTACCATCAGGATCTATTAAATGTTAGGATTTGTTTAGGTTGCACGCATCCACCAGTAATGCTTCGTTTTTAACCTGTTTGTGCATGCAGGCCCCAGAACGGTGTACAATACATGTTTTATGCATGTACAAGTGGGTTAAGGTATTACTTACTTACTTACGCCTGTCACCCCTACCCGAGTATAGGCCGTCGACGAGAGACCTCCAGCAACTCCTATCCTGTGCTTCTCCTTCGATTCTACTCCAGGTGGTTCCCAGTCTCTTGATGTCTGCTTGGAGGTCTCGACGCCAGGAGTTTCTCGGCCTACCTCTTTTCCTCTTTCCCTGGGGGTTCCATGACAATGCCTGCCTAGTGATACTGGAAGCTGGCTTTCTCAGACTGTGACCGATCCATTCCCATCTTCTTCGCCCAATTTCATTCTCTGCTGTTATCTGCTCTGTTCTCTCCCAGAGTCTGACGTTGCTGATCTTCTCTGGCCAGTGGATTTTCAAAATTCTTCTAAGGCAACTGTTCATGAAGGTCTGTACTCTGTTGACTGTGGTTTTTGTCAATCTCCAAGTCTCTGCTCCATATAGGAGAACTGTTTTTACATTGGAGTTGAAAATCCGGACTTTGGTGTGTTGTGACAGCTCTCTGGAACTCCACACTTTTTTCAACTGGAGAAAGGCTGCTCTGGCTTTACCGATTCGTGCTCTGACATCTGCATCAGTGCCGCCTTTTTTGTCTATGATGCTCCCGAGATAGGTGAAGGACTCCACCTCCTCCAACGGGGTGCCAGCAAGCAAGACTGGTTCTTCCCTGGTTGCGTTCAGCCTCATTGTCTTTGTTTTCTGTTTGTGAATGGTGAGGCCCACTTGGGACGAGATGTCAGCAAGCCTCGTGGTCTTGTCCTGCATTTGTTGATGAGTGTGGGACAGTAATGCCAAATCGTCTGCAAAGTCGAGGTCGTCAAGCTATCCACCACCCAGGGGACGCGCCTCAATGCCATATGGTCCCAGCGCGAGGGTTAAGGTATCTTTGTTTCAAATAATATTGTTTTAATTTTTTTTCAAACCCACACAATCAGCAACCAAATCCACTCACACATCACAAAATGCTACAAAGTACAATATTTCTAAGATTTGTTCCAAAAGCTACAAGATTTCTAAGACTTGATGGGTGAGACTGAGTGATATTTCTGGGAGCCTAAAATAACGAATGTAAATTATATCAGTGCACCCATACATGAATTTTTATTTTATTTTATTTATTTATTTTTTTTAAAACTTTTTTATTTGCATAACACACACATACACATAACACAATCAAAGTTACAAATTGCAGAGTTACAGATCCAATACAATATACTACACATAACTTTCAAGTTTAACAACAAAAAAGACATAATGTTTACTTATAATCTACAATATACTGAGTATGAGAGATGAGGGAGAAAGAGAGAGAGAGAGAGAGAGAGAGAGAGAGAGAGAGAGAGAGAGAGAGAGAGAGAGAGAGAGAGAGAGAGAGAGAGAGAGAGAGAGAGAGAGAGAGAGAGAGGCAAGAAAAACAGTGATAACATAATACAATTACGAGGTAATTTCGGAATACAGAGACCAATGACGATTAAATATCTCTAATTTACCTTTCATTACGTATGTACGTTTTTCTACAGAATAGCGGTATTTAAGCATCTGCTTAAAATGCACAATATTAGGAAAAATATTTTGCAGTCTTGATTTGTATATGTGAAATTTTGCCAATAGCAGAATAAGGTCAAACACATTATCTGTGACAATATTTTGCTGTCTACCAAAAAGTACAAATATCTCAGACAGGGAGAGAGTGGGAAAGTGATTATATGTATCTTTTAACCAGTCGATTAGATCTGTCCAGAAGGACTGGACATGCCCACAGTTCCAGAAAAGGTGTGTTAAGGTTTCTTCCTCACTTCCACAAAAAGTACAGACAGATGAATCTGACAATTTTCTCAAAAAAATATATCTTTTCGTTGGAAGCATTCGGTGGATAAGTCTGTACTGAAACCAGCGTAGCTGAGGATCAGAAGTAGTTTTTATGGCCGTACAGAATATTTTCTCCCACTCTAAATGAGTTTTAAAGTGCTTGCTCCATTTTTCTACGCAGATGGGATTTGATCTTAGCTTGGTCAGCCGTTGATAAGTAATCTTGCACCCTTGGCGGATAACTTTCCAAGCACAAGTGTCCGAGATGACTATTGAACTATCTGCGTCTATGTTGACACTTTTTTTGTATTCTCTAATTGCTCTAATAATTTCAGCATAGGTCAGAAAGTGTGTGCTTATATCATGATATTTTACCTTGAAATCTTCAAAACTTAAAAAGTTTCCGTAATTATCCATAAGATCTCTAACCTGAAAGATCCCATTGCATACCCATTCGGGGACATACATACATGAAATTGTTGGATGGTAGTCAAAGTGGCAACTGGGGTCTCAGAGCATTCATAATTTATCATCGAGTCCTCCATGCACAATACCTTGGTATTGAATTTGATATAAAATACAAGTCTACAAGAGGAATATGAATGTGTCTGTGATTTTCGATTTTACTGCTCTATGCCATAAGATCAAAGGCCAAAGACCAGAAACATGTCTTGCTCTGCGATTTCTGCACTTATGGATCGGCCCAAAGATCAGGATTCACAGACCAGTACATATCAATAGATTTAAACAAGAAGCATCAAAGGTTAATCAGGCTTTCCATTTTTGACGGACAAATTTTGACAGGGACGGAAAAAAAGGGGAACACTGTCCATCACAAATCTTGAGCAAAAAAAAAATAACCCTGCCATGTGTCAAGTATGCGATGGACTGTAGAGCACCTGGGATGGATTTTTGTTCATGCTGTCTGTCCCGTTGATGGACACCTTTAACCCATTTAGCCCCGAGTCCCTACAGCAGTCAATGGATTGACCATGATAATTCAAGGGTAGTGCCAGATTAGCTTGGCACCTTCAGGTGCAAAACTAATCTGGCACTACCCTTGAATTATCATGGTCAATCCATCTCCTGCAACTGGTACATAGTAATTAATTTGTGAGTTGTGTTCACCTTATGGCTGCATCAAGCACTGCTCTCTGTACATTTTGTGTATTTGTGTTGGTTATCGGAGGATTACAGGCATCATTTTGGTATCAACATGTTTGTTATCAGCAGCTGATCATCATGGTGTAATTTCTTTCTGTATTTTTTGAAAACATTTGGAGTATTTCATTGGAAAAGGAAAGACATTTTTCAGTTGAAATATCTATCAGTGACTTTTCAGCAGCCCCATGAACTGTACTCAGTAGTCTGTGTAGACAACACAATAGTGTTGCCTGTCAGACAGTCCTGCATAACAATAGTGTTTGTGACCTGGCCTAGTTTTGGTATTCAAGTGTACACTGTATAGATACTGTATTGATTGATACCTACAGCACCCTGATAGAGACTTTTATTTCTCAAACAAAGAACTTTAGACTCAAAAGATGTGTTTATGACATACTATCAGAGCTTGGGATTCTTGCCAAGCCTGGACGTAAACGTGGCTGCAGAGGTGGCAAATTATGCCCCACGCCCTGGACTTTTAGCACTTTCCAACAACCAGTCTTTAGAATTCCTGTCTTCGCCCAAGGGGCACCCTATGGTGTCTTAGCTGCTGCCTTCTGTGACTCAGTCACCACCTCTTGGTCCACTGCTGCACCTGTCTTTAGTGCCCCACTCTACACCCCAGGGGCACCCAGTTATGTTATCTCCACCCGAGCACCTGTCTTCAGTGCCCCACCCTCCACCCAAGGGGCACTCAGTATTGTCATCTCTACACTTATGCCTGTCTTCCGCGCTCCACCCTCCACCCCAGGAGCACTCAGTAATGTCCGCGCCATCCCAGTGCTTGTCTTTGATGTCCCACCCGTCATCCCAGAGACAGTCAGTAATGTCATCTCCACCCAAGTACCTGTCTTCAGTGCTCCATCCTCCACCCAAGGGGCACATAGTGATGTCACCTCCACTCCATCGCCTGTCTTCAGTGCCCCACCCTTCACCTCAGAGGTACTCGGCATTTTCATCTTCAACCCAGTGCCCGTCATCGGTACCCTGCTGTCCACCCCAGGGGTACTCGCTGTTGTCATCTGTAACCCATCACCTGTTTTCAGTGCTTCATTTGCCTCACTTATCTTCAGCCAAGTGACCTACCCCAGTGTCGCTTCCCCCACCCCACCCAACACCTCTTCCCCTGCCGCTGCTGTCACTACATTTACCACCGCCCATTCCGCAGGCTTCACCATCGCCATCATAGCAGCAAAGTCATCACATGCCTGCAACGCCCATGGGTCCTCCGCCAACACAATGCCTGCTGCCTGCATTATCAGTACACCAGTTGGGCCATCATACACCCGGTGTCCCACCGATACCACCTCTGGTTCCTCAGCCCCCACCATCATTATCATTCGTGTGTCAGCCCCCACTTCCACTTCATTGGGCCCCATTCCAACCATCACCATTCCCTCAAACCTCTCCATCACCCTCACAATTTCTTGAACGACCACACTTGTCCCAAGAAACATTACAACACGTCTCAGTCTACATCAGCTCCAAGAGAATCAGAAGCCATACTCATCAGACTGGTAATGTATCTAACCTTATTCAGGTTCATCTTCAAGACACTACCAAAGTACCAGATCAGCTGTGCTTGGCACTGTTTAACGTTCGTTCAGTTGGTTGTGCCAAGAAGCGCTCTGAAGCGTGCGAGTTTGTCACCGACCATCATGTTGACATTCTGTTTTTAACAGAGACCTAGTTTCGTGCCTTAGGTGATGAGGCCAAATGTGCTGATCTTGCCCCATCTGGATACTCTGTGAAATCCTTCTCCCACGCTTTTCGTGGGGGTGGTATTGCTGTCGTCCTCCATGAGTTTCTCCCATGAGTCTTTTGAGCTTGTACAGTTTACTCTAGCTTTAACTCAGAAAACTGTTCATTTTCTGTGCCTCTACAGACCCCCGCCAAACCGCATGAACAAATTAACTGATTCAATGTTTGTCGATCAGTTTCATGATCTTCTTGATCACTGTAATTCTCTTGCTGGCAGTCTGATAGTCCTTGGTGACTTTAACATCCACCACACCACCTCTGCATTCATGGACATTTTACACAACACATGTTCAGTCTCTCACAAGTTGTCGACAAACCAACTCATAGACATGGGCATACTATTGACTGGATCCTTCATAGATGTGATGATGATATCTTGTGCTCAGCACAGGTTTCTGATGCAATATGTTCAGATCATTACTGTGTGATCAGTCATTTGAGGGACATCGTCCCACCTCCAGTGCCTATGCTTACCACAGTGTGCAATGTCCGTGCCATTGACAGACTAGCTTTCAAGGCTGACCTCGTTCAGTCACTGTCACACCATCCTAGTCCTAGTGCCGAGGAGATTGATTCATGTTTATGCACTGTCTTAGACAATCATGCACCATCTTCAAAGTGTAAAAAGTCAGCTCATAGAATCAGCCCGTGGTATAGGCTTGTGAGCAAAGAGCTGCGTTCAGCTAAGCAGAGGTGGCGCCAAGCTGAGAGAATGTGGTGCTCAACTAGGTTGACTGTCCACAAGCAGCACATGTTCTAAGAAGCATGTGAATGCGATTGTTCATGGCAACAGGAAGATCAGCGAGTGCACAACAAGCAAAGAGTTGTGTAATGTGACCAATAAGCTTATGATGAAGAAGACTCCATCACCTCTTCCCACTACATTTCCCCCGTGCCAGCTGCCTCAGCTTTTTGCCGATTACTTCTTGATAAGGTCTGCAAAATTCGTGATTCTCTGGATCTCATGCCCACTTCAGTTTTGTTCACTGAAAAACGCTTCAGTGGAGAACCTCTCTCAGCCTTCGAGCCTGTGCTAGAGGATGAGTTCAGAAAAGTGATCACAAGCACTGCCCCCAAAACTTGTGAGTTAGACCCCATCCCCACTCCCTTGTTGTATGAGTGCCTGGATGAAGTGTTGATTGCCATTACACAAGTCATCAACAACTCTCTCCACTGGTATTTTTCCTGAAAGCTTCCAAGACTGCACTTGTGAAACCCCTATTGAAGAAACCATCTTTGGACCCAAATGTACTGAAAAACTATCGCCCAGTTTCCAATCTTACATGCCTATCAAAAATTCTTGAGAAAATTGTCCTTGCTCAAACTTTAAAGCATGTCAACTCTAATAGTCTGTTCAGTGTATTCCAGTCTGTGTATCGTCCCCATCGTAGCACTGAAACAGCTTTGCTGAAGATATTCAATGACCTGCTTTGTGCTTTGGACGAGCATACGATCACAGTCCTTGCTTTGCTGGACCTGTCCAGTGCGTTCGACACTATTGACCATGAAATTTTGCTGTGCCGTCTTCAATCTGTTTTTGGCATTGAAGGCACAGTCTTGGCATGGTTTAGTTCATACCTGACTGACATGAATGATCCCAGATTGTTTCTGTTGACGGCTGTCGTTCTGAGCCATCACCTCTTCGGTTTGGTGTACCCCAGGGCTCAGTCCTAGGACCTGTATTGTTTTTACTGTATGTTCAGCCCCTGTCTGACCTGATTAGTAGTCGCTCCATTTCCCATCATGCATTTGCAGATGATACGCAGATGAACAAAAGTGACACTGTCAAGCGAGCTGTGAATGCCGTCCAAAGCATAAGCCAGTGCACTGAACATGTCAAAGAATGGATGACCACTAACAAGCTGATGTTAAATGATGGCAAAACTGAAGCAATGTTGGTAGCTAATCCAAGATTATCTTCGTCCCTGCCTTTACCGTCATCATTGTCTGTGGATGGAACACTCATTGGCTTCTCTGAGAGTGTGAGAAACCTGGTTGTTACACTTGACTGCGGGTTATCTATGTCACTGCATGTAAGTGCAGTGTGTAGATCAGCTTATCTGGAACTTCGTCGCATTAGTTCAGTTCGTCACCTGCTCACCGTGGAAGCCACTAAAACACTAGTTTGTGCATTTGTGCTCTCCAAGCTAGATTATTGTAACTCTTTGCTTTGTGGCTGCCCTCAGTATCTCATCGATCACCTCCAAAAAATTCAGAACAATGCAGCCCAGCTTGTTGTGAGAGGCCATAAGACTGAACATGTCACACCCATTTTGAAGTCCCTTCACTGGCTACATGTGTCCTCACGTATTCAATACAAAGTTATGTCAATCTGTTTTAACTGCCTTTCAGGCACCAGCCCAGAATGCTTGTCTTCTTTGCTGCATGTGTATTACACCCTCTTGTGAGCTCCGCTCCTCTTCTGATAAAGAGAAGTTGTGTGTACCTTCTGTCCAAACTAAAACATTTGGTCAGCGCACTTTTGTTTATCAAGCCCCAGTGTTATGGAATACACTGCCTCTTGAGGTGAGAGACAGCGAGTCTGTCTCTGACTTCAAGAGGTCATTGAAAACTCACCTCTTCAAGCTTTACTTTGAATAACTGCCAGTGTTTGATGCCTTAGTTGTAGTTCTGTAATCCTCCTTGTTTAGACTGAATGTTAATTAGAACATAAATATTATGTATGCATTGTTGTTTAGTTCATTGTAAAAGTGGTGTGTTCGGGTATTGTGTTTTGTTTGTTATGTGCATATGCCATTGTATTTTTATTTATGTGTAAAGATTGTAAAGTGCTTAGAGCTTTTGATTAAAGTTATTCTCCCCAGGATCAAGCATCTCAACACAGTCAGAAAACTGTCTGCAACAGATACTGCTGACAGTATTATGTATGGGTCCTTTGTGTACTAACTTAGAGCTTTATGATGTAAATACAATGCCAAATGTCGAAATTCATCGTTTGGTGGGTGTGTTGTTTTTGTACCCGAGAGTGCAAATTATCATCTGCATCGGCCTCATTTTTAATTTGTGCATATTTACTAGCCTACGTCACAAGGCAGAGCCCGGTCAATACTGCGGATGAGGTCATTGGTGTGGGTACACACGTGTCAGTGTAAACATATACTGATGTTCTCCGGCATCCCGTTGACATAATTTTCGACGAGAATGTAAAATAAACCTTCCATACTCACTATGCTGTCAAAATCAATGCGGGTTCCACTTGACCTGCTACCCTGAGTAATGATCGTGCTGGGGGCATGGCTTGTTCGACTCGGTCTCCGCGCCAAGCGACTGAGCCAGCGTCACGAAACAGAACAGTGGTATTTATACCCACTTTCTGCACTGCAATTTCACATCTCACACATCGAAGTCTACGTAACTGAAAGCATCTCTGGAAACGACAAATGCACCATCGCAGCAGAAACACTGCCTCTGTCAATCGAGTGATTGAGAGCGGCCCGCACAGACAAAAATGTGTCACGACCAGCAATGTCAGTGCCACAATTTTGACACACACCGTAGTTTTCAGATCTTTGCAGCATAAAATCTGATGAACTAGCTCGTAACTTTATGATAAAATAGGTTTAAAATCTTGCAAAATCAGTAAGAGATAAATTCTACTGAAGATCATGAATTCTGAAAATCACTAGCGCTCGCGGAACTATAGGAAGATCAACAAAGACCGTAGCCGGATTACTTACTGATTCACATAGCAAGAAAGCGACAAATCCCGGATAAGCAGTCAAGCCAAGCTCTATATTCCCTTGTCCGATGTCAATTCTACTTTCTCTTTCTTCTCTTCAATTCCAAGTCTGTCATTGTCGGCCGGCGCGAGTCGACTGATACTTTCTTGTTTTCGTTGCTGGTTCATCCGCCATCTTGTCTCCGATTGGTTATAATCATGCAGATGACCTAAGGTCATATAGAATAGTTATGACATCAGCTACCATCGCCTATCAGAAGCAATCTTTTGACTGGGTCCAGTCACAAGGTTCCTGTGGCCTCTTTTCGCTTTGAATGGACGAAAGAAAGCATTTAGGGTGGTCATTGTCTAAGTGGGTGTGTATACTGAATGTAAAAGCTTTTTGTGAACTGAAGCATTAAAAAAGGTCAGGACTGCCCCTTTAAGATTCAGCGCTATATAAATACTCATTATTATTATTATTATTAGGCAACACCTCCAAAATTGGAGAAATGGGACCTTGGGGCTAAAAGGGTTAAATCCTAGCAGAAATCCTGGTTACTGGTATCTCTGTCAACAAGATGCAATGATTCTCATGCAGCTGCAGGGGTTCACGACAATCTCTGATTTGTGGACCTGTCATTTTGTGGATCTGCCATTTGTGGATCTGTCATTTTGTGGATGTGTCAAACTGGAATACAGCAGACTACAGACTGAGAACACTGACCTGGTCTTGGCCTGGTAGTTAGCAGCGTGTCGTGCTGTGTATGCTGGGGGAGGCCCTGCTGGTCCCCGCATAGACTGAAAAGGACAGATGTCATCACAGTATAAAAGAATCAAGGAAGTGGATAAAGTGTGTAGATTTCAAACTTAACCCCTTCGCTGCCCACAAAAGCTTAACACCACCAAGCTAAGAAGTACCCAACGGAGAAAGAAACACGCTTAGAAAAAAACGGTACAACACAATTTATTAATATTTCGGGTAAATACCCTTTGTCAAAATAGACAAACAAACAGAGACATTAGCCGCTACTTATCTTCAGATGCAGAAGGAATGTGCATCTGAAGATAAGTAGCGGCTAATGTCTCTGTTTGTTTGTCTATTTTGACAAAGGGTATTTACCCGAAATATTAATAAATTGTGTTGTACCGTTTTTTCTAAGCGTGTTTCTTTCTCCGTTGGGTACTTCTTTGCATTTCACACGCTTGGCAGTCACCTTTTTGGTCTGGATTGCTTATTTCACCACCAAGCTGCAAGACGTTCAGGTCCTCCTAAGCCCCTGCCATCATGGGGGCTCGTGAAATGTATGCCTGTTGCTGAAACTGCTGTGCATCAATGTTCCTTTAACCATTATCATTCAGAATACACCAGTGTGTGAAATAAGTTTGACTAAAATAGTTCAAGGGTGGTGCCAGGATAGCTTGGCGCCTCTAGGCGCCAAGCTATTCTGGCACCACCCTTGAACTAAAGCCATTGGTCTATATCTTTATCTGTAAGTACTATAATGTAGCTTGCATATGGCAGTGTACAAATTTGAAGCTTTTAGCCTCAGTATGATATGGGTTAATGTACCATTATGTGTAAATCTGACAACAAATTTCAGCACCGCATGTGTTTGTTATGCCTTGTGAACTTCTATGGCATTTGGGATATGCAGCAAGCACATAATGACATATGCAAAATCATACTTGTTTATTGTGTACTGCCTTTAGCGCATCAATCTATTTTCAGATGTTGCTTGTACACAGATGTATTTAGAGAACACAGTGGAGTCATTGTCAAATGATGTAAAGATATAAAGGATACATAAAGAATAAAGGAAATAAAGATGGTGTGTTTTGGACCATAGCCAGACTTGTATTTAGCGTTTCGTAACCATCAGTTGCAGAAGTGATTCTTTGAGCAGTTTTGGTCACAGCAGGCTTTTAAAGCTCCCCAGTGCAAAAGTCATTATTTGGTGTAAGTGAGAAATTAACCATGCATATACAGTTGATGCCACAAGTGTCTCACAGTTCAGTCAGGTTGTCGAAGATGAAATAAACGCGGTCAGAAAGAGACAGATTCTCATGAGCCCCTGTAATTGCAGGGGCTCACGAGGATAGATTCTCTTGGAACAGCATGAAGGCCCATCCCTTGAAAATATTCCAAGAGTTCCATACAGTTCCTCACCTGCATTGGATACATTCCTGGCACAATTCCCATCCCTGGAGACCCCATTCCTGGATAAAACGGAACGCCCTGAGAGAATGAAGCCTGCCCTCTGAACGGTTGACCAGTGCCTGTGAACATTGGTTGGCCAACAGGACCCATTCCCATACCCAAATTTGGCATGGCATTGTAAGCTGTGGAAGCAAAAGAAGCTCAAAATCAAAATGTCATCAACTTCAGGGGAATATGACTCCATCACAGTGTGTGTGTGTGTCTGTGTGTGTGTGGCATGTGTGTATATATGCATGAATGCGTGTGTATGTGTCACTGTCTGAGAATCACTGTGTATGGCTTTTGTTCTTACCTGATGAATGCGGAACTCCACCTTGGCCTGCCATATTTGGCAATCTAGAAAACAAAACAAAAAAGACTTTATATCCACTACTATAAATTTCCATAAAGGGAAGACATCATAATATTAACCCCATTATGCATGCACCCACTGGTACTGTGTACAAAACTGGTGGCTGCATGCACAAGATGGTTATGTTACTTTGACATTCTCATGATAGTTGACTGGTGCCAAAATAGGTTGCTGCCTTCAGGCGCCGAGCTATTCTGGCACCACCCTTGAGGTACAGTGGAGTCCAGTTAACACGAACATGCTTTACACGAATTTCTGGTTAACACGAAACGTTTTTTAATCCCCGGCTGAGAGCCCTCTTGTTCTCTATTAAAATTTCATGGCTAACACGAAATGCTTAACACAAAATTCCTGCTTAGCCCGAAGATGATTTTGTTTCCCCAGCAGAACATTTTATAGTAATTTTACCTGTTTAACATGAACAACCATCCCAAGAACTGAGACGATTCCATCCTCCGTGTAACACCGCACGCGGAAGGTTTGTTTTCAGAAGTAGGGGAGCTGGGTGGCTCGGTGGTAGAGCGTTTGACTCTTGCTCGAGAAGTCGTGGGTTCGAACCCAGCTGGGGTCAAAATTTGTACAGACCTCTTTTCGGTGTCCCGTCTTTGAAATCACCTTCGTGGTAGACAAAAGACGTTACGCCCTAAATGTTTAACTTTTTGTTTGTTTTCAGAAGTACCCGCGAACTCGGTTATGCAATAGCGAATACGCCTGAATGACCGCATGTTAGCTTTTATACCTTGGTGAAGTTGGTCTGATCAGCATCGCCAATGGCTGAGGCTATCTATTGTTTTCAAGCACTAATGCTCAACAAGCGCTCACGAGTACTGGTACACAAGTGACGGAGCACGCTGATGGACACACGTCCACCGCAGGTTCCGTACAGACACACTGCCTAGAAAGAGGGAGGGAGTTAATAGTAGTGGGTGAGGGAGAGTGGAGAGATGCACATTTCTTACATAGAGCCCTGTTTCTGAAAATGATCGATCGGTGGCAAACATAGTGAGTTAGTCAAGATGAGATTCTTCCTTTCCCATTCTTTATTCAAGCAAAGACAAGACCGACTATGTGATGTGCGGCGGGAGTGAGCGAGATAGGGAAACTGCCATCTCAACTGATAGTGTTTCTGTATTCTGCCGATCTTGTATGTGTATTCATTCATTCAGTCAGTTATTTTTAGTGCTTGATTTTTCATTCCTCAATATGAGTTTGATAAACACATACAGGTCTGATTTGTAAGCAATAGACGCAAAGTGCTACAGAGGGTGAAAACAGCAGTTCCAAGGATCGTGACAATGATCAACGTGAAACATTTATAGTATTGCCCGTACACATTGGTACACGGATAAAAATAGCACACTAGCTCCTACACTGCACGTGGTTACGGAGCTGTTTCATCAGATGGATTGTTGTTTTCCTGATGGACTGTACTGATGAAGTGTGTACCTTCTGTCCAAGCTAAAACATTTGGTCAGCGCACTTTTATTTATCAAGCCCCAGTGTTATGGAATACACTTCCTCTTGAGGTCAGAAACAGCGAGTCTGTCTCTGACTTCAAGAGGTCGTTGAAAACTCACCTCTTCAAGCTTTACTTTGAATAACTGCCAGTGTTTGATGCCTTAGTTGTAGTTCTGCAATCCTCCTTGTTTAGACTGAATGTTAATTAGAATATAAATTATTATGTATGTATTGACTATTGTTGTTTAGTTTATTGTAAAAGTGGTGTGTTTGGGCATTATGCTTTGTTTATTATGTGCATATGTCATTGTATTTTTATTTTTGTGTACAAATTGTAAAGCGCTTAGAGCTTTTGAGTAAGATTAAGCGCTATATAAATACTCATTATTATTATTATTATTACATTAAATCGACGGGCTGTATGCATGTGGTCTATTGTTTTTATATTGAGGTGAAAGTAAGCAAGTAAAGTATGATACTGTGCACATTTAACCTCCAGGGCAGGGCACACTTGGATACACATCTCTCACACACTCTCTTGTTTCAGACTGTGAACAAGTTTTAGTCTAAATCAGTTAACACAAAATACGTTTTACATGACTAATTTTCCCTGTCCCCAGAAATTCGTGTTAAGCTCCACTGTAGTATGACAGCTGACTAATCTCCAACGGGTGGTACACAGTCTGCATAGATGACTCTCAAAGTCCCTAATCATTGCTAGGTGTAAGTTAGTTAATTATGATGAATTGGCAGTAGACTGATGCTCACGAGTGAAACAAAAGAAAAACAAAACACACTTTCACACTATTATCAACTTTTCCATCTAACAAAACGTTCTATACATTCTCACACTGTCGAGCTACACAATTACATAGATAACATCTAGCATATTAATTAGTGTCAGCTGACACTCCTGACAGTAATAAATAGCATCTTTGCATTGTGGCAATCCACATAAACATCCATTCGTTGTACAAATACTCTGAGGCAATAACTGCACAATAAAAGTGCTTGTACAGGAACACAAACCTTTAAAATTAGCTGACACATGTATTTATATAAATATTAGAAACTTTAATATTTATTTACACTACATCAATACTACCTGTCCTCGTTGAACCTTTTTCTCCTATAACATTCCAAAACAGTTTACGTGTTTGAATTTATGGTCAGTGCATGAACCCTAAACTTCCATATAATCCTGACTTATGGTCCTTGTGACGTGGAGATCATTATGTTTCATCAAAACACACCCCCGTCGAATTGCCCCTTACCTGTTGTCCGCCATCTTGGCACTCTTTGATATGAAAGAGCACTTTCTGTCACTAAAAGATAGTTGTAACCACGGACCTTTATTACTGGATGGCTGTCTGCTCCCGCTCTCTCTCATACCTCCTTACCGCGAGTGAGGAAAAAGGTCAAACTTCAAGGCCAAGGGACTCCGAACTTCCGTTTTCAGTTTAAACATGGCTACGCAGTTCAATGTTGACGAGATCCTTGAGGTAAATCCCAGCGTTTTATAATACAACTACTTATTTTACGAACGAAAGATCTGTAGAATCATTAACTTTAATTGTAACTAAGACATTTCCTGTTTTTCTTGAGGAAGTTTTTTATTTATTTATTTATATTTTAACGACCCAAACTGACGAGTGGTAAGTTTGTTGCAGAGCGGTCGGGAATGCAATGCTTATCGATTGACGGACTTTCAAAATGACTGAGAAATGTAATTAGAGATGTGAAATATGCAGATAGCCCAATGAAATAAAGTAGAGACTTATTGTTCATGTGTTACTTTTGTCCAGAGTGAAGTCATGTGTGGTGAACCGGTTTCAGATGAGGCAAATCAGAAGAGTCCACTGACAGAGGTGAGCTTTGGTATCGATATCTTGCCTTACGAGTGAGAAAGAGCCAGGTGATAATTGAGAGAAAAAAAAGAGTGACTGTAATAATTTAACTATTTGTAGATTCCAGGTGTGTGTAAAAACAATAATAATTAAACAAAAGAAGGAAAATATGTGCTTTCTCTAAAAAGGAGACCCTCCCCCCCCCCCCCCCCCCTCCATACACATGTTTTTAACAGGTTAAAATAATGGATCACCAAATTGTATTAAATCAGGACCAATCCAACCGCTGTGTGTAGGTGCATTTGGAAATACTAAATTGTGACCACTTATGTTTCAGCTCAACATGCAAGACATAGACCGCGCATGTTGGTTCCTGGCTAACAACTGTATATCGATCAATGCAAAGGAATTTTTCAAAACTGCATCTAGTAAGTACAGTGGAATGTATGCATTTTTACACCCAAATGGACGAGCCAATGTAATTGTTAATACATAGAAGAGTTTTAATGTGCCAGCTACCCATTTCCTTCCCTATCTTGATATTTGAAAAGAAGCGTATGCTTGGAAATAAAATGTGATACATTACCATTAGTAATGCACATGATAGTGATGTTTCCTGGTTATTATGGCTGGTTTGTTTGTTTTATGTGTTCGAGTTAAGTGATGTGTTGATAAATTCAGGATTACTATATGATTTGGAGATGAACATCTGTGTGGTGGTGGGAATGTTTTTTTTTTGTTATTGTAATGTGATGTGTGTGCTTGAGTCAAATGTTTAAGTGCAATAAATATGTATAAATATTTGTATAATAGGTATAAATGTTTAAGTGCATTAAATATGTGCTACACTGACACATCTTACTTTAACTTGTAATTTATTTTAGGATCAAGCGTTTTGGAAAAGACCGCATTTTTGAACACATGTCTGGTTGCAAGGAGCAAGTTTCCAACCACAGCAAGGGAGAAGGCATGGACAAAATTCAATGCGGCTTACCAAGACCACATGTTATCTGTCACATCTTTGACCGGATCTGTTCAAGCGTCGATGTGGCTGTGCCTCCAACTGTTTCAACAGTTGCTAGATGACAACTACCCAATCTCATCTGTGCAGTCAGAAGATGCTGCACTCCATGATTTAGATGTCCCGCTCTCAGATGATATGAAAGATATTATCTACCATATTGGTGGAAGCATTGTGCAGAAATTGAAACAGAGGTATCTGCGTTTGAAAGACAGTGCGCAGAAAGAGGAGAGGCTGCAGTGCCTGAGGAAGTTCAGCCAAGAGGAAGACCAGGCAAGCGTACTGACATCAGCCCTTAACCGAGGAGGATTGATTTTCCTTAGACAAACACCAAAAGAATTCTTTGTCTTTTTGGAGAAGAAAGTGTGCCTCCTGTTCAGCAAGAATGAGAGCAGCTCCAGTCAGAATTTCAGCACTATGTGCTGCCAAGATCAAAACATTTTGGCAGCATACACAGAGATGACCTCTGATTGCGACGTTGGTGATGAAAGCAAGGAGGCTGTATGTTTATCTATTATGCAGCTTTTCTTCAAAATTCGAATACATCATGAATGCAAGAAGTACATGGAGAAAGTGAAGTCGACAACCGCTGTGTCCGCCAAAGGCCTGAGGAAAGGTCTTAAACTAGAGCCTTCGAAGAAATAGGCTGAATCTTTTGTGAAACCATGTATGTATTCACTGGTAATTTACTACTACTACTGTTTTATCATGTATTGGAATTCCATCTGGTGAAATAATGAGCTCTAGCCTTGATGGCATACCTGACTGTGCCAATATTATGTTCTTTTATAATACAGTAGTAATACTAGTATTACACACTTTCTCGCGACTGTGCCAATATTTAATGTTAAATTATCCCTCTTGGTTTGTTTTATACTTTGATGCATTAATATAATAGTAACATCAACTGATCTTGGTTTGTTTTATACTTTGATGCATTAATATAATAGTAACATCAACTGATCTTGGTTTGTTTTAGACCTTGATGCATTCATATAATAGTAACATCAACTGATCTTGGTTTGTTTTATACCTTGATGCATTCATATAATAGAAACATCAACTGATCTTGGTTTGTTTTATACCTTGATGCATTCATATAATAGAAACATCAACTGATCTTGGTTTGTTTTATACTTTGATGCATTAATATAATAGTAACATCAACTGATCTTGGTTTGTTTTATACTTTGATGCATTAATATAATAGTAACATCAACTGATCTTGGTTTGTTTTATACTTTGATGCATTAATATAATAGTAACATCAACTGATCTTGGTTTGTTTTATACTTTGATGCATTAATAGTAACATCAACTGATCTTGGTTTGTTTTATACTTTGATGCATTAATAGTAACATCAACTGATCTTGGTTTGTTTTAAACTTTGATGCATTAATATAATAGTAACATCAACTGATCTTGGTTTGTTTTATACTTTGATGCATTAATATAATAGTAACATCCACTGATCTTGGTTTTGATTTGGCTCCTTAGGAGTCCATAAATCAAACTTGAAATTTGAGTTCCTTGGTAATCCACTCAGGCCTAGACTTGGATCTACACTTCATGTATACCTGACTCGTGTTCTTTGGTATTACAAACTCAGACATTGGAGTCTTGTGTGTAGTCTTGATGTATATATGACTGCGACAGTTTTATGTTCTTTGGCATTTCAAACTCAGTCCTAGTCTTGATGTATATATGACTGCGACAGTTTTATGTTCTTTGGTATTTCAAACTCAGTCCTAGTCTTGATGTATATATGACTGCGACAGTTTTTATGTTCTTTGGTATTTCAAAATCAGGCCTAGTCTTGATGTATTATATGACTGCGACAGTATTAGGCCCCCCAAAATAATATGTCTGTTTACAGTAACATAGGGAAGAAAAAAACGTTTTTCACCTTTGGTGAGATTTTTGTTGGCTTTTTTCCAATTTTTTAACCAGACGATGCCAAAAGTTTAGGATTGGGCCCAAAAAATTGGGTTGGTTGGGATACAATAAACAGACATTTTTTTGGGGGGGCCTTATGTTCTTTGGTATTACAAACTCAGCCCTAGTCTTGATGTACATATGACTGCGACAGTATTGTTCTTTTGTATTACAAACTCGGTCTAGTCTTGGGTCTAGTTTTCATGTATACATGACAGACAATATCCACAAATTATGTGATTTTTTTTCTTGAACAATTTTGTTGGAAAATAAACAGTGGTAATGTCAACCAATGTATTTTGATGTTTATATTGCATGATGAGAAATGACACACACACATACACAAAAGACCAACATCTGCTTACAGACAGGGCATTGTTTTTCACAAACGTCTCATAGAATATATCTTTCTTGATCACCATAAATGTACATGTTCGCTAATTTTTAAAAAAAATCTTCAACTAGGTAATACAATAAAATGCATATTCACATTCACCATTAATTTTTTTTTTTTAAAGTAAATGTTATCATGAAGTGTCGCATTTTAATCCATAGTTGAACATTTGTCTATGAAGATTAAAAAAAAAAAAATTGCACACACAAAAGAACTGCTTGCGAGTTTGAAATTCGATCAGTGCAGGTGTAATACTTTTTGGTAGTGACAATATCTTCACACGTCAAAATGAAGTTGCAACGTTGCATAATGTTAATGATCATGACACCGATACAACCAAAATCTGCTTAAAGTCTACTTTTGTTTTCACAAACATCTCGTACAATATGCTTGCTGTTTTTCAATCAACATAGATGTACGTTACATAAATTTTTTAAAATGTCATCACGAAGTGTCACATTTTTATTCAATTAGTCAAAGAATAATTAAACACTCAAACCATTTAAAAATATTTCTAGATAACCACACACATTTACAATCCTATTTAGCTGTGGCCCGTTTCAGTTGTACACACAAACCAACACGTCTCTCTACTCACCATTAAAAAAATGTTAATGAATAAATATAAAAACAAAACAAAAACCACAAATAATATTGCTAATAATAAAAATAATAAATGACAATCTTTATTAGCGAGGGAACGAACCATGATCCTTTTAACTGAAGATAATGAAGAAAAAGAGTTATTCCTCGACTATTTCAACGTTTTTCCAAATATAATCTGGGAATACAAAAATATAAACATGACAACAGAGTAGCAGCAATAGTCCACAAGGAACAAACCTTTCACGGATGCATTCATAATTAATAGAACCATGAAGAACACACTGCCCACTGGGTACAAAAATATCCTGCATTTTTAACAATGGCACAAGATAATGAAAATATGAGCATTTCATAAATTCTCTCTTAGTAGTCAGCATGTCAATAAAATAAATTCTACACTATCGACACCGACGCCTTTCTCTCTGTATGTAAATAAGAGAACTATACTTTGAGACTGATATCGAACACAATGAGGCACGTCTCGAAAGCATAGTTTAATGAAACAGCAAAAAATGTAGGGGTCAGTCCCACATGACACTCAGTTATTTCTGGGTTTCTTCTTCAGAGGGCTGCTCGAGATAGTCACGGAAGGTCGCTGGTGGTTGTTTTCTTTGACGTTGCCCTGTGGCGTGATGGTCAGTGCCAGCTGGCGCTGAAGCCTTATCGAATTCTCCTGGTAGGCGAACTGAAGCAAGTTGGGATTTTCAGCTGTTCTACCCATGGCTCTGTGGCGACCAAAATGTTCCTCTATGGGGTCCTGGCAAAACTTGTTTGACAGAACAAATTCAACCCCATTGGCCAGCATGAACTTGGTCGCCTCAACAAACCCATGAACTGTCATTACTAGGCCCCTGTACGTCTGAAATGACAAAAACATCTTGGCCCTCTCAGCACGGGTGAAGGGCCCGGGCCTGTTCTCCACAGAAGATCGCCACTCCTCGAGGAACTGCAGGAATTCTGTTTGTAAATAATTAAATCGAGGATCATCTACCTGGGTATAAGCACTCAGGTCAGGTTTTCTCTTTCTCTCTGCTTCCAAAAGGTGTCTCGAGTTCAGTCAAAGAATCGATCCATGTGGAGGATGAACTTTGCCATCTCCTGTCTGTCAGGCCCCCCAAATTGTTGCATGATGCGCCCAACTCGCTCACTCAGTGCCTGTGCAGCCAGACGGACATTCATGACTGAGTGTGGACTCAGGTGTACATGCTGCAGCGTGAGGCGAGTGCGTGCCAGGCCCCTCTGCATATCGGCGTGGTACAAGTCAGCAATGTGCCGCCACAGCATGTACTCCCCATCCTTCCAAAGCAGTCTTGTAGTGGATCCCTCTGCGCTGCTGACCAGATTGTTGCGAACTGTCTTGATGAGGTGGGGAGGGTCACTGATGAAATAGATCCACCTATCTGGGGCAAAGAAATTGAGTGTTTTAAAACATATTTCCTCCTGCCTGCCGTGCATTTGATACAGACGCTGATTGGCTGGTGCCTTGTCACTGGTGCTGACGATGACTTGGAGGCCAGCATCTTCAAGACGGCCAACTGCATTCCAAAACAAGGGATACAACTGGTCAGATGTTGCTGTTCTGGTAGGGAATAATCCCAAACTCATCTTTAATGTAGAGTTTACCCCCACAACATAAAAGACAAGGGCATGAGAAGCAAGTTTCTTTGGTCTGCATTCAAAATCCCATTCGTCCTTGCTGTTTATGAAGCCCACCAATTCCCCCATGCGATTGTCGAAGACAAGATCGGATTTAATTGACATCTCGTCGTGTAAAAGAACGACAAACCGTTGATTTGCTGGCAGGCGCTCTGCAATACGCTTTAATTCTTCCCAGACTTCTGGCTGAAATCCTTGCTGTGGATGTACAGCTGATGTGTACTCTCGCAAGGTGCTCTTACCTGGTAGCTTCAAGATGCCAGTCTTTCTGAGAGTTTCATAAGCCGTCTCACTCTTGGAGTGGATGAGGATGGCAAGTCGGATCATCATGGGATGCCATCTCATTCCATGTTCTTTGGTAAGGAAGGCCTTTTGTTGCTCCTCCCAAAACAACTTTTGAAGGGGATTGTTTAAGTTCCCCATCACCCCCTGTTGCAGGTCACGATGCAAATCCTCTGACAATACAACAGAGTCATTAGCAAGTTTAGACTTAAATTTCTCAAGTTCCTTTTGTAGAGTATTGTTCTGTCTTCTCGCATGTTTTAGTGCTTCTTTCAGCTTATTGTTGTGAAGCGATCGGAGAGAGTCATTTGGTTTCAGTGGCTGCATCATCCTGCTCTCATGCCTCTTCTTTTTTTCCATCAATAGAGCTTCAGCTTGATGGCATGGTCTGCACCACTCTCCTTTGTTGTCTGGCTGATACAGAAGCTGGCAGTGGATGGATCTTACACATGAAGTATGTTGCATTGCCCCGTTGACCACCAAGTACTGAATGTGCTGGTAATATGATGTCTTGCTATCAGGTGGCCCCGCAAACTGTTGCAGCGGTGCTGATGTGATGCCTGTGCACACATCCATGGCCTGCAGCTCTCTCAGAAAAGCACTAAGTTTCTTGCCTTCAAGGTCAGCTCCCAAGTGGGCTGCAGGAATACCAATAACCTGCAGAACAAAAATAAACATAATTAGTTAAATTTGCAGCAACACAGCATATTAATTTTTACCATAGCCACCACGGCTTATCCAAATCACTCTAAGTACCTTTTAATTTTTAGTGAACCGCGTTCCGTTAGCCCTTATTTTGGTTCTTCCATGCATTTTATGCTTAATAATGGCACTATTTATTTTAACAAATCCAAAGAAGACAGATTTCAAGTTTGGAAAAAAGGAATCCAGACATGATTTCCAGATCTTTTAATCTTCAATCAAATTTTCCAAGATCACTATAATTTCAATTATACATTTAATTTGTTTAGCACCATTTCAATACAATAGTGCTCAAAGCACTTATACACACTCACGCAATTTAAGACAATATGTAGAAATTATATCACGATATAACACTTTGGCTTAAAATAAATAATAAAAAACAACATTGCAACATTTTAATTTTGATACTGTAACAGAAATTTATTTTGGTTCATGTCACAAAAAAAGCTGCATAAAAATAAAAATAAAAAATTTAAAAATATAAAAATAATCTACAAGCACAAACAGAAAAAGAAGGGAACAAAGAGGCGCACGCTCGTCATTTTCAAGCACAAAATCAATGACTACTTGATTCTGTAAAAAAAAAAAAAAAGACAGAAATAGCATTCAAGAACAATGATTGTAACATACCTTCACATTTGCAAGAAGGTGTGGGGTTCCCATGCTGACAACTATCCTCCACTGGTTTTTCTCTGATGGCAGTCCAATCTGCAGTGATGACGGTGTGCTTTCCATCATCACCCACCCTGGTGGCAAAGTCTTTCTTGCATCTCTTTGTACATCTTCAAAGGTTCGGTAGCAAATTCTTACTGGCACAGGAGGTGGCTCTCGTGCAGTCTGTAAAAAACAAAAGTATATCACACCTATCACACATACACATATTATATATACACACACACACACACACACACACACACACACACACACACACATCTATATATATGCATTTCTGCTCAACTACACATTCACCCAGGCAAACTGTATTGTCAGTTTGATTTTGTTTTTTACTAGATACAATTTCGTACCAAGTGCTGTGTACTTCTTGTATGAAGTTTTAATTTTCATTCACACTTTTGAACTAAAGCAGTTTGTTTTGGATGCTTTTACTAAAATGTTGATGAAAGTTATGAAAAACGCATGATCCGGCAAAATAAAGTTAGCAGAAAATTGAGAAATACAAACTTGCGGCCAACAATAAAATTAATGTCTACTACTTACTGGCTCTGGCCTCATAGTTTTGCTTGTTTCGATGGATTTTCTTGGCATCCAGTGAAGCGGCATACTACCGGGAACAAGTCCTGTGCACCTGCCTGTTGGCCCTGCAAAATTTGTACACTGAACATAAATATCTGCATTTATCATGATGAGACAGAAACTTGTAAGTTACCACACAGTATCGTTATTGTCTAAAACTACAAGAAAATTTAGTTAGGCCTACAGAGTTAAAGGTGCACAATAAAATTTTAAAACAGATGAATACAAAATCTGTTAAAGTATACGATCTAATATATATAAAATAGATATAATTTAATTATTGAAATTTGCGCATTGCTGGTCCCGTACACTAACGACATTACGGTAACAAACAACACTGGAAAGTAACAGACCGGTCAGACCACTCACTCCGGCACACCGCATAAAGAGATTAAAGCTCCGTATTAAAAGCTAATATTACATGAATAATAACACGAAAACATGTGCAAGCATTTCATCAAACTTACCTCGTTTCAAACAGTTCTCATCAAAGTGACGAGAGCAGATCAATGCCTTATCTGCATTGAAACTTGTGTCGCAACGGTTGATGGCTTGTATCAAATCACTTCGCCATTTGTTAATGTCTGAATTTTTCCCAGCCTTCGGGATGGACAAAAACGACAACCCCCTGCATTTTCCGGCTGTTGTATGACAGCCCACAACGCAGCAATTCCGGTTAGATCGCATCGCCATTTTCATGCACGAAATTACGCCACAAAATAATAACTGGAAACTTTCGCCAAACTTGTAAAGATGCCACCGGAAGTAACTGATCCCTTGTCTGCAAGTTTGACCTTAGACCCATACTATTTCGACCTTGACCCCAAGACAGCCATCCAGTAATAAAGGTCCGTGGTTGTAACCAAAATATGAAGGGCGTCTTTTTACTCAAATAATTCTCAAATAAAACCACTGACACCCCAGTGACCTAATTGGTACACACATTTGTTGTGTCAGTCTGTCGTACACAAACCAAGGGGAATCACCACATATAGTCAGTCTGTCGGTATTGGCCGCTTGACATAGGAGCGCACGTTTTTCCCAAATATCTCCGCAAAATAACACTTTTCGGTACAACTTTAAGAACAAGTATAATTAGTGCCAATTGACCTAATATGGAATATTTTTTACTAAATTCCTGTGATTTGTCGATTTTGCTGTACAGTCGTAAAAAAAAAAGGTGAAAAGACAAGAATAAAAGCCATTTTCAATAGCCTAAATAGAGCCCCAGCCGATTTCAATATCGAGGTCAAGCACACTGACAGACTGAGCAGTTTCAGGTTTGAAAACTTGGCCAATTCACGTGAAAATGGATCTTTCTTATATTAGGCTTAATATATCTGGGGTACATTTCGGATGTAAAATCTGCCATTTTATGAAAAAATTCCGAAATTTTACGACTGTACAGCAAAATTGACACATCGTTCGATTTTATTAAAAGTGAATCGTATTAGGTCAACTGTCACTGAATGATATTTGTTCTAAGATCGTGCGTTGATGTACAATTGTGTTTCGCTAAACGAACCCTTAAAACGCCATGTAATAATCGCTCTTCGTTCAGGAATTCGCGGAAACTACAGATGCACCGCTGCCTGGGAACAGTAAGAGTGCACGTGGCACTGGTAGCAGACGACATCTTGGTTATTCTTTGGATAACCAACACTTATTTACAACTCTCTTTTGCGTTGGTGTCCAAGATGGTATATATCGACGTTTTACCCCAATATACACATACACAAACACAACAGTTAATGGTTATTTGTCAGCAGAACAGAAAAGTTATGCATTTAGTAATAAAAAACATAAAACTTTAACCATTCCATTCTGGTCTTTCCGACTGAAATGCTATTTTTTGAGTGGATAGTCAGGGATTACACAATATAAAGGCGACCCATATCGAACATTGCACCATCAAAATGGCGAACCCCAGCGGCTCGGTAGGTCTCCCACGTGGAAGTTGTTTACTACGTGAAAACGATTTTCGGGTTTTATGTACGATTCTTTGTCGTCGATCTGATCTCTTGCATTTTGTTGCAGAGTGCTGATGCGCTGAAACGATTTGCGGCGAAAATCACTGCGTCAAGCACCAAAGAACGGATCGGCGTTCTACAAGATGTTACTAGTTTTGTCAAGAACGGAGGTAATTTTAAGTAGCATTTTGTCGTATTTTGCCAATGTGTACGTTTTAAAAGGCAGTTACATTAATGGAAAATACAAACACAGTATTATCCTCATAAGTAGTTGTTGATCCCCATTATCTTTCCCCTCCTGCAGACTGCAAAATGGATGCTACTCATTTAAGTGACATCATGCCAGCTGCAAGTGCTAATTTTAAAGGACACAGACTTCCAGCTCTTGCTGATTTCGTCTAGGGGGGTGGGGGGGGGGGGGGGTGGGCCGGGGGGTTGGGGGAGGGGGTATGTTCTGCCTGTTTGTCGCCGATGTCCGCGCATCGCTTTTGATCAACCTCTCATCATGTCTGTCCGCGCCTTGGGAGGCTGGGTCATTGGGGGGAGAGCTGTTGTTCCCTTCTTTGTTCTTTGTTGGTGTCAGGCTCCTGCTTCCTCCTTTGTGGTCACAGTCCAAGGCCCGGTTTTTAGGCCCGCATCCTTACTGTTTGAGGGGGGTTGATTTTTACTAACCCCCCTATAAGTGTGTCTGTATTTCTCTGTAGGGGGGTGTTGTACCCTCCATTGCCCAGGGATTGCATGGACGAAGGATGCTAAACCTCCCTGGGTACCCTATTTATTTTGATGGGTGGTGACCGTAAGCAGGCGAGCGGGGAGTCACGCGTTGTCGGAGTGCCATCTAGGGTACCTCGCCCCCCTAGGTTGTCTAACCCCCATGTCCCGGGACTCTTCGGGGTGCACCGCGGCTCCCGAACTCGGCCCGCCATGGTACTGCCAGCCTCGGTGCGGGCTCCGCGGAGCTCCCCGGGTCCCTACCCCCTCCGGATAGGGTTAGGAGTTACGGGCCATGTTTTCCCCGGCCATGAGGGGGGCACTCCGCGACTCTCGAGGCCTGGGAAGGTCGCAGGAGCCACCCCGCCGGGGAAAAAAAACATCATGCCAGAAGATATTTTTAGTTTTTATATGTTGCTGTGCTTACAGTTACTGCCGTTATCAGAAGAATCAGCATGTGATGTTCATGTTGCATCTAAAGCCATCAGTTGGCTCAATTTTCACCACCCCTTGTTTTTACAGCCACCAGTCCGGTAGTAGTACTAGTACCTGTGACTGCATGCACAAGGGGGAGGGGTGGGGGTCTTATTTTATAGCTAGTGGATTCCACTAATATGATTTATCCACTTGTCACAGAGGTGCCGGAGCAAGCTGTCAAAGGCATCTTCCGATTTCTGTCCGCGGCTCTTGGACGTTATGATGATGCAGGGTCGAGGAGAGCGTCATACAGTTTGGTTGCAGCCGTAGCCAGAGTTCATCCAGAATCGAGTGTGAAAAATGTTGTGGGAGCGCTCACCAGCTTTGCAGACAGATGCAAGACCAGTGCTGTCCCATGGTGAGTTGTTATGAACAAATTCAAGATGCACTGTGTGTAGTTACATACAGTTTTAATTGGTGTTTATGGATGCAGCATGTCTTGAATGAATTAACCCCCTTGTGCATGCTGCATGAACAAGGGTGGGGTGGGGCTGTTTGCACATGTTTTGTGAACAGGGGTGCCATTAATGTTGATGCTGTCTTGGATTCCAACAAATTGATGAACCCTTCTCCAATCAAGGTGCAAAATATCTGATCAAGTCATTGTGAAGCGTGTCACAGTTCCTTCCATCTGGGGAGGGGTTGGGGCAGGGGTGAGGGTGGGATGTGTATTACACTGTATTAATGACCTGTGTACTATAGTACCTTGCTTCGTGTGAAGCAAGGCTGCGTGCTGGCACCGACCCTCTTCACCATCTTCTTCAGCATGATGTTGAAGCAGGCCACAGTGGACCTCGACGATGACGACGCAGTGTACATCAGGTATCGTCTCGATGGCAGCCTGTTCAACCTCAGACGACTGCAGGCCCACACGAAAACCCTAGACCAACTGATTCGTGAGCTGCTCTTTGCTGATGACGCTGCCCTCGTTGCACACACAGAGAGAGCCTTGCAGTGCATTACGTCCTGCTTCGCAGATGCCGCCTAGCTCTTTGGACTTGAGGTCAGTCTGAAAAAGACAGAGGTCCTTCATCAGCCGGCACCCAAGGAAGAGCATCGCCCTCCCCACATCACCATCGGCAAGTCCGAACTGAAGTCTATACACCAGTTTACCTACCTTGGCTGCATCATCACGTCTGACGCCAAGCTGGACAAGGAGCTGGACAACAGGCTGGCAAAAGCGAACAGTGCTTTCGGGCAACTATTCAAGTGGGTGTGGCACAATCAATAGCTTAAAAAAGGCACCAAGATCAGCGTGTACAGAGCTGTCGTCCTCACCACCCTGCTGTACGGTTCCGAGTCCTGGGCCCTCTACCGCAGCCAACTACGACTCCTCCAACGCTTTCACCAGCGCTGCCTGCGTACCATCCTGGGCATTCACTGGAGTGACTGTGTCACCAACGTCGAGGTCTTTGAACAGGCGGAAACTGTGAGCATCGAGGCTTTGCTGCTGCGGACACAGCTTCGCTGGGCGGGGCACGTCTCCAGGATGGAGGATCATCGCCTACCAGGATGGAGGATCACTCTGTTCGGTGAGCTCGCCACTGGACACCGAGACAGAGGGGCACCAAAAAAGAGATACAAAGACGGTCTCAAGAAGTCACTTAGTGCCTGCCAAATCGACCACCGCCAGTGGTCTTCGCTTGCTGCGGACCGTGACACCTGGCGCTCCACCATTCACAAGGCAGCCGTCTCCTTTGAGGACTCTCGCAGAGCTAACCTTAAGGACAAGCGGCTCAGAAGAAAAAACAGAGTTGCCATAACTCAGAACCCTGACCAGACCTTCCCCTGCAGCCACTGCGGTCGAACCTGCCTGTCCCGGATTGGCCTCCGCAGCCACGAAAATGCCTGCAGACGACGTGGGCAAGCCCTATAGAATCTTCGTTCGCGAAGTCAAGCCAAGAGAGTACTATAGTACTTGATTATTTCTGTCACTGTCAGTCAGTGGCCCAAGTTTCCTAAACAGAGAACGTATCAAGACAGTGCATGCATCACAGAGGTTTGTTAGCCTGCTCAAAATACACAATGTATACAGGTATGAAGTAAACGTAACCCATGATTAATGTTCTTTTGTTCTTCCAGCAAAAGTTCATCAGGGGATGCACTGTTTGCCCTGACATGGACCTGCCTTGTAATCAAGGAGACATTGTCGGCACATTGCCAGGTTTCCGACATCAGTCTGCAACAGTTGGTATGTGTACTTGAGTCATTGTTGACATAGGTCTCCTTTATGTGTGTGTCTGTCACACTGTGTCTGATCACGCTCATTCAAGTTTACGGCTGTGTGCCAGGACAAGAAGTAACAACATAAAGTTCCTATTGATGGCAAAAGTGATCAACAATTTCACAAACCTAAATAGCTTGAACTTGCCCTTTACACCACGTTATACTGTTTATATTTTGTTGTTTGCTTTCCTGGGCTGAAATCCCCAAAGGTCACCCAGCAGTGTGAGAGAATTGCTTATATTGCCGCTTTTTATTACCTCACCATGCAGGTGAGCACACACTGATTTTGTCTCTACTTCCACTGCCAGAGAATGAAAGTTGTTTTCCTGGGAGCTTACCATGACTGAAGATAATCCCCACATGAATTAGTCCTTGCTATGACAACAGTTACTATAGCCTCAGTGGTTTCGGCTGAAGTCAGTTGATAACATCAGCCTTTACCATGGGTTGTACTGACAGTCAGAGATGCAGGACCTTTAAGGTGCCTAACGGCTGCATCATGCGTATTGCGTTTCAAGCGATCGAGGAAGAAGAAGAAGTACTGACAGTGTTGTTTCATCCAGGGTTTGTGCGTTTTACATGAGGGCATGTGGGTTACTTAGCAAGCTGATTTGTAGCTGTTTTGTTGTTGTTTATTTATGAGTTAGTTTTCTTTGAACTGTTTTTGTTATCAGGTAAACCTGCAATGTGTGCTAGTGTATGGAGCCTCAGCAGTAGACCGCAAAATCCTCAATGAATCTTCTTTCCGCAAACTGAGGCGCATTTTTGTCGAGGTATGAAATTTTATTGTTGTTGAGGGAAATCATCAGTATTATGTTGGTGAAAACTGCAGTGTGAACAGATCGCTCACTTTGTCCTTGTACATCTGACTTGACTATCATGCAGTTAACCCATGGCCGCATGTCAAAGATTTTAGAAGTATCACCTAACGACTCTGTACCAGCTGCAGGATATTGATCAACCATGATAATTCAAGGGTAGTGCCATATCAGCTTGGTGCCATCACTACCCTTGAATTATTACTGCTGTAGTACATCAGACTAATGGGTTAGGCCCTCCTCAGTCTGACTTTATTTTGATTTAAGGATAACTTCACTTGCTTGAAACATTGTATTTATTTCCTCAAAACACATTACCGATGGTATTACTGTAAGGAAACGTTACCTAGGTAGCCTGATTTTAGCCAAAATTTGGTTGTGTATGTATATGGGAGTGTTGGCAGGTGAGGGGCGCCATAGTCTGGGCAGTGACCCGAGTAGCCTCCCTTCCGCCCCATCTGGGTACGAGCTCACCCGATACTCATCAGTTAGTTTCTTAGCTAGCCTGTAGACGGTTGTGTGCGTACATCGCTCTTCGGATCTTACTGTGTGGATGTGACCGGTTGTCTTTTGACTTGACTTGAACTGTTCTTGGACTGTGTTGGGACTTGCCTGTGCGGGTTGTGCTAGCTTGGAGGGTGGAGCTCACTTGGAGTGTGCCTTGAGCTGTTTTGAACTTTGGGCTGTGCGGCGTGCCTTGAACTTAGCGTGCCTGTGGACGGCCTCGACCTGGGTGGTGACGGAGTGTCTCTTGGCGCCGCAGGACGTCGCTTCGGCTGGCGTGGGTTTGCGTCTTGCACCGTTATGGCCAGGTAAAATCTCGGTTACTGGCCTCGACCTGCGCTCAGGGTAAGGGAAGAGCGCCAGGCGGCGGCACGTTCTGTGCACTTGTTTGAGTTCGTTCTCACCCTCACGCGCGTAATTTGTTTTTTCAAAATACATTACTGATGGCATTACTATCTGGAATACACTCTATAGCCTAACGATTTCAGCCCAAAGTTGTGTCCCCTGCACAACTGGGGAGGAGACACCGGGGATCCATGTATAGGAGCCCGGGTGGCCTCCCCTTACCACCCTATCCTGGCATGCGTGGGGCGAAAGCTCGCCAGTTTCACTCTTAGCTCGACCGTGTACGGTTGGGTTTTTGCCTTGCTACGATATTTCGACCGGTGTCTTCTGTGGTTATTACTACGAACGTTTGGCATTTTGCCGTTGTGGAGTAGACTTTCTCCTTGGACTCGGTGTGCTTCGTTGGTGTGTTTCACACTTCAACGTTCTACTGTGTGTGGACTTAGCACCGACCGGGGTTGACTTTCAGTGAACTTCGTCCTTGGCTGCGGCCTTGGGTTTTGGCTTGTGACTTTACTCTCCCTCGTGACTTTGTGCCTCGTGGAGTGAGTTCGGCGCTTGAGTGTGTTCCGCCCTGCGGACGGTGTGCAGCGGACGCTATGGCGGCTTCTATTTTGAAGTCTTGCCTCCTTTGTGTTGATTTCCAGTGGCCCTCTGACGCCCGCGACGCCTGCCTGCCGTGCTCGGGCTGCTCTTTCGACAGGATGTGTGACGTGTGTGCAAAGTGGAGTGAGGACCGGTGGTCTCAGATGTGGGATTCTACAGATGTGACTGTCCTTCCCGGACCCAACAGTCTCCCCGGACTTCTCCGCAGGATGGCGTCGCTTCGTCGGCTCCTCGGGCCCCACTTCGCTCTGTCGTCCGGGCCGTCCAGCCCGCAGGTAAGTCCCCTTCGTTTACCGTAACTGTGCAGGAACTCCCTCCCCACTCCGAGTCTTCCGAGCAGGGCAGGCGAGTATCAGAGTCACGCTCCCCATGCTCCGTTTCTTCTGTACGTGGTTTGAGCTCCTTGAGTCTGCTCCAAAATTTCCAGGCGGGCCCAGTGTCTCACTAACTCACAGGACCGGATCCACGGCGTCGCTGTTACACCCCCTTCCCGCTCACGATCCCCGAGCAGCTTCGGGGAGCCAGGGTTCCCCTACCGCCTCCCCTCACGTTCGGAGCGTGGTTCCCGGCACCCGCGATCCCCTCTCCATCCTCGCGTCGTCCCCGTTTATAGCAGCCCCCCCCCCCCCTCCCCTCGCGATTCTGCGAGTTGGGGGCTTACAGAGCCAAGCTTCGCCTTTGGGCGTCGTTTGACCACAGTCTCTCTTTCCCTGCGACTCCCTGTCGGGCGGGCTTCGCGGGCGGCTCCACCTATCCTTCGCGTGCGTCCTCGCCAGTCACCTTCGGCCGACCAGCGCTCTCGGAGCCGGTCACCCCTCAGTGTGGCTTCGCGTAATAGGCATTCTAAGGATGTAGACCCGGACGTACTCAGCCTACATCCAGCGGATTCGGCTTCGGCCATCTTCTTGCGGGACTCATCCTCCGGGTCTCCCGACAGCCTCTCAGCTGTTTCGTCGGTCTCCTCCTCTTCTAAAGATGTCAGCCCTTCTCACGGCTCACAGACGGTCCGTGCATTGGGAGAGGCCTCCCGTCTTTCTCGAACTTCCTCCCGCCTGACTTTTGTCACGCCTTCACCCCCTCTGAAGAGACAGGCTTCCGCCATGGTTGATGCGCAGAGGCAGGTCAAGCGTCGCAAGTCTCTTCCTCAGCCAGCCGTCTTCTGGGATCTCGCCGAAGCGTTCTCCGCCCAGCTACGCCAGGACACCTTTGGCGACATTGGGTTTTTTTCAGATTCGCGGTGGCCAGCGGGGATTAACATGTTTCCTCTAGGCCTGGTACGCTGGACACTCTCAAGCCTTCGCCGTCCCTCTTCCATCGGTGGATGCGGCAGCCATCAACCAGGCGGGTGGGCGCAGGATAGTCCAGAATGCTTGGCCTCGCCCGCTTGACAGGATCGCTTCCTTAGTTCGGAACTCACTAGCGTGCTCCGGGTTTCTGGAGTTGGCTACTCAAGCGGTGTTGCATTGCCTGGAGGACACTTGGGACCTGGAAGCCTCGTCCCCGCTCCGCGACGTCGAGTCCATCCTGGTAGCTGCTAACCGGGCCGCCTACCATTCCTCAACCAATGCCATCGCGGCAGCCGCCAACTGTGACCTATGGCGGCGGGATTCCCTCCTGTGACTCTGCTCGGATCTCCCCAAGACAGTGAAGACTCAGCTCCGCCAGGCTCCTTTCGGCGGTTCCTATCTGTTTGGTGACCGTGGCAGACAGTTAAGTAAGCGACCAAGGATCTGTGGCCCCGTCCTGCCCCCGCTTCGTCTCGCTTTCGCGCTACCCGCTCAGCTTGGGTCGTGCCCGACGGTCTTCCAGACCCACCTCGCTTCCAGCCGGCATTTCCCACGGTAGGGCTCACCCCCTTCAGGCTCCACAGTCCTTCCCGGCCTCCCGCCCCTCTTGGTCCCACGGCGCCTGTAATCGGCCTCCAGCTACCTGGACGACTTGCTGCTGCGCAACCTGATCGCCTCGGCGCTCGAGGAGGACAGAGACGCTCTGCTTTCTCTTCTGCGCTGTCTCGGGTTCCTAGTCATCCGGGCAAGTCAGATCTCACTCCTTCTCACCAGTTCCTGCACTTGGGGGATGGAATTCCTGACCGACCTCAACTTGGTCCACCTGCCTTTGGCGTGGCGGCAGAAGATCGCCGAACTCGCGCATCAATTGGAGGTATTCAGCGCGGCAGTGGACTTGTTACCCCTCGGCAGCTCCACCTTCTCCTACTCTGGCGCTCCAACCTTTGGCGCCCTGACGGATCCAGTTCTGGTTACCCTGCTGTCCAGCCCCCACCTCCGGAGGTGGTCGGATCTTGCGTGGTCGGCGACGGGCGTGCCCCTGCACTCCCCTCCACCCCGGTGGTCACTCTGCACGGACGCAAACCAGTCCGGCTGGGATGCTACCTGTTGCTGGACTTTGTCTCGGCTTCGAGCCTGTGGCCTCGGGACTTCGCACAGAGACTTCAGCTGGCTGGAGTTGAAGGCGGTTGGATGGCCCTCAACGCCTGTCCAGAGACGCTGACCAACCAGGAGGTCCTCGTTCTAGCGGACAACTGGTCAGTGGTGGCCTAATTGCAGATCCAGATCTGGTGCAGGGATCGGGGCGGTGCTCTTCGAGCTCGCCACATCCCGGGCCTCGTGATCGTGGTCGCAGACGCCCTGTCCCGCCGCGGACGGCTTCTCCACACCGAGTGGTCCCTGCACCCAGACATCTTTCACTGGATCTGCTCGTGATGGGAGACGCCCTAGTCGACCTCTTTGCCACCAGATGGAACAACCAGCTCCTGCTCTTTGTCTCTCCAGTCCCGAACCCTCTCGCCTGAGTGGTAGACGCGCTCTCCTTTCCTTGGGACGTTCTGATCGCATAAGCCTACCTCCCGTCTGTGCTGGTGCCGAGGATCCGGAGGAAACTTCTGGGATGCCCCGCAGTTCTCTTTCTGGTACCGCCGTGAGATGGTCTTAGTCGCCTGCTCGGCGTTTAAACACCAATAATCTATCTATCAATGAATCTTCCTGGTGGCCCCCCATCCATGGGACCAAGAGCTGGACCTCGGATCTGCTTGCTCTAGCGATGGACCCGCCCCTAGAGCTCCCCGCCCCGCCCACGATGTTCAAGCATCCCCTCCAGGCTCTCTTCCACCCGTGCCCGGAGTGCCTCCTCCCTCACGCCTTGAGCTTGTCCGGCAAGCCCTCGCAGCTAGAGGTGTCTCAGATGCGGCAGTGGTGGCGTTTACAGCAGCCAGCAGACTGTCTACCAGGAATGTGTTCGAATGCAAGTGGAGGGTCTTCCGGTCGTGGTGCGCCGCCCAGCAGCCCCCCCCCCCCCCTCCCCCTTACGAGTCTAACTACCGCCCAACTGGCGGTTTGCTTCCGACAATTCGTCGACGACCCAGGCTTTGTGCCTACTTCCGTCAGCGTTGCCGCGCCATGATCGCAGACACTTACTGCCACCTGGGCCTACCGGATCTGGGCGCTTGCAGAGACCTTTCGGACCTGTTGGCTCATTTTGAACTCCGCCATCCTGTCTCCCGTTCTCTCTTACCTCGGTGGAACCTCGCTTGGGTACTGACTTGACTAAATATGGACCGCTTCGAACCCCTGCCTTTGGCACGGTTCGCTGACCTGACCCAGAAAACGTATTTCCTCCTGGCGCTCGCCACGGCATACCGCGTGGACGAGCTTCATGTGCTCTTGGCACGCCCCGCGTGTCTGCACTTCGAGCCGACAGCTCTACGCAGCTACTCACCGACCCGTCCTTTCTAGCCATGAACCGGCTTCCCTCGGCTGCGCCCCAGATGCTGACCGTACGTCCGCTCAGAGGGACGGCGCGATCCCGCGGGTTGCGTCAACAGGACCCAGTCTGGGCACTGAGGATTTACCGGCGGCGCTCAAAGTCACGCCGTCTAGGGTGTATCCGCCTCTTCCTACCACTTCTCCAGGCAGGCCAGGGATCTCGGCCCATACAGTTCGTCCTGGATGCGGTGGGTGCCTTGCTGGCTTACCAAGACCTCTCCCCGGACGGGGATAGACGGTTACAGATCCGGGCGCATGAAGTTCGAGCAGTAGCCCCCAGCACGGCCTTTAACAAAAAAACTGCTCGGTTAAAGACTTTCTGGCAGCGGTAGGCTGGCGTGCAGACTCCACCTTCGCCCGCTTCTACCTCCGCAACCTATCCGGCCAGCGTGACTCCCTGGCCATGGTGGGCTACATCTCCGCGGCCCAGCACTCTCTCCGCGCGCCGCAGGCGCCATGGGCACTTCTTAACTGAAATCGTCGGGAGTGCTCCTTGTGGGCCGGCGGAGGGTGTTAGGTACAGGGGGTTGGGTGTCAGCACCCTCCTCCTCTTCGCTATTCTTCCATATAGTAATGCCATCGGTAATGTATTTTGAAAAAACAAAATGAATTTTTTGTCTAAAATGTATTTTTTTGAAAAATACTTACCGATGGCATTACTCGTATGGCCCTCCCACCTGCCCCGCTTGCCTCCTTACTTACTTTACTTACTTACGCCTGTCACCCCTACCCGGGTATAGGCCGTCGACGAGAGACTTCCAGCAACTCCTGTCCTGTGCTTCTCCTTCGATTCTACTCCAGGTGGTTCCCAGTCTCTTGATGTCTGCTTGGAGGTCTCGACGCCAGGAGTTTCTCGGCCTACCTCTTTTCCTCTTTCCCTGGGGGTTCCCCAGGCTTTGTGCCTACTTCTGGCGACACCGGCTTCTTCTCCGACGCCAGGTGGCTGGCGGACCTGACCATTGCCTTTCGTTGGAGGTTGTACGCGGGACATTCACAGAGCTTCTCCTGCCCACTTCCGGCGGTGGATCCTCCGGCGCTGTCCTGAGTTAGCACTCTTCAACGATGTGATTCCACCCCTGGACTTACACAGACTGCTGCCCTCATCCGCAATTCCCTGGCCTCTGCGGGGTTCCTAGACTTGGTGACGCAGGCCATCGTCCGTCACGTTGAGGAGGCCTGGAATCCTACCACCTCACCGATTTTGGCCGACATCCTTGCCTTGGCAGTTTCTGGCAACCGGGCCGCTTACCACACCGCTGTCAACGCCATGGCTGTGGCTGCGAACTGCGATCTGATGCGCCGAGATGCCGTCCTGCACGCTTGCTCGCTGCCGACCGAGTTGAAGAATCAGCTACGCTGGGCGCCTCATGGTGGAGAACTCCTCCACCTGGCAGACCATCAAGGAGTCTAACAAGGACTTGTGGCCCAGCCGCGTCGCTCCGGCCCGCTTTCAGGCAGCCCACAGGGCCGTGGGTCGAGCCCTGCGTACCGTCAGACCCTCCTCTTGTCCCTTCACCACTCGTGGTCGTCTCCACCCCCCGGACCCCAGCTTTTGGTCGCCCCCGCACGCTCACTGCCCCCACCGCCACTGACGCCCCTGCCTCTGCTTGGCCTAGACCTGCCCGACATCACTTCGGGCGAGGCAGGGCCCACTGACTGCCTTCATCCTCTGCCCCCGCTGACCGCTCCCGGGTCTCCTGTCGGCGGGAGGCTCGCACGTCGCAGCGACGCCTGGAGATCGCTGTTCCCAGACGACCCGTGGATCCTGTCGACCGTCTGCGAGGGTCTACAGCTCTCGTTCCGGTCATGATTGCCAACACCTACCGGCACTTGGGCCCGACCCTGGTAGCTGCAAAGACCTTGCCGATCTGATGGCCCACTTCGGGCTGCAATGCCCGGCCCTGCGATCGCTTTTGCCGAGATGGGACATACCATGGGTGCTTACATGGCTCAACTCGGACCGTTTTGAACCTCTTCAGTTGGCGTGCATGCCGGACGTGACTCGGAAGATGTGCTTCCTGTTGGCCCTAGCCACTGCTTCCAGGGTCAGTGAACTTCACGCGCTGTCGACACGCCCAGCTTGCTTGCAGTTCCGGACGGACGGCTCCGTGCAACTGCTACCTGAACTGACCTTCCTGGCCAAGACGCGGTCGCCTTTGGCTGCCCCACAGGTGATGACTGTTCGCTCTTTACGAGTGACGGACTCCACCTGGGAGACCAGACAACAGGACCTGGTGAGAGCCTTACATGTGTACCTGCGCCGGACCAAGCCTCTGCGCAGAGGACGCACCCATCTGTTTCTCCTCATGTCCCCAGGTAGACGTGACATCTCCGCCCAGACCATTTCCTCCTGGCTCCGATGGGTGATTCGCTCTGCCTACCAGGACCTCGCCCCCAATGCAGCCAAGCGCGTGAACATCAGGGCGCACAAGGTCAGTGCCATTGTTGCAAGTCTCGCCTTCGACCGCAACTGCCCTGTCAAAGACATTGTGGTGGCCATGGGATGGCGAGCGGAGACTACCTTCGCCCACTTCTACCTGAGGGACCTCTCCGCCCAGCGGCAGAACCTTTTGCTGGTGGGAGACATCGCAGCGGCACAACACTCCCTCCCGGCGCCATAGGCGCCTTAAGTATCTTAGCTAAAATTATCAGGAGTTTGCTTAGGGAGGGCGGTTCTGAGGGCCAGTGTCTTTTGGGTTTAGGGGCGCTATAGCGGCACCCACCCCCTCTTCGGGATTCTTCCTTACAGTAATACCATCGGTAATGTGTTTTGAGGAAACAAATGAATTTTTCTTTAAAATGAATTTTTTCGAAAAATACTTACCGATGGTATTACTCAAAGGTCTCTCCCACCTGCCCCACTTGCCGCCAGTTCGCTAAGAAACCAACTGATGAGTATAGGGTGAGCTCGTACCCAGATGGGGTGGAAGGGAGGCTACTCAGGTTACTGCCCAGACTATGGCGCTCCTCACCTGCCAACACTCCCATATACAGACACAACCAAATTTGGGCTAAAATTAGGCTAGCTAGGTATCCTTACAGTAATACCATCGGTAAGTATTTTTCGAAAAAATTCATTTTAAAGAAAAATTCATTTTGTTTTATTTCAGGTGCCAGGCAGCCTGGAGAAATACCTGTCGATCTTGGACAAAGTGGAGCCTTCTATCTTCAGTGTTTGTTGTGTGGCTTGTGTCCTGCGCTATCTTTCTGCCACCAAAAACAAAACACTGATTGACAAGTACAAGGTAAGACTTGCCACATTTACTATCCAGACCCAGATACCTTATGTATTCTGGCCTGCACAAATTTTATCCTGTTATTGCTTGCACTGTTTTGGTGACAGGAAAATATTTTGGTAAAGAATTTTGCGCACTTTGCTTTGTTGGGGGGGGGGGGGGGGGGGGGGGCATGGCATGCTTTTGTAGTGAAGTCTTACCTGCCATTTGTCATACTGGAAAGTTTATTATGTGGTGTTCTCACTAAAGATTGGACTGCACATTGTTTTGTTTTTCTAACCCTTCTTTTTTTTTGTCTTGAAAATATGCTTATGCATGCTTTTTTTTTTTAACCGTTTGGTAGATTGTTGTCCTAGCTTGAAAAAAATATTATTGAAAGAAGTACACTAACTCTTTATCCTGTTTTTGCAGGGCTCGTTTCTGGAGCTGTATTTGAAACAAGTGCTGGCCAGCCGAACCAGACCCCCAGTTGCTGTGCTTGTGAGTCACAAATAATAAAACATTATATTTTGTCTTCACATTTGATTGTGTAACCATTCTCATCTTGCCCATACCATTGGCAAGAAACATAAGTTCACATGAGCCCCTGCAGCTGCAGGGGCTTACGAGAATCCATGCCACTTGCTGACAGAGATGAGGTCTAGTTATCCTCCGAGGACTGCATTACAATTCAGGAGACAGATCGACTGTGATAGTTCAAGGGTGGTGGCAGAATAGCTTGGCGCCTACAGGCGCCAAGCTATTCTGCTACCACCCTTGAACTATCATGTTCGAGCCATATCTTGCTGTGTTGTGTCGCGGGTAGAATGAGTTAACTTTTAGTTCTCTTGATTGCGTCAAGCTACCCTTGAATTGTCATGGTTGATCTGTCTCATGCTGTAGCATTTCACGGCTAAATGTGTTAATCACTGCTGAGAAAAATTGAACATCACCAAACTGCCAGAGGTGTAGATCCTCATGAGAGCCCCCACAGTTACGGGGACTGATGAGGACCTATGCCATGAGAGCCCCCACAGTTACGGGGACTGATGAGGACCTATGCCATGAGAGCCCCCACAGTTACGGGGACTGATGAGGACCTATGCCTCTTGATGACACCACTTTGCGTCCGCGTTTGTTTCTTCAAAAACATTACCAATGACATGACTACCAGGAGTGTCCACTCCTTGCTCAATTCTAGCCTAAGAACCCGTTGTGTAAACACAACCCGGGAGGCACTCGGGGAACCCCCAGAGGGACCGAGAGTTGTCTCCCGCTCCTACCCACCAGCCCTATTCACCTGTGAACTCCAGTCACGCTTCTTAGGCTCACGCGTTCAGACGTGTTGTCTCTAGCCTCTGGACTTAGAAGTTTTTTTTCGACCGGTTCGGTCTGCCTTGCTTGCTTCGTCTTCGCCGGCCTGGGATTCTACGCGTGCGACGTTGGTCGACTGCAGCTTCGGTCTTGTTCAAGGGTTCCCTCTCTGGCTTTGCCGGTCGGGCTGTGGGTGTCATGGAACTTTCTCCTTCTCGTACCACTCCGACTGACAGGTAAGGTAGTTAGAGGGCCCTCGGCTGGTTGCCCGGGCGGGGCACAGGCACGAGCAGCTTGCTTTTCGCGTCGCTTCTCCCTCGTTTGGGGTTTTTTGACCTCTGTTTGGTTGCCTGATTAGCTGAAGAATGTTTGGCGCCGGTTTTTGGTGGGCTTTTCGTGCCATTGCCAGATGCGAGCGGTGAGTCCCGTTACTGTATCTAGGCCATACCTAACGTTTTTCGGCTTACAGTTTAGACGCCCCGCGTTATGACGAAGGCTTGGATGCTCACCTGTCCCGGCAGGGTTTGTTTTCCCTCCGCTGTGGTTTTAATTAAATGTTGATGGCAGGTGACCATACGTTGGTTAATTGGGTGCATAACACCACAGTAGCTTGGGGGCCTAAAGCTTAACGGGGTGATTGGTGGACACTCGCCGAGTGCCTTCATGTTTTGTGTGTTGCAGTGGCCTACTGATGACATGCACAAAATGCAGAGGCTTCCAGTGGCCGTCGGATAAACATGCAGTCTGTCTACCCTGCGCTGGGTGTGCGTCCGACCATACGTGTGACGTCTGTGCTTCATGGCCGGAACTGCGGTGGTCTAATCTCTGGAACTTTTATAGGAGGGAGCCTCCTACCCTCGCGGGTACCTTGAAGATTTCTGAGACGCCTTCCGCTGTGCCCCCGGCACCGGACGTGCGAGACCAACGGGATCCGACGCAGATAACGCCACTGAGTAATCAAGGGACTAGTGCACGGAGTGGGAGTTCGACCGTCAAGACCGCCTCCGTTCGAGAGCGCGCCCGGACACATTTGGTGGAAAGAACCCGCCTCTCCCAAGAGCCTGGTTTGGTGGGACGCTCGTGGCGTCCCTCCTCCACCGTCGTTCCCCACTCGTCTCTGAGGAAGCCGCCGGGATCCCGCTGGAGGTCCCCTGGCCGGCCAGTAACCCGCCTCTCCCAAGAGCCTGGTTCAGAGAGACATACTTGCACTCGTCCGGAGCCTCCTGGTTGTGAAGAACGTAGATACAGGGGTTCTGCTCGACGTTTCCGCTCTCCTTCGCACGATCATAGGAGGACCTTCTCGCCTCATCGCTCGTCGCATCGGGACTCCCCTCGCCGCAGACGGTTTTCACCTTCTTCGCGTTCCCCTTCTCGGTTGGACTCCCGTTCGTCCCGTCCCTCTTCCCAGCGACCGGCCACTTCCCCCTCTCCTCGTACTCACCGCCCCGTTCCCGCTCGTCGCAGCCGTTCTCCTCGTCGGGATCCGCCTTCGGCACGCAGGAGGTCCTCACCGCATCGTTCAGACTACCGCTCTCCACTGCGGAGGGAGTCTTCGTCCGCTGCGGTTCTCCGACGGGATTCCCGGCCTCGGAGCCCTCGTCGCCCTCTTCGGTCGCCGGTTTCCGGACAGCGGGACTTCGACACCCTCAGTTTGGCGCCGGAGGATGCTTCGGACTGGTTACTTGGAGGTCTCAGCCGTTCTTCAGCTTCTCCCTCTTCGGCCTCCAGTGTGTCAGCTTCCGTCAGACAGGTTTCTTCTTCCCGGATGGACACGCGGCTGGCGCTGGACGGAGCTGCCAAGCTCATCGCCGCCGCCTTACCGGAGGATGTTTGTCCGGCTTCACCTCCTGTGAAGAGAAAGATTTCCGCCTTCGTGGACGCGGATAGGACGGTTAAGAGGTTCAAGTCCCTCCCACAGCCGGCTAGTTTTTTTGATCTGCGGGACGCTTTCTCGTCTCACCTGCTTTCGGAGACTCGGAACTCGGACTTCTTCGTGGACGGGAGATGGCCTTCCGCTCTGGACATCGCATTTCAACAGGACTGGTACGCCGGCCATTCGCAGTTGTTCCTCTGCCCGCTTCCTCCAGTGGATCCCGCCGCTCTGTTGCAAGCCGGAGGGGCTTCTATGTTGAAACGGTCCTTCCTACGGGGACTGGATAGGACGGCGTCGCTGGTCCGGAACACGCTCGCCTGCTCCGGTTTCTTGGACTTGCTGACTCAGGCTTTCATCCGACGTCTCGAGGAAGCTTGGCAACCTGCTTTGTCTCCCCTCCTGGGAGACCTACTACTCATGGCGGAGGCTGGGAACCGCGCTGCTTATCACTCATCGGTCAACGCGATGGCGGCTGCGGCTAACTGCGACCTCATGCGACGAGACGCCGTCCTACAAGCTTGCAGTGGAATGCCGGTCGACCTGAGTACTCAGCTACGTCGGGCCCCTCTGGGAGGGTCTCTGCTCTTCGGGGATACTTGGCAGATGGTGAAGGACTCCAACTCCGACCGTTGGCCTCGCAAGGCGGTCAAGCAGCGCTTTCCTCCCGCCCGCACGGCCCTGGGGCGCTCCTTGCGGGCCCGTAAACGTGTCACCTCGGACCCGTCTGCCCCGCCACGAGCTGCGCCGCGCCGTCGCCCGCCCTTCCGTCGCCCTGGCCCAGCTAGCGCCCCTGCCCCCGCCTGGCCCCGTCCCGCCTGTCGCCCTGGGCGCGGGCGGGCCACCTGACTTGTCCCCATTTCCGCCCCCGCCGACCATCGTCGGGGCTCCAGTCGGCGGGAGGCTAGCACGATTCAGCGAGGAGTGGCGCTCGCTGTTTCGAGACGAGCCCTGGGTTTTGGACGTAGTCACCAGACGATTACGGATCTCGTTCCGCTCTCCTCCGCCCTTGCGCTCCTTTCCTCTTTGGACAGAGGTTCCGTCCGACGCCCTCAAGGCCGCCGCTCTGCGAGGAGAAGTCGCGGCTCTCCTTTCGAAGGAGGCCACAGAGATAGTGCAGCGTCCGGACTCGCCTGCCTTTTACAGCCGACTGTTTGTGGTGCCCAAGCCTGGCGGCAAGTGGCGGCCAGTCATAGATCTGTCGGCGCTGAACGCCTTCATCGCAGCCCCTTCCTTTCGGATGGAGACGACCAGGGCTCTTCGTGCGGCGGTTCAACCCATGGACTACGCGGTCAGTTTAGATCTGTCCGACGCCTACCTACATGTCCCCATGCACGCTTCTGCCAGGAAGTACCTGCGCTTCGCGTTCGAAGGAGTGATTTACCAGTTTCGCGCCCTGCCGTTCGGTCTCAACCTCAGCCCCTGGGCCTTCACCCGCATCATGGATGCTGTAGTGGCCAAGGCGAGGCAGTCGTCGTCAAGTCCGACGTCGAATTATCTCGACGACCTACTCTTGAGAAATCAGGTGGAGACCGCGCTTGCGGCAGACAGGGACGCTCTGTTGCAGCTGCTTTACCGGTTGGGTTTCCTGGTCAACACCGGAAAGTCGGACTTCACTCCGGCGCGCCACTTCATCCATCTAGGCATGGAGTTTTTCACGGACCGCAACAGGGTACTCTTGCCAGAGAAACGGATTGTGAAGTTATCCGCTCTCGCCGCGTTGGTGGATCAGCAATAGGCAGCCCCCGCCAGGGTCTGGCTTCAGCTTCTGGGCCTGATCAACGCAGCGGCGGATCTTATCCCCCTCGGGCGTCTCTACTCCCGACCGCTACAACTTCATCTCCTACTGCTCTGGCGTCCCTCCTCGGGCGACTTGACCACGATAGTCCCCGTGTCCCCGTTGGTACGCCCCCACCTTTTACGGTGGACCGACAGAGCCTGGTTGGCTCTGGGAGTCCCCATTTCCTCTCCATCCCCGCACCTCTCCCTGTGTGTCGACGCGAGTCGGGCTGGTTGGGGAGCCCACCTGCTTCCTCAGTTCACCACGACGTCCGGCCTCTGGCCTCCGGAGTTCGCGGACAAACACAGCAACTGGTTGGAACTGCAAGCGGTGTGGCAGGCCATCATCGTTTGGGAAGAGCAACTCAGACACCAGCATCTTCTCGTCCTTTCGGACAACTCGACAGTGGTAGCGTATATACAGAAGCAGGGAGGAACTCATTCACCCGATCTATGCATGCTGCTCTTCCGATTGATGCGGTGGTGCGAGGACCGCGATCTGACTCTCAGCGCTCGCCATATTCCCGGTCGCCTGAACGTTTTAGCGGACTCCCTTTCTCGCCGAGGACAGCTCATTCACTCAGAATGGACGCTACGCCAGGACATTTTCCGGATGATTTGCTCTCACTGGGAGACCCCGATGGTGGACCTGTTCGCCACGAGGTGGAATCACCAGCTTCCCCTCTTCGTTTCCCCAGTACCGGATCCCCTGGCTTGGGTGGTCGACGCCTTATCCATTCCCTGGGACGGACTCATAGCGTACGCCTTTCCCCCGACAGTCCTTGTCCCCAAAGTCCTCCTACAGCTGCGAGGAACCAATGCGATCCTGCTCCTGGTCGCCCCGTTCGCTTGGACTCGTTCCTGGTCCACCGACCTGATCAGCCTCGCCACGCACCCTCCTCTACTGCTCCCCACGCCCCACACTATGCTCAAGCAGCCACGTCAGGCGCTGTTCCACCCCTGTCCGGAACGCTTACTGCTACACGCCTGGAGGTTGTGCGGCAAGCCCTCTCAGCTAGAGGCTTCTCGGGTGCTGCAGTGGAAGCGATCGCTACAGCTCGCAAGCCCTCGACTAGACGTATCTATGAGGGGATGGAGGGTACTCTGTACCTGGTGCAGCGACCGTCGTCTCTCCCCCACCGAACTGACTACCCCTCAACTTGCGGACTTCTTCCTCTGGCTCTTCGGAGACCAAGGACTGGCCCCTATTACCATTCGGGGATATCTCTCGATGATTGCCGACACCTAACGGCATCTCGGCCGCGCGGACCCCGGCGTGTGTAAAGACCTGGCAGATCTTATGTCACACTTCGGACTACAAAGGCCTGCCTCTCGCTCACTTCTTCCCCGCTGGGATTTACCATGGGTTCTTACCTGGCTAAACTCACCACGTTTCGAACCACTACCGCTGGCCAGTTTTGCGGACGTGACGCGGAAGACCTGCTTCCTGCTGGCGCTCGCCACCGCGGCACGAGTAAGTGAGATACACGCTCTATCAGTCCGGCCTACATGCCTGCAATTTCGAGCGGATCACTCGGTCCAACTGGTGACCGACCCTGCCTTCATTGCCAAGACTAGGTCTCCACTGACGGCGCCACAGGTTATCACCTTATGACCGTTACGCGGGAAAGACTTCCCCAGAGAGACCAGGCAACAAGATCCTGTACGAGCCCTCAGAGTGTACTTGCGACGAACCAGAGCCGTCCGGAGGGGACGCTCATGCCTCTTCCTACCTTTAAAAACAGGAAGAAACGACATTACAGCACAGACAGTCTCTTCCTGGCTTCGCTGGGTGATTCGCTAAGCATATGTCGATCTCTCCCCCCAGGGAGCGAAGAGCCTAAAGATTCGGGCGCACGAAGTATGGGCCATGGCCACGAGCGTAGCCTTAGACAGGAACTGCGCTGTCAAGGACATCGTGGCTGCGGTGGGCTGGCGATCAGAATCTACTTTCGCCCGCTTCTATCTACGGGATCTGGCAGGGCAGCGAGACAACCTCGCCTTGGTGGGGGACGTCACGGTGGCACAACACTCCCTCCCGGCGCCACAGGCGCCGTAGGTATGCACCTATTAGGGAGTGCAGAGTGTCGGAGGAGAGGAGGGGGCCATGAGCCTAGAGAAAACCATCTGGGGGTGCGGCACCCTCCTCCTGTTCGGCATTCTCCTGGTAGTCATGTCATCGGTAATGTTTTTGAAGAAACAAATTCATTTTTCTTTAAAAGGTATTTTTTCTAAAAATACTTACCGATGACATGACTCGAAGGACCCTCCCACCTGCCCCGCTTGCCGCTGGTGAGCCTAATTTCGTGACTGGAGTTCACAGGTGAATAGGGCTGGTGGGTAGGAGCGGGAGACAACTCTCGGTCCCTCTGGGGGTTCCCCGAGTGCCTCCCGGGTTGTGTTTACACAACGGGTTCTTAGGCTAGAATTGAGCAAGGAGTGGACACTCCTGGTAGTCATGTCATCGGTAAGTATTTTTCGAAAAAATACCTTTTAAAGAAAAATGAATTTTTTTTATGTCTGGGGATCTTTTATGTTAAAGTTACAATTATTTCAAAAACACAGCTTGTGCTCATTGGCAGTGAGGTGGTTAACCCTTTTAGCACCAAGGTCCCATTTCTCAAATTTTGGATGTGTTGCCTAACGACTAAGTACCAGTTGCAGGGGATGGATTGACCATGATAATTCAAGGGCAGTGCCAAATTAGCTTGGCGCCTGAAGGTGCCAAGCTAATCTGGCACTACCCTTGAACTATCATGGTCAATCAATGTCCTGCTGTAGGGACTCGGGGCTACTTGGGTTAATGTTTGGTGTGGGTATAGGGTTGGGGAGGGGGGAGGTAAAAAGTATGGAGGGTTTGTGTGTGTTGGTGCTCGAGATGCTGATGAGGTGGTGGACTGAAGTGCCCTTACGTTTTACTTTCTTACATCTAGTTTTATCTTCTCGGCGTAAATATCTGTTCTCTGTTCTTCTGGTCAGCAATCATCACAAGAGATCTTGAGGCATTGCAGCCACCAGGATTTCAAGGAGAATGTACTTCCGGCTGCCCAAAAAGCCATGTTGAGAAATCCCGAGATCATACTCAGCAGTCAGTACATTGTTCTGGTCTTCACTTGTCCGAGTTACTGCAGATATTGCACATATTTTTCCAGAAGTGCTTTCTTATATTACATTCAACGAGGCGATGGTTGGTTGGTAGGATGAATGGTTGGTTGTTAGGTTGGTTGGTTGGTTGATATGTCCATCCCATCCTTTCCATCCAGTCTGATCTGTTTGGGTCTGGTCAGGTTGGGATAGTGTATGTATATATTTATCAGTGTATTTGTATGCACTGCTTTTTGTGTTTAACTCTTTCATCGCCAAATTAATATAGAAGTGCTTCATTTCCAGCACCAATTTTTTTCCCGGTTGTGTGAACTGCTGGACGGTGGGTCTCTTTAACCCATTTAACTCCAGGATCCTGCAGAAGGAGATGGCTTGATCATGATAATTCAAGGGTAGTGCCAGATGAGCTTCGCGCCTTCAGGCGCCAAGCTCATCTGGCACTATCATGATCAATCCATCTCTTACAACTGGTACATAGTCATAATACAATGCCTCCAAAAATTTGCAAATGCGGCTGTGTGGTTAAGAGTTTTAATTGCTTGTATCTCAGTAACTTCTGGGTATTTACTTGTGTTTTGTGTTGTGTGCATTGGGGGGTGGGGGGGGGGGGGGTGGCACATGTCAATTTTGGGACAAAGTTCATATTTATGATTGTAACTTTGACAGATTGATTACACAAACAACTTTTACAATGTTTACCATGCACATGGAACGCACACGACACAAACCTCAGTGAAAAGCAAAACACACTTTCCCGAATCGGAAGACTTGTTGGAATTTTCTGGTGCTGGCGACCATTCTTTATCAGCAGAATCATCAGGGTCTTACTTAGAATCATGTTCTGGCCCTTTCCTATCATTGGAAATAAGGCCAAAAACCTCTGGTGCAGTGAAAGTGCATTTTCAAACTCGCAGCCATTTTTGTACGCTCTGTTCATTGTGAAGAGAAACCCCCACTAAACATCGGGTAGGATGTTGCGCGTCACTGGCATCAGTCAGTTCCCTAATGGAAACACTACTGCGTTAAATATAGTCCCTTTGACATGACACCTCTGTGTCGACTGTAGTCGCCCGTGGCGGTCTACAGGTAAGTTGAGTATGGCGGTGAAAGAGTTGAAGAATCATCATACTAGGATGACGTGTATTGATAGAATTTTAACCCTTTGGGTTGCGATGATTCCTATCTGAATTGTGGCAAAAACTGAAAACACCAAACGTTAACCCTCTTGTATACACAGCCACTGGTTCTATACAGTAGCAGTGGCTGTGTGCACAAGAGGGTTAAAAGATGGATATTTCTGATCTTTTTGTTGTTGTTTGTTCACAGCGGTGGGGCAGATGCTGAGTCAACTGTCAATAGATCTCAGTCAGTATGCGGCTGACATTGGGAAACTTCTGGGAGGTATGTTGTATGTTTGGTAGGACAGCAGAATTGGTAGTTGACCCTGAATGGCGAAAACAATAGTATAAGAACAACCTCACTTTGCATTATATTATATATGTTCCATTCATCTGGGTGGTCCTGGGATGTGTGGTTTTCCAAGGTTCCTAAAGGGAAAAATTTCTTCTCAGAAGAACAAAGTTTGGAATCATTTTTCTGTTCGAAGGCCCATCATTCCCAAATGGTTGCAGTGTTCTCAGCTTGAGATCTGACAGGCATCTATACTTTGGCCAATTTTCAGATTTGTTCCCCATGGGCAGTTATGATTCCTGATTCTTATCTTGCACCATGTTTGCTCCTGTTTTGATACTTGGTGTGCTGGCCTGTCATGCTTGTCTTTCATGCTGTTTCAGCTCCAGTTGCTTCCAAAGATGATGTGACTCGGGGGGAGGCAGTAGAGGCCATTAAGAATTTGGCTCGACAGTGCAGTGATCCGGGAGCTGTCCAGAAACTCGTTGCTCACTTTTTTGGTGTGCTCAATGGTAAGTATAGGGTAGAGGTTGTTGCGAAATAGAGCCAAACAAGATGAGGATTTCATCCCAAAATCTACCATATTGTTTGGAGCTGACATGCACTTTTCTTTTAGGAACATTCAGAGTTATTCCTGTTTTTAGGCTTATCCTTCTGATTTATCTCTTTCCACCATAACCCATATCATACTGAGGCTAAAAGCTTCAAATTTGTACACTGCCATATGCAAGCCACATTATAGTACTTACAGATAATGATATAGACCAATGGTTTTAGTTCAAGGGTGGCGCCAGAACAGCTTGGCGCCTAGAGGCGCCAAGCTATTCTGGCACTACCCTTCAACTATTTTAGTCAAACTTAATTCACACACTAATGTATTCCGAATGATATGGGTTAACTCACTGTACCTCCCCCCCCCCCCCACCCCCACCCCCACCCCCCCGATCAGCACGGCAATGGCACACACAAACACAGACAGACACATGGCACTTCATATCGGGTATATGTTCTGTGGCTGGTGTAGCCACAGCCATTTTGAGGAAGAACAAGAGGGGATGACCCATGCCCACAAAGCCTCTTCTATATGAGCTTGCATGCATTTTCCCACCTTTTCCACAATACGTTCGTAGACACCATAACAAAAATAGAGAGACTTTCCTAAATCAAATGTTCAGAGAGTGAGAGCTTTGCGCCAACTCGTACATGTATAACACTGATATGCTGGTGCTTTTTGTGTCGGTTAGGAACATTGTATTACACTGACGCATTTGGTGCCTTTACATCGCCGTCACTGATTCTTCTCCTGGAGTCAGGGAGTCATACTTTTGTCATTTTTTTTCAAGGCAGTTGAAGAGGTACAAATCTGGCTAACGACTCATCCAATGTCTTTCTTCAAACTAGCTTTATCCAAACTTTCAAGTGCATATAATCAAAATTACTGACTCTATAATGTGGGTCAACCAACTTTCAGTAAACAACCAGTGTGCATCCGACCTTGTAACTGAAGTTGTTTGTACATTGTTTCTTCTTCTGTTCAGGTTCGGAGGGGAAGCTGGCAGTGGTGGACCAAAAAATTAGCGTGCTCCAGGGCATTGGAAACCTGTTCTACAACACCGTCAGTGGCGCCACCTCTCTGCAAGACCTGGCCAGCAAAGTGACAGAACTCTTCCTGCCAACCCTGCAGCAAGAAGGTTAGCCATTTTAGCCCCAAGGTCCCATTTCTCAAACTTTGGAGGTGTTGCCTAATGACTGTGTACCAGTTGTAGGAGATGGATTGATCATGATCAGGCGCCAAGCTCATCTGGCACTACCCTTGAATTATCATGATCAATCCATCTCCTGCAGCAGGGTCCCGGGGCTAAAATGTTTAGTCATCTACCCTAGGCTAGGCCCATCCATATGCAGGATGTATTGATTCTCATAATAATCTATGCCTCCTGCTGGAAAGGACTGGTATAGGATATGTTATTTCGTACTCCTCACACTAAGAAGAGGACATCCCATTGAAGAAAGAAACGCGCTTAGAGTTTCAACACAATTAAGTAATATTTGGGGTTTTAATGGGAAGTGGCAACTTCCATCACGAAAAGATAAATAGCAAATTCTGTACTTGCTTTTATGTCGATTTTGAACAAGAGTTTAATGTGAAATATTAATAATTATAAATGTTAATAAATATGAACGTTTATAAATAATAAGAAACAAAAATCGAAATAAATTGTGTTTTTAGTGTCTCTAAGCGTGCTTTTGTTTGGTTGGGATGTTCTCTGCAGGAACCTTTGTGGTCTGTATTTCCTCATGCTAAGTATGGTGCTGGAGCCTCCCACCTATGTGAAATTTGCATTGGCTCGTGGCATGCTGCTGAACAACATCAAATTGTGAAGAAAATGGATGGAACGAAAAGCACCACCTGTCTACTTAACCCTTATCATTCCGAATACACCAGTGTGTGAAATATGTTTGGCTAAAATAGTTCAAGGGTAGTGCCAGAATAGCTTGGCGCCTCTAGGCGCCAAGCTCTTCTGGCGCCACCCTTGAACTAAAGCCATTGGTCTATATCTTAGGTGTTAGTACTATAATGTGGCTTGCATATGGCAGTGTACAAATTTGAAGCTTTTAGCCTCGATATGAAATGGGCTAGAGCTCCTGTGCCACCATAAATTGATCTCGAGGCCTCTAAACCGTGTACAAGGCACTGACAGCTGCTGCGATGTGACCGATTTCAGAGCTCTGGCCACTTTAGAGTACAAGATTTTGGGTTGGTGTACTAAATTATCCCATGTGCCTTTTGTGTTGCAGTGCACGAGGGAACCCTGGTCCACGCTCTGGCCATGATGTCACTGTGGTGTGGAAAGTTCTACACGCAGGTCCCTGACAAACTCATTCAGTGGTTTGAGGTCAGTTTGGTGATGATAGCTTGTGTGATCAGTGACAGTGTGACAGGGGAACACCTTTACTGCTAGTGAACGCAGGTTTTATTTTATTATTTAATTCAGTGCCAAAAACTCCAAGCCATCCAAGGAACATGGCTTCAAAGTGGTGTGAGCAAGAGGCTTAGATCCTCATGAGCCCCTGCAGCTGTGGAGTTCATGAGGGTCTATGACTTTTGCAGTTGGATTTTGTCCACCTTCTCTGAGCATAGCAAGGGTTAAGCTTGTCTTCTGAAGACTATATTGCAATTCAGGAGACGGATCAACTGTGGTATGTCAAGGGTGGTGCCAGAACAGCTTGACACCACTGGTGAGCTATGGCGGTTGCCCTATGTCTTGTTTGGTGTCTGCTGGATGAATGCATTGACACATTCAGCCCGACGGCCGTATTTCGCAAATTTTGGAGGCGTCATCTAATGACTATGCACCAGTTGCAGGAGATGAATCGACCTTGATAATTCAAGGGCAGTGCCAGATTAGCTTGGCCCCGACAGGCGCCAAGCTAATCTGGCACTACCCTTGAATTATCATGGTCGACCCATCTCTTGCTGTAGTGCAGCAGGGCTGAATGGGTTAATCATTCTCAGTCTATGTATCTACAGATCGGATCATTTTTTCGCTGAATGTAATATTTTCTGGAAAATATTAATACTTCTCATTTTGTTTTTTAGAAAGCAATTTCACTGAAGACTTCAACATCGGCTGTAAGGAATGCTTACTACCTCTGTATCAACGCTTGCTTCCATGGTGAGACTTGATTCTTGAAACTCATTGGAAACGTTTCTTTGTCTGCTGATGGAGCAGTGCTCTGTGTCCATATCTTTCGCCAGCCGCTTGTCTCCCCGTGACCATTGTTGGCATAGCATAATATTAATTATCATGTACTTTTAGTATTTTGGGTGAGAGGGTGTGGATGCAAACAGTGTAACAGTGACTAATCTGGCACTGCCCTTGAATTATCATGGTTAATCCATCTCCTGCAACCGGTGCATAGTCGTTAGATGACGCCTCCAAAATTTGGGAAATACGGCCGTCGGGCTGAATGAGTTAATAGCATGGTTTTAAGACAGTACTACCATATCTTATGTACAGATTTTACTGTTTTATTCATTTACATTTAGGTGTGTGCTTGTGTATGTTTACATTACCCATGAGCACTGGCACTAGACTTCAGTAAACTTCACTTATACCATTAACCCTTTCAGCCTTGAGTAAATAAGAAGTCGATATATCCTTCAGCCCTGACTTTATGTGAGAAATTTCTGTTGAAAATGGGTGTGCACTGTAAAATATTTGTAAAAAATAATTTACAACAGATATCCCCATAAAAGTATATATGTACAGATTTGCCATTGGATGGACTACAGTTTTATGGATTTGATCACTCTGTGTCATGTGTCGTAATGCCTGGTGATAAAAATAGTGACAGGTGACAATAAACTTGAAAAAAATGTCTTTCTTGCATGACAGGTCGCTGTTACTTAGCATGCGTCACTAAATAGGGTGTCTGTTACTGTGACACATTAGTATCCATGCATTTCCAGCATGCCGATATACCGTAAGGCCCCTACCTTGTCACCAGATGTCAATGCTTACACCTGCCCCTGATACGGTATATCCACGGCCTAGACAACATGTAATAAGCGGCATCGAACGATGATTAGTGTGTCTGTGTTGTGTCTTGTACCAGTGTTGTAAAGACTATACGCATACTACACATGTGACCAATGTGTGTCGTTGGTGTCGGCACAGAGTCACCTACAGGTGCACCAAGGTGTGACATCAAAAGAACAGAATATCAATTAGAACCTTCAGATTTGGCATCAGAATCAAGCTGTAAGTCATTGCCGTTGTCAGTGCCTCAACCGTCGATGGCTCCAGCTGACACTGCCAACACGTGGTTATGCTGCTACGTGGTAGGTGGGCGCACATGTCCCAATACATCAAAGCTATCTGCTTTTGAAACCATGTCTCCAAACACAAAATTTTATCACTCCAAATATCTACACATCCACTCGCCATTTCAACCGTAATTCCCACGCTAGCGCCGCAAAACTGACCGCATACCACCGACATGCGCACTGTCAGAACCCTGTAGTGTAAACAGGATGTGTAAGTGGGAAGGGCGAGGTCACCACGCGTGCAGCGACGCTCACGCGTCAGCAGGCGCATGATACGACACACCTCACACCACTCTAGCGGTTTGCCGGGCTGAACGGTATACGAGACCACCAACCGCTACAGCGGTTTGCCGGGCCAAAAGGGTTAACTCATGCAGTCCGATGGCCGTATTTCCCAAATTTTGGAGGCGTCATCTAATGACTGCACTAGTTGCAGGAGATGGATCGACCATGATAATTCAAGGGCAGTGCCAGATTAGCTTGGCGCCAACAGGCGCCAAGCTAATCTGGCACTGCCCTTGAATTATCATGGTCGACCCATCTCCTGCTGTAGTGCACCAGGGCTGAATGGGTTAATAAGGTTAACAAAGTTCTGAACAAAATTAGGATTTAAAATCTGTTTTTTGGAGGCCCCTGAGACAGTGTTTCTATGTAAACTATTTTGCTGAAACAAACGTAACACATAGCAAGCGAAAGTAAATTTATTATGCCTGCAGTTTATTACAAAATTATGTTTTTTAAGTTAAAAAAAAAACATGCTGTTATCTCGTCCACGTAGGTGACACACTACAGCAGGCGTCGCGAGTGCTCCCCCTACTTCTGCAGACGATTGAAAAAGCCGGCAAACAACTGGGTCAGCCGCCGCTCATTGCTGAGGTGGTGTCTGCTTCCTGCACCCTTGTCAGACTGGCTGCTGTTGATATTGAGGCTGGTGAGGGTTAAAAACAAGAACAAGTTTGTTGGCTGTCAGTAGCGCATTTTGTCGAGGTGATTCCTTTGGGAATCACCTCGACAAAATGCACTACCGACAGCCAAAGGGTTAATGCACTGTTTGCATGATATGGAAAGGGTCACTATTGGTTGGGTCTGGTACTCTGGTGTGTCCTAGCACTCTGTGTTTGTACATAATTTGTGTTGTGCTGGTCTCGATTTTCAACCTTAATGCTCAGTGCCATAAGGTCCAAATTCACATACCTGCACGTATGTATAGTAGTTCACATCAGTTAACCCGTATACTGAGGCTAAAAGCTTCAAATTTGTACACTGCCATATGCAATCTACATTATAGTACTTACAGATAAGGATATAGACCAATAGCTTTAGTTCAAGGGTGGTGCCAGAATAGCTTGGCGCCTAGAGGCGGCAAGCTATTCTGGCACTACCCTTGAACTATTTTAGTCAAACGTATTTCACACACTGGTGTACTCCAAATGATAAGTGTTAAGAGATAAGGTTGCTTTTGAGTTGCTTTTGAATGGATGTGTAAACAGATTGTTTTATTCTGCAGAGTCGAAGCTTGGTCCATTCTGGTCAATGGTGTTGGAGAATGGAAAACAGTGGGTGGTCACGGACAAGTTCCTTACATCAGCCAGCCCGGAATGTAAGTAGCGGTTTGTTAACCCTTTGGCTCTCAGTAGTAGTTTTTGTTGCCATCATTCCTCCAGGAATCTTTGCAACAAAACTGCTACTGACACCACTGGCCATTTGGACTATGAGTAGCTGAAATCTAGAAGACACATCTGTTGCTTTGTGAAATATCTGTCTGTTTATGGTTCACATGTGATAGCAAATGTGAGTCATCCATCATTGTTCAGCATCAGTGGTAAACTTTAATGTTGGCAGTTTCTCGGAGATCATTCAAGCCCCAGACTTTAAACTTCACCCAAGAACACTTTGTGGCAAGACCTTTCTAAACACAGCAATTTCAGTGACCTCTCTCGAAGGTCAAGGTCACAGGGGGTTTAGAAAGAGGTCCAAAATAGCCATATTTGGACAAAAATTGTTTCTGCTCAAATACTGTTTTCAAATTCAAACCCAAACATGGTACAGAAATACCTGATGGTAAGAGCTGTCTATGCATGCTAATGTCAATGACTTCTCGGAAGTTCATGGGGCACAAGAGGTCGGCAAATGTGTGAAAATTGCCAGTTTTTGATAGAATTGTAGTTTTTTTTGTCAAAGTTGTTTCCAACTTTTCAGTCAGATTTGGCACAAAGGTAGTTGATGATACAACCTTTCTATGCATACTAATTTAGTTGTCCCTTCATAAAGGTCAAGTATTATGGCCCAGAAATAGGTAAATAAATAGCCATATTTAAAACAAAAACATTTTTTTCTCAAATATTTTCAGATTTTCAACTTCAGACCCAAACTTGGTATAGAGATACTTGATGGTCAGGCCTTTCTATGCATACTAATTTGAATGACCCCTCAAAAGGTCAAGGGTCACAGGAGGTTGGTAAGTGTGAAAAATTGTGTGCCTACATGGCAGGGGAGGCAACAAGGGGTGCTATAAGCTAGGCAGTACCCTGGGTAGCCTCCATTCCGTCCTTCCATCCTCATCTGGGCACACGGCCACCGGAATCGCCATTCTGTTTCTTAGCTTAGCCGTGGAAGGTTGTGTGCCTACTCTCAGTGTCTGGACTTCGTATAGAGTGACCGGTTGGGACTGTGCTCCCTCTCGGTTTATTCTTCGCTTGGGCTCACTAGCGACGGAGTTTCTGTGTTCAGTGGACTTGCACTGTTCCTGAGACTTGGTTTACCGACGAGCGACCGGTCGGCATGGGTGACTTTACTTCACGTTGGTCCCTACAGCGCTGCCTCGCCCGCCTCTCTGCAATGACTAAGTATAACCTCCGTTAGTGCCCGCGACCAGCCCTCAAGTGGGGATGGATAGCGCCGGGCGTCGGCACTGGTCGTGTAGCGGATTCGTTTTCGAAACTTGTACATGCGATCACATTGGTGCGTGGCCTCGGGCAGCCATGCTCGCTTGCCGGTGACTGTTTATGTTTTGCAGTGGTCAAGTCCGCACCTGCATGAGACGTGGGGACTTCCAGTGGCCGAGTGACTCACAGGATGTCTGCTTACCATGCTTGGCCTGGGCCTCCACTCGCCTGTATGGCGCCTGCACCCCCGGACGGGAGGAGCAGTGGTCGCAGCTTGGTGTTTCTATCAGCGGGAACGACCCACCCCAGCCTGAGAGCGGATGCCTGCTGCCGCCCCGACCGCTTCAGTGGAGGAGACACATCGGGACGCATGCGTGGATCCGGAGCCTAGGGCTACAGCCGGAGGGTTCGTCAGCTCGCTGCAGTTATGAGACACTGAGCCTTGCCAACATAGTACTCCGACAACAGTGTTTGTCAGCTCGCTGGTAAAACAGTACACTGAGCTTGGCCAACACCGGACGTCTACAGGGTTCGTCAGCTCGCTGAATACCACCGGGTCTGGCCAACAACGTCCGATGGACCGCCACGTGTCTACGCCCGTGAGTCAAGCCAAGCAAAAGCGCAAGCCGTCTGATACAGAGGTCAGTAATTGTTTACTTACTGAGCTTGTAGCTGCCCCCTCAGCACAGGTGCTTATAGACGGGACGCTCATGCAGCGTTTGGCATCGCAGGGACGGATCTCCCGTTCAGATAGTTTTCGGCGATAAAGAAGTGCCAGACGGTCGTCAGAGCGTCGCCCTCGTTCACGACCCTTGACAAGCCCCCACGCTCACAGACTGCAACCAGGGACCGGTTGCCCCCCGACACCCTAGGCCCTTCCGTCACGGGGGGTGCGGCTTTGTCAGCCGTCGTACCAATCTGCCTCGCTCGCCACGTGGATCCTTGCCGAGTTCACCGTGGCGCAGATCGCGCCGTCGACGCAACCGTTCGCCTACACGATTCGGCGTCATTCCAGGCGGAGTTCCCTTAGTCTCGTGGGCGCCTCTTCTTCTTCGTCTCAGGTTCTTGCTCCCCCTGCCCTCTGCGAGATGGACAGGTAAGGTCTCGGTGTTTGCCAGCATCCCGCGCCTTTAGCGCCGTGCGGCGGCTTCACTTTGGAATTTCGTTTTAAAAGCTCTGAGCTCAAGGTAGAAGGGAATAGCGGGGAGAAGTTCGCGGTTATTTTCGTCTCGTGGCCTTCAGCTACGACCGGTCGCCTTGTAGTTTCGCCTCTATGTTGCAGTTGTCAAGTCCGCACCTGCACCCGTTGTGGCGAGTTCCAGTGGCCGAGTGACACGCATGTGCTATGCCTCCCCTGCTCCTGTTGTGCTTCCGGCCACACCTGTGACGTCTGCGCACCCTGGGTGGAGGAGCAGTGGGCCCAGCTTTGGAGTTTTTATCGGCGTGAAAGAGGATCGCCACCCTCACGCAGCCACGCGCCCCGGACCCACCAAGATGCACCCGCGCTGCTGTTGGGGGACAGCGTACTAAGGATCCCCCCCTTGCGCACCCACTCTCTCTTGTCAGGTCCGCAGCGAGTCCACTCGCCCTCCCCCACCATGGTCTGCCCTGGGGGACTTGGGTGGGGTTAGGTATTTTTTAGTTCCCAGGGTTACCCTGGTCAGCCCCACAGGGTGGGTTTTTCTCTCTATTCTGGGGCATGTGTTTCTGTCTACCCTTTGTCCATTCACCTGTATTTTCCTTTTTAAAACTCTCCCTACTGTCTGCACTGCCTGTAGCTCTTGATATTGGATGTGTGTTGCTAAATGGTCTTAGCTTTATTTAGGCCCCATGTGTTAGGTTTATTTAATGTATTTGACCGGCTGGCGACATACATTCAATGTTCTGTTTATTTATTTTTTTTTTTTAATTTTTTTTTTTTCACAAGTAGTGCAGGCACGTCCTGAGAAAGCCTTGTTGCTGTCGGGACGTTAAGCAATGTACAATCATGTACAATCCACTCGCCCCGCTTTGCGGAAACAAACGGCCTCCAGGCCTCAACGTTGGGGGACATCTATCTTCCCCCTTGTGCACCAGCTCGCTCGAGCCTGGTCCGCAGCGAGCTAGCTCGCCCCGCCTTGCGGAACTCAAGCCTCACAAGATAAGAGACAGTCGTGGACGCCACGCCTCCCTGACGCCGGACCGGCCGGACCGTCAGCATCGTCGTACGGCTCACGACACGCGACCCCAGGTTCGCGACTGACTGGACACGGCCCGCTCACGACGCAGCCCCCGCCCTCGGGCGCCCCCTCGGACTGCGGATTCCCACCTTCAGCACTGCGGCGCTTCGCCTTCAGACCTCCCTCCCCGTTGCCCGCCCCGCTCTTCGGCCTCTGCTCGCTCTTCGCACCCGGCGTCTCCTTCGACTTCGGCCTCGCGGACTCCTCGCCCTGTTTGTCAGTCTTCCCCGCGGGCTTCAGATTATCCCTCGCCTGGTCGTCGCTCCTCCCAGTCGGGCACCTCTTCCTTCGTCCATTCTGTGCCTAGTTCGCGGCATTTGTCTTCCCCCGGCGGCCCTCCCCCCCCGCCGTCCCCTCTCCCCGTCCCCCTTGCGCCGCCGACCACGTGCTCGCCGCCCTCCTTCGCATGATCGCTCACCCCCGCCGGACTTGCCGCTCCTGTTCGCGCCATCGCAGCTGCTCGCCTCGATCTCGCTCCTTCTCGCGTCGGCGCCTGCCGCCCCGGCCCTGGTGCGTCGCCCTCCTGCGCCGCCCGTGGATGTGGACACTTTCAGTATCGCCCCGGAGGATTCTGCTTCGGCTCTCTTCAGGCGTTCAGCCTCATCGCGCGCCCTGCTCGCCATCGGCCCCCTCATCGCCTACGCTGCGTACGACGAGGGCAGAGACCCTTGCCTCCCTCGACGAAGCTGCGCATCTGATTGCTTCTTGTCTTCCCCCGGATGCCTGTCCCCCATCACCGCCCCCCAAGAGGAAGCTCTCGGCCTTCGTGGACGCGGATCGCCCGACCAAGAGGTTTAGTCCCTGCCTCAACCTCCGGGGTTCCAAGGCCTCCGCGACGCCTTCTCTGCTCTCCTTCAGCAGAGCTCGGGCTCCGACGCGGCCTTATTCTTCTCCAACGCCCGCTGGCCGGCGGCCTTGGACATCGCCTTTCAGCACAGCTGGTACGCCGGACGCACACAGAGCTTCGCTACCGCCCTCCCAGCGGTGGACCCGCCGCACAGCAGCAAGCTGGTGGACTTCGCGCCTCGCGCCGTTGCATCCCCCATGGCCTGGAATGGACAGCGATCCTCATCTGCAACACCCTCACCTGTTCTGGTTTCCTCGACTTGGCCACGTCTCCCTTCTGGAGCAGAACTGGCAAGTGTCGGTCTCGCCGCTGTTAGGGGACGTCCTTGCCCTGGCCGTGTCCACCAACCGGGCGGCGTACCACGCTTCTGTCAACACCATGGCCTCTGCTGCGAACTGCGACCTGCTCTGGCGGGATGCGGTTCTTGCCTCCTGCTCTCCTTTTGGACCCCGCCGCCCCTGCGGCGCAGCCCGGTATGGACGTCCACCCCTTTGGATTGCTTCAAAGCAGCTGCACTCCGAGGAGAGATCTCTGCCCTGCTGCGGAAGAACGCCACGGAGGTGGTATCGCGTCGCGACTCGCCCGCCTTCGACAGTCACCTCTTCCTGGTGCCCAAGCCTGGCGACAGGTGGCGTCCGATCATTGACCTCTAGGCGCTGAACAAGTTCATCGCTGCACCGTCCTTCCGCATGGAGACCGCCAGAGCCCTTCATGCCGCGGTTCAACCCATGGACTTCGCCGTCAGCCTGGATCTGGCGGACGCTTACCTACATGTGCCCGTATATCCAGCTTCCAGACGCTATCTGCGCTTCGCCTTCGACAGCGTAGTCTACCAGTTCTGCGCTCATCCTTCAGCCTCAACCTCAGCCCCTGGGTTTTTACCCTCCTCATGGACGGTGTCATCGCCAAGGCCAGACAGACTTCGTTGAGCCCCACTTCAAATTACCTCGACGATCTGCTCCTGCGCAACCGGTCAGCGCTCACCTTGGAGAAGGACTGAGACGCGTTACTGGCCCTCCTCGACAGCCTCGGCTTCATAGTCAACCTGGGCAAGTCGGACATCGCCCCATCCCACCGCTTCGTCCACCTTGGCATGGAGTTCCTTACCGACCTCAACCTGGTGCGACTCCCGGAACTGCAGATTCAGAAGTTGGCGAACCTGGCTCGTCTAGTTTCTCAGGAGGAGGCAGTCCCCGCCAGAGTCTGGTTACAGCTCCTGGGCCTGATGAGTGCGGCTGCGGATCTCCGTCCTCTTGGCCATCTTTACTCGCGCCCGCTTCAGCTCCATCTGCTTCTTCACTGGCGACCCTCAACTGGCGACATCGAGGCTCCCGTTCCGGTCCTTCCCTTGCTCCTTCCACACCTCCTCCCTGTCTGGCTCGCGACCGGAGTCCCACTCCTTACTCCGCCCCCCCGGTTGTCCCTTTGCGTCGATGCCAGCCGCTCTGGCTGGGGCGCACACCTGCTGCCAACGTTCGCCACGGCTTCCGGCAGCTGGCCACCGGACAGGACCTTGCCTCTGATACAGCCAAATGCATGAACTTCAGGGCGCAGGAGGTCAGAAGCCATGGCCACAAGCTCGTATTTGACCGCAACTGCGCAGTCAAGACTTTGTGGCGGCGGTGGGCTGGGGATCAGAGTTGACCTTCGCCCGATTCTACATGAGGGACCTCTCCAGCCAGTGCGAGAACCTATCGCTGGTGGGAGACTTTACGGCGGCACAACACTCCCTCCCGGCACCCCAGGTGCTGCAGGTATCTTAGCTAAAATTATCTGGAGGTTGTACCAGGGAGGGTGGGTCTTGATATTACCAAGGGGTTAGGGGCGTTCTAAGCGGCACCCACCTCCTCGTCAATATTCTTCCTAACAGTAATGTCATCGGTAATGTGTTTTGAGGAAACAAATGAATTTTTCTCTAAAATGTATTTTTCAAAAAATACTTACTGATGACATTACTCGGATGACCCTCCCGCCTGCCCCGCTGCCGCTGGCTCGCTACAAAACAGAATGGCGATTCCGGTGGCCGTGGGCCCGGATGAGGATGGAAGGATGGAAGGGAGGCTACCAAGGGTACTGCCTAGCTTATAGCGCCCCTTGTTGCCTCCCCTGCCATGTAGGCACACAACAATTTTGGCTAAAATTAAGCTAGCTAGATCAGTATTCCTAACAGTAATGTCATCGGTAAGTATTTTTCGAAAAAATACATTTTAGAGAAAAATTCATTTTTTGGTTGTCGTCCTTATTATTGTTTGTGTTTGCGCTGTGTTTCAGCATTGTGTAGCCTTGTCACCCTGGTGGAGCACCTCATCACAGACTTTCCCCAGAAAATGACGGAGCCCGTCTCTCGCCTATATTATCGCGCTCTCATCTTCTGTCTGACGCGAAGACCATGGAACGTTCGCAGTCACACGTTGGCCACCATCCGCAAATTGCTTTGCATGCTTGGAGGAGCGCAAATCTCGCTGTCGCTCATTACAGAATTCAAGACTGTTCTTGAAACGCAGAATGTGAGTGAGTCCTTGACAGCTGATCACCGCTTGGTGATGTTCTTGTGAAAGCTGCATTGGTGAATGTTGGCAGAAAGAAAGATAGAAGTGCATAAATTCAAAGTCACAAATACAGCTCTGCTCGATTGATTGCACTTCATTATATTGCGATCCCAGATATATCATGGGAGGGATCTTGGATCTTGAGAAAAATCGGACCGCAGACGCCAGTGAACCATGATATATCTTTGTCACCAGCCCAAACCTCCAACTGACAACTCTCCCCGCTACACCTCGCTACACACTAAACTGCAAATGACCTTCAGATTAAGACCTCACAGGCAAATAATTAGGGCTGTAAGTGCAGAAGCGATTTGTAATGAACATTTGTTGCTGTCACACTCCGCTTCAGGGGTAAAGATGCTTGGCCTGGCGGGTAGCACTAGATTGACACTGAACTCTAAAAGACCTCCTCCACACGAAGAACATACATGCACGAAGGGCCCTGTAACAGTACAGTAAATACTGAGAGTCTATTTTTGTCTTGTGTGGATGTTGTTTGGTGTTGAGATGCAGGGTGGCCGCGAGACACTCCACTGGCTACATCTGGCGGTCAGTTTAACCCATTCAGCCCTGACGCACTACAGCAGGAGATGGGTCGATCATGATAATTCAAGGGTAGTGCCAGATTAGCTTGGTGCCACCTGTCGGCACCAAGCTAATCTGGCACTGCTGTTGAATTATCATCGTCAGTCCATCTCCTGCAACAGGTGCATAGTCGTTAGATGATGCCTCCAAAATTTGGAAAATATTTGAGCCGGGCTGAATGAGTTAAACGGATTACTCGCCTTAGTGGCAGCTTCAAACAAAACACGTTAGCAAGTGTTAAATGAAGTTGATACAAGGAGAAGTTGTCATTAGTGTTTGGGTATTTTTGACGGTGCTACCTCCCATTCGTCAGAATGTCAAGCTATGGCCAGTCAAGCGAGGTGTCGGCAGTAGGTTTATGACACAACACAGCTGCGCTGTGCCGGTGTCACAGTTTATAGATATAAACTGCGGTTCCCAGGACTGCTCAGTGTATCACTGAACATCTGACCATCCCCTTCATGCCATAAACACAGATATAGATTTCCGAGTGGCAAGACTGTTGGTCCCCAATTCCTGCAGTGGCACATGAAGGTCTGTCTCATGAAGACAATAGCACGGGTACCCTTAGTGTGTGGTGAATGCTTCAGCAGGTGATAGCTTTCACCTCCAGCGTCATCTGCAGCAAAAGGATTGTTTATGTTGGCTCATGTTTAGTGGCCCATTAGCTTTTAGCTATGCTAATCAGCCACTGCTACCCTTGAGCTGTCATGGTCAATGTATGTGTTGGAATGAGTGTAAAGTGTTTTGAAAACTGTTGTGAATGTGTTTGACCTCGAGAGTGAAAGGACCATTAATTAGACTGGGCGGGTTTGAAGTGCTCCAGTTGACCCCTTTCCATGGTAGGCTCATAACCGCCAGGCAGCATACATTAGTAGTGTTTCCTTTTTGTTCCTTCCTTCCAGCTCCCGCCCCCCAACCCCCCTACCCCCTCCCCCCTCCCCCCTTCCCCCCTCCCCCTTCCCCCCTCCCCCCTCCCCCCTTTCCCCCCTCCCCCCCCCCCCCCCCCCCCCCCCCCCCCTCAAGCCAAACTCAGTTGATCTCGAATGGTCTCGAACAGATTTATCACGATCACATTTTATGGAACTGCAATATATAGAGTCAGAGCTGTACCATGTATTTTAATATTTTTGTTACAATAGAAAAAGATTAATTTCATAATTTGATTGCATGAGAAGTCACAGAAAATGAAAACAAAATTGAGTTCTGGGCCCCCAGCCCCCCTGGTCTGTGCTGTGAGGACAAAAGACAGGAAGTACATTTATTGTGAAAAGCCAGATTTTCATTGTAATACGAACACACACACATTGTAATTCAATGACAGTCTTACACATACCAAGTGGAATTACTCAGCGCTGGACACACAACCATTTAGATCCCCTGCCCACGCCTGAAAGGCGGGGGCAGGGGATCTAACTGTTTGTATGTCCAGTCCAGAGCTGAGTAATTCCTCTTGGTATGTGTACTGTTCTACTAGTGCTAGCCTCGCCTATCTGGTTTGTGAGAATGAAAATCTTGCTTTTTACTCAAATGGACTTGTTGTCTTTTACCTTGACAATGTAGTGCTGTCTGTGGACTTCAGCCTACCTTTCTGTATTTCACTCATAGTCATACATATCCAAATCTTTTCTTTTCTGCAGGTGTCCGACCTGAAACTGCAACTCGACAAAGAAGATGACCCAAAGACTGTGGTCGTTGATGACTCCAAGGTCATTGTTCCCAAGATCCTCTCCGATGCCCTGCTGGCTGTCTGCACGGTGGAAAAAGTCGACGCACAAGATGCGGAGCTGATCGCCATGGCAACGCTGCTTCCTGCCCACCATTCATACATCGGTAAAAGTTTAGATTAAAAAGTTTTAGAATGTAACCACTTCGTGCATGCAACCACCGGTACTGTTTATAGTACCAATGGCTGCATGCACAAGGGGGTTAAATTCAAATTCAGTTCTGCTTATTGAGACTTGGTGCAGAGATAAGACCTTCCGATGCATACTAATTTGGATGACTGCTCAAATAGGTCAAGGGTCACAAGAGGTTAAGGGTGTACAAAATGTCTATTTTGGATACATTAATTTTTTTCAGCATTTTTGCAAACTATTAAATCGATTTGGCACAGTGGTAGCAGATAATGACACCTTCCTATGGATATTAATTTGGCTGATGCCTTGCAAGGGTCAGGAGATAGACAGGCAAATATTTAATTTGTAAATTTTTTAATTCATAACAATCAGTATTACTTTGATTATTCATAACTTATTCATTATTCATGTGTCCACAGTGTACAGTAACCCAGATACATGGGTCGAAATCCTTCAACGCCTCAGCTTAGACCCAGGAAAGTTTGTGAATGGCCACGTGGCGGATTGTCTGGCCTTCGCTCATACTGGAAAAGAACTTGATCCCGTGAGTGTGTGTTACAATTTTTTGGCTCACATGCGAAGCAAAAGTGAGTCTGTGTTCTGGGCCAGTGGTCGTCCATCCGTTTTCTTTTGTCCGTCGTCCTTCCGCCATCGTCTGTGGTAAGCTTTAATGTTGGCATTTTCTCGGAGACTATTCAAGCCACAGTCTTCAAACTTGTGTGAAGGATACTTTGTGGCAAGAACTTTCTAAACAAACCAATTTTATTGACCTCTCTCAAGGATGAGGAAATAGGTAAAAATTAGCCATATTTTGACAAAATTGATTTAAAAAAAAAATACTATTCACAACTTGAAACCCAAACTTGGTACAAAGATACTTAAGGGTAAGACCTTTCTATACATACTAATTTGGTTGATCGCTTGGAAAGGTCAAGGGTCACAAGAGATCAGGAAATAGGTGAAAAATAGCCATATTTTGACAAAAGATGTCTTTTTCACAAATCGAGGGTTGACTGCCGAAACGTAGTATATCACTTTTTGGGAGATTTTGACTTTTTGGTATCATCAGACTCAGGAAACGATGCTCTTTTGTCTGATCTATTTCTTTTTTTTAAAAATGTCATTAGTTTTAAAAATATTGATTAGAACCGAAAACAAGTTCAGGCAAACATAGAGAATCAATCACCGCCGAAACATAGTTGCTGAAGATACGGCTGTAAAGTCTTATTATCTCACGAATCTTTGCAGAAAAAGTGACTGCCGAAACCAAGTATCTGGAGTTCAGCTGTGTTTGCTGTCAGTTTGTTTACTTGATTAAGAGTGCAGGGAAAGCGTATCTCAAAATACGACCTGAAGTATATCTGTTATATTCAGCGCCCGCCCGCGCTGAAATCTAGTATATGTTAGCTGCTGCCTTTACGCTGTCAACACTGTTGATAACACCGACAAGAAACCGGCGCCTGTATCTCATGCCACTGGTACCGTTATCATGATGTCAGTTTATAATGATGCTAACAAGCTACAAATCCTTTTTGTTCCACATTCTACCAAGAGTGTGGGAAGTTTTATCCGAAAGACCTCAATTTTCACACTACTCTTCGCAAGTGCAGCATTACTGGACAGTGGAGTATCTTGGATCGGACAGTCAGTGGCCTCACAGTGTTCTTGCAGGTAACACAATTTCTGTCATCTATACTATTTTTAGAGTGCAGTATTCAGTAGAAAGCATTTTGGAGCAAGACATAACATACAAATTCAACACAAAATACATTCACACGCAGTGTCCCTTTGTGACACGTTTTATTACGTGAATGTTCTACAGAATGTTTACTTTTCAGTACAAATGCAATCGTCACCATTGACTGTTAAATTAGGGCCGATTACTGGTAAAATACTCATTGCAGTTTACTGATGATTATCATTAAATTATTTTAGAGGCAGGTTAGTGTAAAATGATAATCAATGTAGTCCGGCACAATGTTATTAAATGTAATTTACTACTGTATCTGCTTCATTGTCATGTACAAATTGCACACCTTTACAGAATGGACAGCCAACCAAGCAATGATGCTGAAGGCAGTGTGTACCTAAATCTGGCCGGTTCCTTTACGGCAGATGACCAGGAGTATCGTTCGAATGCCACTGTCAATTCTGAGCAGCTTCGAGTGAGTATGGTCAGTTTTGTGGCTCACAGAGTACCGAGACCTGTCGAACAGATATTATTAGTTACGCGTTCTTGTTCACAATTTACCGTTATCAGCGATTCCCGTTAGTTTGTCTTGAACTCTATCTGTATCCCTATCATTATGTGAAGCCTAGCTACTGAATTGATGTGCGCGTGTGTACCGTTATGTGCCCCCCACCCTCATCCCCCACCACCCCAACACGCACACACAAACACGCACGCACAAACACACACACACGCACACACACACACACACACACACACACACACACACACACACACACACACACACACACACACACACACCAAAAATAAAGCCTTTGAATTTTAAATTTGATTTGTCAACTGTCCAGAGTCATCCAAGAAGATTGCAGCTGGTGCCTGTCTGACGATGAGCTCCTTCAAGCCTCCAAGCAACTCTTCAAGCAGCCAGGGCACGAGGATGCAAGTTGGTGTCATTCAGACCTGGAGCCTTTATCAGCGAAAATCAAGGGTGCACGGTGGTCTTGCTCTGATGATGAGCCCTTGATAAAGAGCAAACGCCTGGACATAAGCGACTTGACCAGTACAGAAACTGAGAGTGACAATGACAACATCATCAAGCATCCCACTTACAGTCCAGTCACTGAATTACCTCAAGCTGATGTAGTGCCGACGTCTTCCAACGAGGATGAAAGTGACGAAAATATGCCTTTACTTTCACTGACAAGACGAAAACGCAAACACACATCCAAAAGCAGCAACATAGAGCTGGCCAAGGCAATGAGCAAGCAGGAGATGAAGCGGCACCTGAGAGAACAACAAGTGCACAGAAGTCGGCTTCAGAATCTGCTCTCAGCCAACGGATTGTACTCAGTAGAAGTAGCTGCAGACGGAAATTGTTTCTTCGAGGCAGTTTCCATGCACCTGAATATCACGGCGCTTGATCTGAGGACACAGATATGCAATTACCTGGAGGACAAATTTGCGACGTACATTTGCTTTCTGGCAACAAATGAAGATGATGAAAATGAAAGGTACCTAAAATACTTTTGGAATGTGGAACAGCTGCGGGCCCCAGGAATCTGGAGCAACGACGCAGCTGATCTGCTTCCGAAGGCGCTTGCTGACTGCACAAAGAGGCCGGTTATAATATACTCAAGTAACTTGCTTCATTATGAAACGATTCTTTATCCAGACACACAAGCCGGTGAAACTGGTGTTGATCAATCACCGATCATTCTGTCACTACTGGAAACTGAAGCCCAACACTATGATGCTGTATTTCCTTTCCCACCTGCGACACGTTCAAGTGGGACACCAGGAGACTCAGTACCAGTGACAAGCGAGGCAGCAGAAGACACAGTACCAGTGACAAGCGAGGCAGAAGAAGACTCGGTACCAGTGACAAGCGAGACATCAGAAGACACAGTGCCAGGAACCAGCAAGATACACGAAGACACAATGTATGAGACCAGTGGAAGAAACGACACGCCAAATAGTCCAGTCATTGAACAGATGTCTCCACCAAACACACCACTAACTCCTAGATCACGACAGACTTCTTCATTATCGCCTTTCCACAGCACCCCAAACCACAAACACCAAGGAAACAAGGCAAGTTTAAGACACAGCCCCAAAAAAAGCTGTTTAGGAAGAAATTAGCCATGCCAGACACCTGGAAGAAAAATTCAAGAAAGGCTTTGCGGGTGCAGGGAAAGAAGTATGTCTCCGAAACAGGAAACATAGTACCCGCAAAGAAAATAAAACCAATACACTGCTCCAAGTGCCGTTTTAAATGCAGCAAGGTTTCTGAATCAGAACGGCAAGCACTGTTTGAGACATTTTACAGCTTGGGCGACTCTGAAAAGCAAAAGTCCTTTATCTGTTCAAACGTAGAGGAAAAAAACACAAAAACACTGCTAGGAGAAGACAACAAACCCATATCTAAAACACGGAGCTTGAGCAGAGGGTTTTCTTTCAACGTAGACGGGGAAAGAAAGCGGGTTTGCAAAAGGTTCTTCCTAAAACACTTTCTGTCTCAGAAAGTTATGTAGACCACGCCATGCGAAACAGTCAACATGGTGTTTTTAAAGGATATCAACAGTGCCAGACAGCACCACACAACAAAACCCCCAATGAAATAATTGCACGTGCTAAGGCCCACATAGAATCGTTCCCAACGGTAGAGTCACACTACACCAGAAAAGACTCTCAACGAAGTTGCCTTTCATCAGACTTAAGCATTAGAAAAATGTTCAAACTCCACAAACAGGAATGTCAAATGGAAGGAAAGAACCATGTGTCTGAGAGACATACTGGCGTATTTTCTCAGAAAATTACAATTTGTCTTTCCATCACCCGAAAAAAGACCAGTGTGCTCAATGCACGATCGCATCAATAAAAGAAAAGCAAGGAACCCTTTCAGAAGCTGAAAAAGAATCGCACGTGAAACACCTTGAAAGAAGAGACAATGCGAGAACAGAAAAGCAGAACGACAAGGAGACTGCAAAGAAGGATCGGAAAAAAACATGTGATCACCATGGACATGCAAGCCGTCTTGCAGGCACCTTGTGGTTTGGTCAGTCAGCTGTATTATAAAAGAAAACTGTGTGTTTATAATTTTACAACTTATTCACTGGCTGATGGAACAGGAAAGTGTTTCACGTGGAATGAAACAGAGGGCAAGAGAGGGGCATGCGAAATAGCCACTTGCGTGTCCCTCTATCTTTCCGCACTGCCAGACCACGTCCAAGAAGTTGTCATTTTCTCAGACTGTTGTTCGGGCCAAAACAGAAATCAGTATCTTGTGACAGCGTTGATGCATGTCTTAAAAACTAAGCCTACCATACACAAGATTACACAGAAGTTTTTAGAGACCGGGCACACTCAGATGGAGTGTGATTCGATGCATTCAGCGATTACTTGCGCAAAGAAAGCTACACCCATCTACACACCCAGTCACTGGGATACTGTGCTGCGACTGGCACGGAGAAACAAACCATACACAGTGGTCCCTCTAAAACACACAGACTTTTATGACTTCAAAAAAGTTGCTTCCACCAGGGTTCGAAACACAAAGACTAACATCAAGGGTCAGCGAGTGAATTGGCTGAACATCAAGTGCATTGAGTTCAACAAGGGAGAGGAGGACATCATGCTGTATAAATACAACTTTCAAGAAGGGTATCGTGCGCTCCGTCTTGTTGGAAGCTCTGGCAAACGGCATGAAAACAAGAAGCATGAAGCAAAAGACCTTCCGCGTTTGTACCAAAACAAACTGCCGATATCAGAAGCTAAAAAGCGAGATCTGGTCTCGCTTTGCAGAACAAATATAATTCCCGAGGAGCACCACCCATTTTATGAAGCACTTCCCACATCATCCGCTGCTGCTGCCACTCTGCCCGAACCGGACGTCAACGACAGCGATGAAGACACAGACCGATCATCTGTACACCCAAGTTAATCATGTACTGCCATGTGACAGACAGCTTGTGTTGTGAAAATTGTCCTATAATCAAAACATTTGTCAGTGCATCAAAGACATTTCTACAATTACATATACACTAATCGTCTTTGTGGAAATTGTGAGGTTCATAATCGTGAACAATTTGACAGCATTACCAGTGTGTTCTGAAAACTGTCTTATTGTGACGGTACGAAAATGGACAACTTGAGCTTGATAAAGTGTTATTTTCTCCATTGGAATAATATTCTGGTAAATGGAGCAGTCAATTGTTAACGCCGGATTTAAAGGTACAGCTGTAAAATAGTTTGCTATTCTGTCTGTATTTCTCTCTCTCTCTCTCTCTCTCTCTCTCTCTCTCTCTCTCTCTCTCTCTGTGTGCATACATGTATACGTGAGAAGGCATGATTAAAACATACATTTGATTATGTTTTGTTAATGTATTGTGAGATTTGCATGGTTGCCACATAACGTGATTTTCCACAATAATTGTCTTTCAACGTACTGGCAGTATAGCGACTCTACCAATTAAAAATAAGTCAAATCAGTGTGTTATGAGTACGTATAATGTGTCTAATAAATGCTTCCCTAATGCATTATCACCAAATACATCAAATAGTAAAACAGAATTTGCGAACGACTGGCTGGAAAATTACCTGCGGAATAGTGTTAGTTTAAAATAAAACATTTCTAGAGACGCTTTCTGTCTACTTTGTTCACGGCAGATGCCAAGTAGAACAAGCTACATGAATCTGGCTGCCCGCTTCCCCTCTGAAACCGCTGGTTTTCTAACACAGTGAGGGAGCCATGTGAAGATATGTGGTTTCGGCAGTCAACACTTTGCAGGATCTGTCAGTATATGGTTGTCGTATGTTGAGATACGGTGTTTCGGCAGTCTACACTTCTCAGGATCTGTCATCAAAAGATTGTCGTATGTTGAGATACGGTGTTTCGGCTGCCATTATTTATCGCCATTTCCGATTGCCATACATATAGTATCTTCAGTCATGTTACTTTTTCTTTAATAATCTAGACCAGAATTTAGATATAGCTATGATACCATGAATATGCATATGGATATGGCTGCCCAACAACATTGTAAATTTTTGAGGGGCATCTTAAATTCTTGCATTGTACAGAAAGGTCCAAAGTTTAAAAATCGTCTCCTGCAAAACTAAGGAAAAGCCTGATACTGCTTTTCGGCAGTCAACCCTCAAAATATTTTTCACAACTTCAAACCCAAACTTGGTACAAAGATGCCTGATGTTAAGACCTATCTATGCATACTAATTTGGATGAGCCCTCAGAAAGGTCAAGGGTCACAAGAGGTTGGCAAATGTGTGTAAAATGTCAATTGTTGATAGAATAATTGTAGTTTTGTCAACATTTTTGTAAAGTTTGCAATAAAATTTGGCTTAAAGGTAGCTGATGATATGACCTTCATAGGCATACTAATTTAGTTGAAACATCACAAAGGTCAAGGGTCATAGGATGATCCAAAATAGGTTTAAAAAGCCATATTTGACCAAACATATGTAAAAAATACTATTTTCAAATTTCAAACTCAAACCTGAACTTGGTACAGAGATACCTGATGGTAAGACCTATCTATGCATACTAATTTGGATGACCCCTTGGAAAGGCCAAGGGTCACAAGAGGTCGGTAAATGTGTGAAATATGCCATTTTTTTTCTCAAAATACATTCCCGATGACATTACTATTAGGAAGATATGCCTAGCTTACCTAATTTCAGCCTAAGAACCTGTTGTGTTCCTACACAACCAGGGAGGCAACTCTAGGGGGCCGTAACCAGGGATCCTGAGTAGCCTCCCGTCCCTGCCCATCCGGTCACGTGCCACGTGGTGTCACGCCAGTCTATTTGCTTAGCTTACCGTGAACGGTTGTGTTCTAGCCTACAGGACCTTTGGCTGTGTATGGTGTGACTGGTCTTTGGCCGATCAGTTTGGACTCCGTGTTTTCCCTTTGGATTACATGTGTCCCATTGGATTATGTGTGTTCTTTTGGATTACTTGTGGTTCCCCATCGTACCTTGGATTTACGTGGTTGCGGGTGTGTTCCCTGGGTTTACGGTGTGCCTTCTGGGACTTTACCTTCCGCCTGGCATGTTCTGAGGGCCGTGTGGCAGGTTCCCCCCCGTCCCCGCAGCCATGGCAAGGTCAGGCCTCGGTCCATGCCCTCGACCGGCCCTTTGGCCGGGCAGCGGCTTCGACCGTGGGTGCTTTTTGTGTTGCTCATATGACAACTCGCGTCGAACACTCAAACTCGTTTGGCGGGGCCACGGGGAGCCCATGCCCGGTCGCCTTTCACGTCTGATATGTGTTGCAGCTGTCAAGTTCGCACCTGCCTGCAGTGTGGCGACTTCCAATGGCCGAGCGATAACCAGGTGGTCTGCCTCCACTGCTCCGGCTGGCCAGAGGAACTTTGGTCGCAGCTCTGGAGTTTCTACCGGCGCGAGCGCCCGAAGCCGGCCCGTAACTGCCCGCCCGCCAAGGCGCCCCCCCTCCTTGCTAGGAGAAGAGACCAGACGTGCCCGCTCAGACCTTGGGGAGAGGACGACACGTCGGGCCCGTAATTACACCTCCGGTCCCAGGACTTCGTCTACCACTGTGCCCCCTCGGATCGAGGCCCGCCCACTCGTACCCCGCTTTGCGTTGACTGATACGCTGAGCCCTGACGTATTGCACAAAGACAAGCCTGCTCACTCCCACCAGGAGTCTAGCCAGCAGAGCGCCCGCCTCATCGAGGCCGCCCTGCAGCAACCTTCGTCGCCTCATCCTATAACCGCTGGCAGACCTGACAACCCACACGACGCCAGGAGCCCAGCGCACCCGCCTCGTAGAGGCCGGCCCGCATTGACTCCCGTTGCCCCGTCCCACGACCGCTGGCTCATCTAACGGGAATGAAGAAAGGCCCGCCCGCTTCCCCAGGAAGACCGACAGGCAGTGCGCCCGCCTCACTGAGGCCGGCTTACAGAGACTTACGTCTCCCCGTCCCACTACCACTGGCAGACCTGGTAAGCCACACGACGCTAGGAGCTCCTTGCGGCCAACGGCCATACCATGTTAAATACTCTGGTTCTCGTCTGATCACCGAAGTTAAGCAACGTCGGGCTTGGTGAGTACTTGGATGGATGACCGCCGGGGTACTCCAGTGCTGTTAGCGCATGCTCCTCTACCTCTAGGGACCGTGATGTGTAGTGCGACAGCCGACGCAGCCCCCGACCCTTCTCGCCCTCCGCTCGGGCCTCGCCCACCCACAGGCTACGTCCCGGCACGCCTCTCCCCACCGGCCCCAGCGTCCGTCACCTTCCTCCTCAGGGCGCTCTGGGAGGAAATTGCCCGATCGGACCCGACACTTGCCCACCTCGTCGCAGTCGCACCCCCGGGGACAGGCGGCCTGCTCGCACCAGCATGGTCTCGTCCAGTCGCCCCCCTCGGCGCACCTCGCACTCTGCACTCTGCTTCTCCCCTCCTTCAGCGAAGGAGCTCCCGGGTGAGTCGTTCCCGCCCTCCCCCCCCCCCCCCCCCCACCTCCTGGATGTAGAGATGATGCTAGCGAGGCCCACGGCTCCCCTGCCTCCTCCCGCGCGGCTGGTGGTCTTCTTCCCCTCGCACTGCGGTCCTCCCGGAATGGTTCCCAGGCCCCCCACCGGTCGACTCGCCCCCCCCTCACCTTGCTCGCGTTCCCCGGACAGCCCCTCGTCGCCAGCGGCCCTCCTGGCTTCGAGGGCGGAGCCTTGCCGGTCTTCGGATGAAGCGGCTTGACGGGTTGTGACCCATCTTCCTTTGGAGGCCTCCCGCCATCCACCCGCCCAGAGGAAGGCTTGCGCCTTCGTCGACGCCGCCCATCGGCTCAGGTTCAGTCGCTCCCCCAGCCCCCGGGCTTCCGGGACCTCACGGACGCTTTCGCCGCGCAGCTGCAGCAGGGTGCTTCCCGCGAGGCCGACTTCTTCTCGGACCATAGGTGGCCCTCGGGCCTCGACGTCGCCTTCCACCAGGATAGGTACGCAGGGCATTCCCAGGCTTTCTCCTGTCCCCTACCCGCAGTGGATCCGCTGGCGCAAGTACAGGCAGGCGGCTCTGGGCTGTCACTGCGTAGCTTTCCCCGTGGCTTGGACAAGACTGCGTCCCTTTTCCGCAACGCCTTGGCAGGCTTGGGATTCGCGGAGCTCGTGTCACAGCGGTCGTCCGTCGCGTCTAGGACGCCTGGCTCCAGTCCGTCTCGCGGCCTTAGGTGACCTCCTTGCCCGTGCGGTGGCAGCTATCGGGCAGCGTATCACTCCTCCATCATCGCCAGGGCCGTCGCATTGCATTGGGACCTGATGCGTCAGGATGCTGTGTTCCTCGCCTACCGTGGCCTGCCCACACCCCCCCCCCCCCTGATGTGTAGACGCTGTTCCGTTGCGTCCCCCTTGGCGGCTCCCTCCTCTATGGCCCCTCCTGGCAGGCGGTAAAGGAAGCGGGTAACCTTTAGTACGCTGGTGGTGACATTTGTCGCCAGCCGCCATCTTGCTTCATTATTGGATGGCGACATATGTTGCCACCGCGTGGTCTGCTCGTAATCGGCTATGGTAAACACACTGGGTTGCTATGAAGCCTTTTCAAAGGATTGTGGGTGATTGTAAATGAGGCTTGCTTCCGTTTTATATCAGCCATCTTGCTAACTTCGAGTGTGTTTGAGCGATTTGAATTTTCTAAGCGAGAGTTCTGACGGCTTCATTTTGACAAAAGATGACCGATGAGGAGTTAGAAGGAATACTTTTATGGAGTCAGATTCCAATGATGAAGACTTTCTTGGCTTTTTGCCAGAAGACTTGAGATCGAGGGGGGGTGGGAGATGGTGGTGATGGGCAGAGGAGTGATTCTGAATCGAGTGCTAGTGAACGCGGAAACGGTGCGTAATAAGCATTGATTTAAAAAAAGTTTTTTGTTAGGATAATAACGCAGATAACACAGTTTTAAGAATTGTGACATAATCTTGATTCATTTATTTACATACATGCCAAATTACACAATCATACATAGAAAAATGAAAAAGTTGTAGGTTTTTGAAGTAAGTAGGGTAGCGTTGGGTTTAGCCCACTCAAAAAGAATGCAGTTGCAGGGAAAAAAACTGCCAGTGGAAAGCAGAGTGCTAAGGTTAAGGACCTCTGACCCAGCAGCGCCGCTCCCTCCCGCTTCCAGCGGCCCGCAAGGCCGTGGGCTGCGCCCTGCGGATTGTCAGACCCTCCTCACCAATAAGGAAGAGGGAAGGAGAAGAGAGAAACTGCTGCGGCGCTCACCCCTGTGGACCGGAATCCCGCCGGATCAGCTCAAGGCCGATGCTCTTCGTGGCGAGTGGCCACTCTACTGCAGAAGCCGCCGCGGAGGGGGGCGTGCGGCTCGTCTCCCCAGCATTGTACAGCCGCCTCTTCGTGGTCCTCAAGCCTGGCGGCAGGTGGCGCCCCATCATCGACCTCTCGGCGCTGAACAAGTACATCGCGGCCCCGTTGTTCCACATGGAGACTGCCAGGGCCATCAGGGCGGCCATGCAGCCCATGGACTTCGCCGTCTGTCTGGACCTGTCGGATGTGTCTCTACTCGTCCCCGCGCACCCCGCCTCCCGGCGTTACCTGCGCTTCACCTTCGACGGCGTGGTCTACCAGTTCTGGGTGCTACCATTCGGCTTCAACCCCCGCCCGTGGGTGTGCTCTCGCAGACAGACAGTAGTCCTCAAGTCCGACCTCTAACTACTTGGATGACCTCCTCTTGCGGAACCAGTCAGAGGCCTCCTTAGGGACAAACAGAGATGCGCGGCTCGTGTTGCTGACTCGGCTCGGCTCCCTGGTCAACTCTGACAAGTCGGACCTCATGCCCTTCCACCGGTTGTGCATCTAGGCATGGAGCTTATGACCGACCTCGACTGGGTGAAACTTTCGGTTCCCTGGCTCCGGAAGTTGGCCTCCTTGGCCCGGCACTTGTCCCAAGAGGAAGCGGTCCCCGCCAGGCTTGGCTCCAGCTCCTCGGCTTGATGAGTGTGGCGGCGGATCTCTTACCACTCGTCAGGCTGTGCTCCCGCCCCCTCCAGTTGCTTCTGCTTCTCCACTGGCGATCTCGTTACCCCGGTGCCAGTTATCCCGATGCTCCAACCTCACCTGCTTCGCTGGGCGGGACCCCGCGTGGCTCGCGTTGGCTGTACCCCTCAACCCCCCCCCCCTCCCTGTTGCCTCCCTGTGTGGATGCAAGTCCCGCCGGGTGGGGCGCACACCTTCTACCGATGTTCCTCACGGTGTCCGGCCGCTGGCCTCCGGACATCGCAGACAGGCACATCAACTGGTTGGAGCTGAATGCGGTTTGGCAAGCTCTCACCGCATGGGAGACACATCTCCGACACCAGGATCTCCTCATCCTCTCGGACAGCTCCACGGTGGTCTCCTACATCCAGAAGCAGAGCGGGACGTGCTCCCCCTCCCTCTGCATCCTACTGTATCAGGTCCTCCGGTGGTGCGAAGACCACTCATCTCCCTCCGACGACGACACATCCCGGGCCACCTGGACGTCTTAGCCGACTCCCTCTCTCGACGTGGCCAGCTCCTTCGCGCAGGGTGGACTCTGCGCCCGGAGATCTTTCGGATGATCTGCGCTCAGTGGGAGACTCCCATGATCGACCGCTTCGCCACGAGGTGGAATCGTCAACTTCCCCTCTTTGTCTCCCCCATCCCAGACCCCCTTCGCCTGGGCAGTCGACGCCCTCTCCATATCTTGGGACGGCCTCAGCGCTTACGCTTATCCTCCGACAGTGCTAGTCCCCAAGGTCCTGCTCAAGCTCAGGGGATGCTCCGCCGTTGTGTTACTGGTGGGCCCGTTCTCATGGATCAAGTCTTGGACCACTGACCTTCCGAGGCTCGCCACAGCCCCCCCCCCCCCCTTCCCCCGCTTACTGCTGCCCAACCCACGCACGAAACTCAAACAACCCCGCCAGAGACTGTTCCGCCTGTGCCCAGAGTGTCTTCTCCTACACGCCTGGAGATTGTGCAGCACGCCCTTGCCTCTAGAGGTTTCTCTAGTGCAGCGGTGGAGGCTATCGCTACAGCCCGCAGACCCTCGACCAGGCACGTCTACGAGGGAAAGTGGCGAGTCCTACGGTCCTGTGGTGCTGACGAGCGCCTCTCCCCCACCGATCTGAATACCCCTCAGCTCGCCGAATTCTTCCTCTGGTTCTTCGGCGAGCAGTCCGTAGCACCCATCACCATCAGGGGTTACCTGGCCATGATAGCTGACACTTATCGCCACCTGGGCCGCCCGGACCCCGGCGCCTGCAAGGACTTCGCCGACCTCATGGCCCGCTAAGGACTTCGCCGACCTCATGGCCCGCTTCGGCCTTCAGCGGCCAGTCTCCTGCTCGCTGATCCCACGCTGGGACCTACCTTGGGTGCTTACATGGCTGAATTCGGTCCGATTCGAACCGCTCCGGCTCCCCCTGGCCCGGTTCGCGGACATGACTTGGAAGACCTGCTTCCTGATGGCCCTTGCCACGGCTGCCTGAGTATGCGAGCTGCACACGCTCTCTACGTGCCCTGCCTGCCTGCAGTTCAGGATGGATGGCTCCATGCAACTCCCCTTCGACCCTTCCTTCCTTGCCAAGATTAGGTCTCCCTTGACCGCGCCCCAGATCACCATTCGGCCGCTGACAGGGTTGAACTTTACCCGGGAGACCAGGCAGCAAGATCCGGTGCGCGACCTGCACTGATCCGATCCAAGCCCGTCCTGAGGGGACGGTCCCGCCTCTTTCTGCCTGTCCCCAGGCAGAAAAGACATCTCGGCCCAGACGATATCCTCCTGGCTACGCTGGGTCATCCGGTCCGCCTACCAGGACCTCTCCCCGGAGGGAGCTAAGAGGCTAAGGATCCGCGCACACAAGGTTATAGCCATGACCACGAGCGTCGCCTTTGACCGCAACTGTGCCGTCAGAGACATCGTGGCGGCTGTGGGCTGGCGGGTGGAATCAACCTTCGCCCGGTTCTACCTCAGGGACCTGGCAGGCCAGCGAGAGACCTGGCCCTGGTGGGGGACATCGCCGTGGCTCAACATTCCCTCCCGGTGCTGTAGGCAAAGATTAGCTGAAATTGTTGGGAGTTTGCTCCGGGGAGGGCGGGTCTGGCTAAGCCCTTATACAGGGGGTAATATTGTGGGCGGCACCCTCCTCCTCTTCGCTATTCTTCCTAATAGTAATGTGATCGGGAATGTATTTTGAGAAAACAAATGAATTTTTCTCTAAAATGTATTTTTTCGAAAAATACATACCGATGACATTGCTTGGAGGACCCTCCCACCTGCCCCGCTTGCCGCCAGTGAGCTAAGCATTTCCGACTGGCGTGACACCACGTGGGACGTGACCGGATGGGCATGGTCCCTGGTTACGGCCCCCTAGAGTTGCCTCCCTGGTTGTGTAGGAACACAACAGGTTGTTAGGCTGAAATTGGGTAAGCTAGGCATATCTTCCTAATAGTAATGTCATCGGTAAGTATTTTTCGAAAAAATACTTTTTTGAGAAAAATTCATTTTTGGGGGTTAGAATTGTAGTTTTTGTCAAAGTTTTTGCAAACTTTTCAATCAAATTTGGCGTCAAGCTACTGATGGCAAAATATTTTTATGCATACTAATTTGGGGAAAATCGGTAATATTTGGGCAAATTGGTATTTTCATCGGGGAAAAAAGGCTAAAATATTAGAAGTTTTACGGTACTACTTTGGATGACCCCTCAGGAAGGACAAGGGTCATGAGAGATCAGGAAATAGGTTACAAATAGCTATTTCTTGACAATTTTGGCGCCAAGCTAATCTGGCACTGCCCTTGAATTATCATGGTCGACCCATCTCCTGCATAGTTATTAGATGACGCCTCCAAAATTTGGGAAATACGGCCGTCGGGCTGAATGAGTTAAGGGCTTTGCCATTCTTGTTTTACTTTTAAAGTGTTTCATATTTTATAAATTAACCCTCTTGTGCTTACAGCTACTGGTGCATACACAAAAGGGGTTAACATTTTGCTTTATTTATTTGTCAGAATGTAAGCAATGCAGTGAAGACTTTGTGTCGAGTGGGCTCACAAGCCATCATCCCTCCACTCATCGATTATGTGTCCAGCCTCATTCTGGATACAGGCCTGGATCAGGTGACCAAGGATGAGTACGCGATTTTTCTTACACCTGAGGGAGAGCTCTATGACAACTCCATTATGGAAAAGTGAGTGTTGTGTTAGTGTATACTTGATTGTCATTTTAAAATATCAACATTGTTGTGGAATTTTGTAAGAAAAAGGGAAAGAAAAAAATAACCAACATAATTATCGTTACTCTCTTTGAGTTAGTTCCCTTATAAAAATGTTCGCGTCTTTGATCACGCGTTTTGCGGTAGAGAGTTTCCAAAAGGGAAAACAGCAGTGATTAAACTGCTGTATGCATATCTAGGAGGAGCTGGTGCTATGACATAGCTGACAAGGACCTCTAGATAAGCTTGCTTTCTTATTTGCAGCATAATCGATGACTAATTCATGTAGGCCTGGTCATGCTGGCTCCAGTGCCTAAAGTTTCAACCAGGTGACCCTAAAGTGGCATTTGTTTTTTTCAGTGAGCTTAGCTGGCTGAAAGTTAGAACTTTATGGTTCGGGCTGGCAGACAACAGCAAGCTAGTACATGTTTTCGCTAATGAAAACAGATAGGATTCAGGTTTCCATTCAATTACATGTGTGCCCAGTCAAAGAGTGCCCACTGTGTTTGATACAGACCATGTAACACAACCCCAACAGCGGCAAGCATTCACTTTTTTCAGCATCAGAAGTGAAAGAACAGATGCAAAGGGCAACTGCAGAAGTGACGTATGGGAGGTGCTAGAGAGTCTTCCTCCGTACGAATACCTTAAGAGACAGGTGCTCTTTCAGGAGAAGTCTTGAAGGGCAAAATGTGTCACCTGTCATTAAAGTTATATTCCCCAAGATCAAGCATCTCAACACAGTCAGAAAACTGTCTGTAACAGATACTGCTGATAGTCTGTGTTTGGGTCCTTTGTGTACTATCTTAGAGCTTTACCATGTAAGTACAATGCCAAATGTCCAAATTCATCGTTTGGAGGGTGTATTGTTTTTGTTCCGAGTCGTGGATTTATCATCTGCATCGGCCTTGTTTTGAATTAATATGCATATTTATGAGCCTACATCACAAGGCAGAACCCGGCCAACTCACGAGGTCATCGGTGTGGTGTACACACGTGTCAGTGTACACGTGTACTGATGTTCTCCAGCATCCCTTTGATGTAATTTTTCACCAGAAAGTAGAAAAAACCTTTCATACTCGCTATGCTGTCAAAATCACATTGCGGGTTCCGCTCGACCTGCTAATATAGTATTGTACTAGTAACGATCGTCCGTACAGTAGTGAACCGAGGGCTTGCATGTTTGCGCTCGCGAACTGCGAGCGTGCACCGTCCACGGTGCCTAGTTTGACCTTTGATCCTTTACCCCTCGGAAACACGAACAGTCTTCCATAATAGAAACAGAACATTGGTATTTATACCCACTTTCTGCACTGCAGTTAATTTCACATCTCACACATCGAAGTCTAATTAACTGAAAGCATCATTGGAAACGACAAATGCACCATCGCAGCAGAAACACTATCTCTCTGAATCGAGTGAATGAGAGCCCGCACAGACAAAATATGTTACGACCAGCGATGTGTAACTTTGACACACCGTAATTTTCACTGGATCTTTGCAGCATGAAATGTGATAACTATCTCGTAACTATATGATAAAACAGATTTAAAATCTTGCAAAATCAGTAAGAGATAAATTCTACTGAAGATCATGAATTCTGAAAATCACTAGCACGTTGCCACATGTCCATATTCCCTTGTCCGATGTCAATTCTACTTAGGGGTATCTTGTCTCTCTTCCTCTTTCTTCTCCTCAATTCTGAGTCTGTCATTGTCGGCGCGAGTCAATGATACTTTCTTTTTTTCTTCGCTGGTTCATCCGTCATCTTGTCTCTGATTGGTTATAATTATGCAGATGACCTAGGTTGTATAGAATAGTTATGTCAGCTACCATCGCCTATCAGAAGCAATTTTGTTACGTGTCCCTTCAGAAAATTCCAGTAGACCTCTTTTCGCTTTGAACGGATAAAAGAAAGCATTTGGTGGGACAATGGGGGGAGGGGGGGGGGGGTCACTGTCTAAGTGGGTATGTATACTGAAGCCCAGTAAAAGCTTTTTGCGAACTGAAGCCTTAAAACAGGTCGGGCGTGCCCTTTTAAAGACCTTTAATGATAGGTGATCTCTCATAGGGGATGTTGCTCAAAACAGCTTCTATGTTATTTTAAGGCATTTTTTTCCCTATGTTATTCTGAAACATGATTTTTTGCTCACGTGCAAAGCAAAAGTGAGTCTGTGTTCTGGGCCAGTGGTTGTCCAACTGTCGGCCGTGGTAAACCTTAACTTTGGCATTTTGTCAGAGACTATTCAAGCAGCAGTCTTCAAACTTGACCCAAGGATACTTTGTGTTAAGACCTTTCTAAACATACCAAATTGAGTGACCTCTGTTAAAGGTCAAGGATCAGGAAATCTGTCCAAAAAATTGCCAAAATTAATTTTTTCTTAAATACTATTTTTAAAACTTTAGACCCAAACTTGGTACAGGGATACCTGATGGTAAGACCTATCTATGCATACTAATTTGTTGACCCCTCTGAAAGGTCAAGGTCACAAAAGCTCAGGAATTAGGTAAAAAATAGCCATATTTTGACAAAAGATTTGGGGTTTTTCAAATGCTATTCACATCTTCAAACCCAAACTTGGTACAGAGATTCCTGATGGTAGGACCTTCCTATGCATACTAATATGGATGACCTCTTGAAAAGGTCATGGGTCACAAGAAATCAGGAAATATTTCACAAGTAGCCATTTTCAGAGAAAATTTGTTTTTTCTCAATTACTATTCACATCTTTCATCCCAAACCTGGTACAGAGATACTTGATGGTAAAACCTTTCTATACATTCTAAGTTGGATGATCTCTTGCAAAGGTCAAGGCCACAAGAGATCAGCAAATAATGTGATAAATGTCCATATTTTTTGGGTAGAATTTTAGCTTTTATCAGGATTTTTGCAAAACTTTTCAACCAAATTTGGCAGAAAGGTAGCTGATGGTAAGACCTTTCTATGCATACTAATTTGGTTTACTACTCAAAAAGGTCAAGGGTCATTGGAGGTTGAGAAAAGTGAAAAATGTTTTTTTTTGGGAGAAAACATGGATTTTGTGGGTAAGAATGCCAACCCTTTCCATATGTTATGTTTGAACACTTGGTTATTTCAATGACCTGTTGGAAGTTCAAGGTCACAAAGGCGATTAATTATGTGGATTGGTCGTGCACGTGAGCCTTTAGGGCTTTGCCACTTGTTAAAAAATTGTATTTTCATCATGCACATAGAACCAAACCTTTTGAGGACATTCTGTATTTTGCTGCCAGTTTTATTTTATCTGTAATGTTTTTCATTGTATTATTTTCAGCGCCATGAAATCCAGTGGAGCAGAGCAGAATGTGAGACGAGAGAACAAACTGTACTCTTATGCTGAGCAAATGGCTGAGCTGGAACTGAGAAAGGTAGGTAGACTGTTATGGGTGGATCAGTACCTCAAACTTCATGTTATTGATGCAACTCCTTGTGAACAAGATGTGTGTGTTCTCATGAACCCCTGCAGCTGCAGTGCTCATGAGAATCTACGCCTCTTGCAAATGGAGCAGGCTAGATGAATCTATGGAATGTTAGAAGTCCATGCAATGTTTGGCACACTTTTTTCTGAGTATAACCTCTGTTCTTATTTCTTGCTTCTCTCCAGAAATGTCAAAAAAGCCTCGGGCTTTGACAATAGTTGAAGCATCGTCTCTTGCAAGAGACGGGAAAAGAAAGCATCAGACGTTCTTGACATGTCTTTGAAACGCTTTATCTTGCAGGAGGTGGAAAAGAAAAAAGGAAAGAAGGCAGAGGCTGCGCCCAAACTGACAAAGAAACAAGAGGAACTGTTGGCTGCAACCCGACACCGAGAGAGTGAAATTCGGCAACGGCTCAATGAAGTCAGTACATGTGGTCATTAACCCTTTTCATCCTGATAAATTTGACTATGATAATTTAAAGGTGGTGCCAGAATAGCTTGAACGAAAATGGCAGATCTATTTCCTAATCAGCAATAGAGCCTTCGTAAGACAATAAGCAAAATTTAAAACTTCAACCTCATTGTACATGCTGCCTCCGGTACTGTCACCAGTACTGCTGACTGCATGCACAAGAGGGTTAATGTAATGTAAGGTTTTTGGCTTACGCGCGATAGCAAAATTGAGTCTATGGAATGGGCCATCCGGCGTCTGTCTTCGGTGGTGAACTTTAACGTTGGCATTGTTTTCTGGAGACTATTCAGTCAGATTTCAAATTTGGCCCAAGGTTACTTTGCAGTAAAACCTTTCTAAATGTACCAATTTCAGTGACGCCTCAAAGATCAAGGTCACAGGGGTTCAGAAAGTTGTTTAAAAAGTCCATATTTTGACACAAATTGTTTCTCCTCAATACTATTTTCAACTTCAAACCCAAACTTGGTACAGAGATGCCTGATGGTAAGACCTTTCTCAGGATACTAATTTGGATGACTCCTCAGAAAGTTGAAGGGTCACAGGAGGTTGGCAAATGTGTGAAAAATGACAGTTTGTAATAGATTTGTAGTTTTATCAAAGTTTTTGCCAACTTTTCAGTTACATTTGGCACAAAGATAGCTGATATGAGACCTTTCTATGCATACTAATTTACTGGTCACCTCACAAAGGTCAAGGGTCATGGGGGGGGGGGGTGCAGAAGGGTTAAAAATTTGGCTATTTTGATGAAAACTTGTATTTTCTCAGATGCTATTTTCAACTGCAAACCCAGACTTGGTATAGACATACTTGACAATAAGGCCTTTGTATGCATACTAATTTGGATGACCCCAATGTCGAAAGGTCAAGGGTCACAGGAGGTTAGCTAGGGTGTGAAAAATGCCAGTTTTTGATAGAATTTTAGTTTTCATCAAAGTTTTTGCAAACTTTTAAATACAATTTGCATAAAGGTAGCTGATGATAACACCTTTCTATGCATACTGATTTAGTCAACCCCTCACAGAGGTCAAGGGTTACGGAGAATTGACAAATTTGGCAAAAATGCATACATTTTAAGAAAACGCGGATTTCGCTGGTACAAAAGCCAAACTTTTACTTATGTACACTTTTTTACACTTGAACACTTGCTCATTTCATTGACTTTTTGGAAAAGTCAACGACACAAAGGTCACACTTATATGTGGATTGGTCATACACGTGAGGCATAAGGGCTTTGCCTTTCTTGTTATCACAGAGTAGTGGCATTGCATATAAAATAATTTTTTCACCGGCTTTAGGGAGCTTGGTTTCTGTTCTGGGAATCTTGGCGCTGGCTTGTAATTTTGGGCCGTACAGCATCTGGCTGTAAAGTCTAAAATCACAGACCAGCACGCACACCATGTTTTGCGTTTTCCTGACAGCTGTACAGTCAGCTGTGCTGTGGCTGCGGTCTGTTGGAGTCAGCACTGTCTGGAGACTCCGCAGAGTGCTGTTACCACATGGACACTTTGTGTAGCGTGCTTGTCAAGCTCCTGGTCTCTCCGCTGGCCGCTCCGCGTGTCAGTCACGTGTTTCTGCAGCTGGGTCAGGCTGCTTTTGACGACAAAGCCCTGGGTGAGTAGTTGGAGCTGATTGCTCAGTCGTTCAGACAGTAATCAACAAGGCAAAGAATATAGTCTATTGTCCCTTTTCTTTACATCCTCAACTCATTGTGCTGAGGTACGAAACACCCACAAGTTTGAGGTACTGATCCACCCGTAACAGTCTACCTACCTTTCTCAGAGGACTGCATTACAATTCAGGAGACAGATTGACCATGATAGTTCAAGGTTGGTGGCAGAATAGCTTGGCGCCTATAGGCGCCAAGCTATTCTGCTACCACCCTTGAACTATCATGGTCGAGCCGACAGAGAGATGAATCGGCCATGATACTTTACAGCTAATGCTAGATTAGTGTGGCACCTGCCTGATTTTTGTGCTTTCTCTCTGTTGCTTTCCAGGGACCGTTGTAAGCAACACTGCGCTTCGTCTGCTGAATCCTGCTTGCAGCGTGCCCAGCCAGTGGTCAGAGGAGCCTCTGCCTGTTCAAGCTGGCCGGGTCATTCACCTTCTCTTGACATCTGTGACCTCTGAGTCCCGGCAACCTGACCTCTTCCCAGCCACTGCTGTAGCTTTCTTCTACTACTTGCTGGCTTCGGTGCTGAAAGAAGGGGGAAAGGTCAGATTAGAGTCCTTGACCTGTTGTTGACTTTGACCTTCATCTTTTGTTCATCTTTTAGGTCTTGCATATGGAAATGTCCCTATTTTCAATAATCAAATGTTTTCTTTACTTGTACCTGAAGCAAAAGTATTTTGTATTTAAATATCAGAAGGGGTAAAAAAGTATGCTTCGAAAATGCTCCCAACAAATGATGTTTACATGGGTAACAGTCTTCACTTTTGGAGGCTGTTTCAGCTTTTTTTAATTTCAAGAAAACTGAATTTTAGCTTTTAGTTTCAGGCAGAACATCACTTGAGTCAGCATGTTCTATCTGCAAGAGGCATAAATTCTCATGAGCCCCTGCGTATGCAGGGGCTCATGATAATTTTTGTCTCTTGCTGGCGCTGCCGTGGACCATTTTCATTTTTCTCAATGTTTGGCACTGTCACCTATGTATTTAGCACCTCTCTGGTGCCTAGGGGGCTCACAGGCCATGGGCAGCCTTACCATAGTTTAACAGTAGGAGTTGTCCCTAAATCAGGATTAGGTCAAAGGCAGTTGGTTGAGTAGTAAGAATAGACAATAGGTTGTGCCCCTTTATAGCAGGGGCTGTTAAACTATGACATGCATCTTTGTGGCAGTCATACTGTTAAACTGTTCACTTCTTGTGAGCAAGAGGCTTATATTCTCATGAGAATATTTGCCACTTGCAGATGGAGCGGGCTGGATGAATCCATGAATGTTTCCAGAGTGTCGGCCAGCCTATGTAGATGTGCGCACAGTCCCGATGAGTCATTTGATTCCTAGCCGTCGGCTTGAAAGCATAGTGTGGCCTGCTCTGTGGCTAGACTGCAGGTGCACCTTCTGGACCCAGCCCTTTAAGTCCATGCAGTGTTTGACATACTGCTGATATAGGAACGACCTCTGCTGCCAACTTTCACCTGTGCATGTGGATGCTGATCTAGTTTTTCTGTGGCATCAACTGGATTTAAAGAAATGTCTTTTTGTAAAGATCTTTTTTTCTGCACCAGGTTGTGAAGGGCGACAGTACCGTTTGCTCTGAGACATTGGAATTAATCGTCCTTCATGCAGGCATGAGACGAGATTCAGAGGCCAGAACACAGGTGAGAGTCACGAAGACAAAAAAAGGTGCCCGTTTAACATTAACTCATTGCTGTATATGGATGCAGTATGTCTCCGATGAGATGTGTGCTGTTCTGCGATTCTGTGACTGTATGTCTCTTTTCTTCTTTCTTGATAAAAATACTCCTTTGTGAAAAATAAACACATTGCCTGGACACTTCGGATTAACAAAAACCTTGGCAGCCATCACTTGTTTCTTGCGTCTGAAATTTGGTATTAGCAAAGTAATTTACATAGAAAATAACTATTCAGAATCTTTGGAAAAGCACTCTTATATCTGAGTTTCCTACTCAGTAGAACATGTTTTTGAGCATCCATCTGCAGAACAAGGGGTCTTACAGGACAGGTGCTCTCTCAAGACAAAAAGTGTCACCTGTCGTTAACCCATTTAGCCCCGGATCCCAACAGCAGGGGATGGATTGACCATGATAATTCAAGGGTAGTGCCAGATTAGCTTGGCGCCTTCAAGCGCCAAGCTAATCTGGCACTACCCTTGAATTATCATGCAACTGGTACATAGTCGTTGGCCAACACCTCCAAAATGTGAGAAATGGGACCTTGGGGCTAAAAGGGTTGAGGCTATAAGGTGGCTGTAGCCACCTAAATGATGGTCTTTAATGACAGGTGATCTCTCACTGAAAACAGGTTCTGCTGTTTCAACTTTTGTTATATCTGACCTCTTGATAAGCGAAGTTTACTGGGGGCTTTCTTTCGCTAGATGGATCCCAGCCTTCTGCCCCGACAGCAGCTGGTGGCACTCTGCCTGTCCGTTATCGGCACCATGGACTTGAATCTTCAGCAGCGAGCGGCCGCGGCCTTGTTGGAGCTTGCAAAATGCGCCAACGGAGAGGAAGGGGCTGCAACTGCCAGCCACGCCGAAATTCAGGAACTGCTTAAGGCCCTTGAGTCTCCATGTACAGCTGTGCGGGAGGCTGCGCTGCAGGTAAACTAATTTGGTTTTAACTCTTTCACTGCCAGCTACTATTGAAACTATTGCTGCCATTTAACCCATATCTATCGGTATATGCCCGCGTGCGTACACACCCATTTCCATCGGAATACTCCGCCGCGCGTAGGCCCCCCTTTCCAACTGTATACTCGCCGACGCGTAGTTTAGGTGGTTCCCCTGTGTCCCTCTGTGTACACGTAAACCCCTACTTCCCATGACATCACAGGTTAGTGCTCTAAACGTCATCGAAATATGTGCACTTTTCCCAGTTCCGACCGAGAATTTGCCGGAAGTTGTAAGCCTTTTTTACGCTAATTTTCACCGCGTGTTAGAGTGAATATATCGAGCATGATTGCCGAGCCAGTTGAGAGAGAGGATGTGAGCGATACAAGCGGCGATTTTGAATTAGATCCTGACTACAACATATTAGGGGAAGATGAAGAGTTGGTGGAGATTCGAGATGTACAAGTTTACGATGAGTTGAGTGATTTAGTTCGTCAAATTTTCGGCGATAGTGAGGAAGACAACGATGATTTTCCTGGGTTTCAAGATGGCTGGCAACGTGACAAATTTTATTCCTTGCGTCAATAGAAAATGTGTAGTTTTCAAACCACTTGATGGATTTCATTCATTCTTTTTTTATTAGGCAGAAAATAGAAGTGTGTATATTTTACAGGCATATATGCTGCAAGTGATTTTGGATCCTTCTATTGAAATAATGTTTGTTTCTTCAAAAACATTACCGATGACATGACTACCAGGAGTGTCCACTCCTTGCTCAATTCTAGCCTAAGAACCCGTTGTGTAAACACAACCCGGGAGGCACTCGGGGAACCCCCAGAGGGACCGAGAGTTGTCTCCCGCTCCTACCCACCAGCCCTATTCACCTGTGAACTCCAGTCACGCTTCTTAGGCTCACGCGTTCAGACGTGTTGTCTCTAGCCTCTGGACTTAGAAGTTTTTCGACCGGGTCGGTCTGCTTTGCTTGCTTCGTCTTCGCCGGCCTGGGATTCTGCGCGTGCGACGTTGGTCAACTGCAGCTTCGGTCTTGTTCAAGGGTTCCCTCGCTGGCTTGCCGGTCGGGCTGCGGGTGTCATGGAGCTTTCTCCTTCTCGTACCTCTCCGACTGACAGGTAAGGTAGTTAGAGGGCCCTCGGCTGGTTGCCCGGGCGGGGCACAGGCACGAGCAGCTTGCTTTTTGCGTCGCTTCTCCCTCGGTTGGGGTTTTTGGACCTCTGTTTGGTGGCCTGATTAGCTGAAGAATGTTGGCGCCGGTTTTGGCGGGATTTCGCGCCATTACCAGATGCGAGCGGTGAGTCAAGTTACTGTATCTCGGCCACACCTAACGTTTTTCGGCTTTCGGTTTAGACACCCCTCGTTATGACGAAGGCTTGGATACGCACCTGTCCCGGCAGGGTTTGTTTTCCCTCCGCCGTAGTTTTAATTATATGTTGATGGCAGGTGACCGTACGTTGGTTAATCGGGTGCATAACACCACAGTAGCTTGGGGGCCTAAAGCTTAACGGGGTGATTGGTGGACGCTTGCCGAGTGCCTTCATGTTTTGTGTGTTGCAGTGGCTTACTGATGACATGCACAAAATGCGGAGGCTTCCAGTGGCCGTCGGATAAACATGCAGTCTGTCTCCCCTGCGCTGGGTGTGCGTCCGACCATACGTGTGACGTCTGTGCTACATGGCCGGAACTGCGGTGGTCTAATCTCTGGAACTTTTATAGGAGAGAGCCTTCTACCCTCGCGGGTACCTTGAAGATTTCCGAGACGCCTTCCGCTGTGCCCCCGGCACCGGACGTGCGAGACCAACGGGATCCGACGCAGATAACGCCACTGAGTAATCAAGGGACTAGTGCACGGAGTGGGAGTTCGACCGTCAAGACCGCCTCCGTTCGAGAGCGCGCCCGTACACATTTGGTGGAAAGAACCCGCCTCTCCCAAGAGCCTGGTTTGGTGGGACGCTCGTGGCGTCCCTCCTCCACCGTCGTTCCCCACTCGTCTCTGAGGAAGCCGCCGGGATCCCGCTGGAGGTCCCCTGGCCGGCCAGTAACCCGCCTCTCCCAAGAGCCTGGTTCAGAGAGACATCATTGCACTCGTCCGGAGCCTCCTGGTTGGGAAGAACGTAGGTACAGGGGTTCTGCTCGACGTTTCCGCTCTCCTTCGCACGATCGTAGGAGGAACTTCTCGCCTCATCGCTCGTCGCACCGGGACTCACCTCGCCGCAGACGGTTTTCACCTTCTTCGCATCCCCCCTCTCGGTTGGACCCCCGCTCGTCCCGTCCCTCTTCCCAGCGACCGGCCACTTCCCCCCCTCCTCGTACTGACCGCTCCGTTCCATCTCGTCGCAGCCGTTCTCCTCGTCGGGATCCGCCTTCGGCTCGCAGGAGGTCCTCTCCGCATCGTTCAGACTACCGCTCTCCACTGCGGAGGGAGTCTTCGTCCGCTGCGGTTCTCCAACGGGATTCCCGGCCTCGGAGCCCTCGTCGCCCTCTTCGGTCGCCGGTTTCCGGACAGCGGGACTTCGACACCCTCAGTTTGGCACCGGAGGATGCTTCGGACTGGTTACTTGGAGGTCTTAGCCGTTCTTCAGCTTCTCCCTCTTCGGCCTCCAGTGTGTCGGCTTCCGTCAGACAGGTCTCTTCTTCCCGGATGGACACGCGGCTGGCACTGGACGGAGCAGCCAAGCTGATCGCCGCCGCCTTACCGGAGGATGTTTGCCCAGCTTCACCTCCTGTGAAGAGGAAGATTTCCGCCTTCGTGGACGCGGATAGGACGGTTAAGAGGTTCAAGTCCCTCCCACAGCCGGCTAGTTTTCTGGATCTGCAGGACGCCTTCTCGTCTCACCTGCATGCGGAGACTCGGAACTCGGACTTCTTCGCGGACGGGAGATGGCCTTCCGCTCTGGACATCGCTTTTCAGCAGGACTGGTACGCCGGCCATTCGCAGTCGTTCCTCTGCCCGCTTCCTCCAGTGGATCCCGCCGCTCTGATGCAAGCCGGAGGGGCTTCTATGTTGAAATGGTCCTTCCCACGGGGACTGGATAGGACGGCGTCGCTGGTCCGGAACACGCTCGCCTGCTCCGGTTTCTGGGACTTGCTGACTCAGGCTTTCATCCGACGTCTCGAGGAAGCTTGGCAACCTGCTTTGTCTCCCCTCCTGGGAGACCTACTACTCATGGCAGAGGCTGGGAACCGCGCTGCTTATCACTCATCGGTCAACGCGATGGCGGCTGCGGCTAACTGCGACCTCATGCGACGAGACGCCGTCCTACAAGCTTGCAGTGGTATGCCGGTCGACCTGAGTACTCAGCTACGTTGGGCCCCTCTGGGAGGGTCTCTGCTCTTCGGGGATACTTGGCAGATGGTGAAGGACTCCAACTCCGACCGTTGGCCTCGCAAGACTGTCAAGCAGCGCTTTCCTCCCGCCCGCACGGCCCTGGGGCGCTCCTTGCGGGCCCGGAAACGTGTCACCGCGGACCCGTCTGCCCCACCACGAGCTGCGACGCCGTCGCCCGTCCTTCCGTCGCCCTGGCCCAGCTAACGCCCCTGCCCCCGCCTGGCCCCGTCCCGCCCGTCGCCCTGGGCGCGGGCGGGCCACCTGACTTGTCCCCATTTCCGCCCCCGCCGACCGTCGTCGGGGCTCCAGTCGGCGGGAGGCTAGCACGATTCAGCGAGGAGTGGCGCTCGCTGTTTCGAGACGAGCCCTGGGTTTTGGACGTAGTCACCAGAGGATTACGGATCTCGTTCCGCTCTCCTCCGCCCTTGCGCTCCATTCCTCTTTGGACAGAGGTTCCGTCCGACGCCCTCAAGGCCGCCGCTCTGCGAGGAGAAGTCGCGGCTCTCCTTTCAAAGGAGGCCACAGAGATAGTGCAGCGTCCGGACTCGCCCGCCTTTTACAGCCGACTGTTTGTGGTCCCCAAACCCGGCGGCAAGTGGCGGCCAGTCATAGATCTGTCGGTGCTGAATGCCTTCATCGCGGCCCCTTCCTTTCGGATGGAGACGACCAGGGCTCTTCGTGCGGCGGTGCAACCCATGGACTACGCGGTCAGTTTAGACCTGTCCGACGCCTACCTACATGTCCCCATGCACGCTTCGGCCAGGAAGTACCTGCGCTTCGCGTTCGAAGGAGTGATTTACCAGTTTCGCGCCCTGCCGTTCGGTCTCAACCTCAGCCCCTGGGCCTTCACCCGCATCATGGATGCTGTAGTGGCCAAGGCGAGGCAGTCGTCGTCAAGTCCGACCTCGAATTATCTCGACGACCTTCTTTTGAGAAATCAGGAGGAGACCGCGCTGGCGGCGGACAGGGACGCTCTTTTACACCTGCTTTACCGGTTGGGTTTCCTGGTCAACACCGGGAAGTCGGACTTCACTCCGGCGCGCCACTTCATCCATTTAGGCATGGAGTTTGTCACGGACCGCAACAGGGTACTTTTGCCAGAGAAACGGATTGTGAAGTTGTCCGCTCTCGCCGCGTTGATAGATCAGCAACAGGCAGCCCCCGCCAGGGTCTGGCTTCAGCTTCTGGGCCTGATCAACGCAGCGGTGGATCTTATCCCCCTCGGGCGTCTCTACTCCCGACCGCTACAACTTCATCTCCTACTGCTCTGGCGTCCCTCCTCGGGCGACTTGACCACGAACGTCCCCGTGTCCCCGTTGGTACGCCCCCACCTTTTACGGTGGACCGACAGAGCCTGGTTGGCTCTGGGGGTCCCCATTTCCTCCCCATCCCCGCACCTCTCCCTGTGTGTCGACGCAAGTCGGGCTGGTTGGGGAGCCCACCTGCTTCCTCAGTTCACCACGACGTCCGGCCTCTGGCCTCCGGAGTTCGCGGACAAACACAGCAACTGGTTGGAACTGCAAGCGGTGTGGCAGGCCATCATCGTTGGGAAGAGCAGCTCAGACACCAGCATCTTCTCGTCCTTTCGGACAACTCGACAGTGGTAGCGTATATTCAGAAGCAGGGAGGAACTCATTCACCCGATCTATGCATGCTACTCTTCCGATTGATGCGATGGTGCGAGGACCGCGATCTGACTCTCAGCGCTCGCCATATTCCCGGTCGCCTGAACGTCTTAGCGGACTCCCTTTCTCGCCGAGGACAGCTCATTCACACGGAATGGACGCTACGCCAGGACATTTTCCGGATGATTTGCTCTCACTGGGAGACCCCGATGGTGGACCTGTTCGCCACGAGGTGGAATCACCAGCTTCCCCTCTTCGTTTCCCCAGTACCGGATCCCCTGGCTTGGGCGGTCGACGCCTTATCCATTCCCTGGGACGGACTCATAGCGTACGCCTTTCCCCCGACAGTCCTTGTCCCCAAAGTCCTCCTAAAGCTGCGAGGAACCAATGCGATCCTGCTCCTGGTCGCCCCGTTCGCTTGGACTCGTTCCTGGTCCACCGACCTGATCAGCCTCGCCACACACCCTCCGCTACTGCTGCCCACGCCCCACACTATGCTCAAGCAGCCACGCCAGGCACTGTTCCACCCCTGTCCGGAACGCTTACTGCTACACGCCTGGAGGTTGTGCGGCAAGCCCTCTCAGCTAGAGGTTTCTCGGGTGCTGCAGTGGAAGCGATCGCTACAGCTCGCAAGCCCTCGACTAGACGTATCTATGAGGGGAAATGGAGGGTACTCTGTACCTGGTGCAGCGACCGTCGTCTCTCCCCCACCGAACTGACAAACCCCCAACTTGCGGACTTCTTCCTCTGGCTCTTCGAAGACCAAGGACTGGCCCCTATTACCATTCGGGGATATCTCTCGATGATTGCCGACACCTACCGGCACCTCGGCCGCGCGGACCCCGGCGCGTGTAAGGACCTGGCAGATCTTATGTCACACTTCGGACTACAAAGGCCTGCCTCTCGCTCTCTTCTGCCCCGCTGGGATTTACCATGGGTTCTTACCTGGCTAAACTCACCACGTTTCGAACCACTACCGTTGGCCAGGCTTGCGGATGTGACGCGGAAGACCTGCTTCCTGCTGGCGCTTGCCACCGCGGCACGAGTAAGTGAGATACACGCTCTATCAGTCCGGCCTACATGCCTGCAATTTCGAGCTGACCACTCGGTCCAACTGGTGACCGACCCTGCCTTCATTGCCAAGACTAGGTCTCCACTGACGGCGCCACAGGTTATCACCTTACGACCGTTACGCGGGAAAGACTTCCCCAGTGAGACCAGGCAACAAGATCCTGTACGAGCCCTCAGAGTGTACTTGCGACGAACCAGAGCCGTCCGGAGGGGACGCTCTCGCCTCTTCCTTCCTTTAAAAACAGGAAGAAACGACATTACGGCACAGACAGTCTCTTCCTGGCTTCGCTGGGTGATTCGCTCAGCATATGTCGATCTCTCCCCTCAGGGAGCGAAGAGCCTAAAGATTCGGGCGCACGAAGTACGGGCCATGGCCACGAGCGTAGCCTTCGACAGGAACTGCGCTGTCAAGGACATCGTGGCTGCGGTGGGCTGGCGATCAGAATCTACTTTCGCCCGCTTCTATCTACGGGATCTGGCAGGGCAGCGAGACAACCTCGCCTTGGTGGGGGACGTCACGGCGGCACAACACTCCCTCCCGGCGCCACAGGCGCCGTAGGTATGCACCTATTAGGGAGTGCAGAGTGTCGGAAGAGAGGAGGGGGCCATGAGCCTAGAGAGAACCATCTGGGGGTGCGGCACCCTCCTCCTGTTCGGCATTCTCCTGGTAGTCATGTCATCGGTAATGTTTTTGAAGAAACAAATTCATTTTTCTTTAAAAGGTATTTTTTCGAAAAATACTTACCGATGACATGACTCGAAGGACCCTCCCACCTGCCCCGCTTGCCGCTGGTGAGCCTAATTTCGTGACTGGAGTTCACAGGTGAATAGGGCTGGTGGGTAGGAGCGGGAGACAACTCTCGGTCCCTCTGGGGGTTCCCCGAGTGCCTCCCGGGTTGTGTTTACACAACGGGTTCTTAGGCTAGAATTGAGCAAGGAGTGGACACTCCTGGTAGTCATGTCATCGGTAAGTATTTTTCGAAAAAATACCTTTTAAAGAAAAATGAATATTTGAACACAAGGTATGTGAACATTTTTGCAATAAACTCACTTTTACACTAAAATATTTTTTTTTTGTTTTCTTTTTCTCAGTTTATTTTTACATGGATAGCTAGTATATTCAATGCTGAATCTGCTGATATGCAACACGTAATGTTTTAGGGTGGGGTTGAGACTGTTTTAAGCCTTTTATACAACTACCACTCGTGCACTAAAATTTCCTAAAAAACGGTCAGCTCTGAGCAGGCACTCTCTGTAAGGGCCTCTTAGCTCACAGAGTGCCTGACTGGAAGTGTCTTCCAGATGGATATGGGTTAACTACTTTGAAATTGTCACACCTTTTCTTCTGGCATACAAATTAGACTTTTCGTTTGTTCAATACATGAGCTTGTAGGTGCACTGTCTCCTGTATAGCATAGAAGTGGAATGTTCATTTACTGTCATTTCTAGACAGACCTCGCGACTCCAATTCTCAAACTGTTTGATTCATAGTCACCTTAAGCTTTGCTCTTGGTGGTTATGAAACAAACAGTTTGACAATGGGAGTTGCGAGGTCTGTCTAGAAATTATAGTATAAGAACAATCCACCTATATGTTTTATAGAACCTTTCACAACCTCTACAATACTACTGATCAAATATTATTTCAGAATTGTATTATTCTTGGCAGTGTGTACAAGCAGACAAATCAGGGCCTTATTTACACTGGGCAGCACCAAGTCACTGCTTTGATTCCCTGAATGAAACTCGATCACTGTAACCAATACTGGAACAAATACAAACCATTTCATCATGAATGCTGTTCATGTTTTTACAGGCTCTGGCGGAATTGTACAATGTTTTGCCGGAGATTGAGGAGGATTGTGAGATGGGCCTGCAAGTGGCCAAGCGTGTTTGGATCGCATGCAATGATGTGGATGAATCCATTCAGCTGTTGGCAAAAAGGTATTGTCCAGTAGACCGACCCATTCCTGGCGTGAAATGACATTCAAACTTAGTGTGTGTTCGCCTCTAGGGCAATCAAAGCGCTGCAGAACCATGTGCTTCTGAGTAACAAGCGGAACTAAAGCAAAATGACCAATTTTTATGCTTGTGGGGCATGGAAGAGCATTGATGTTTCTATTATTTTAGCCAATTTCATCGGTATTGGAGATGTCTGGAAAGCAAACGTCAAGGGTCATGGGATAATCAAAAAATAGGTTTAAGGAAGCCATATTTTGACAAAAATGTTTTGTTTCCTCAAAACACATTACCGATGGCATTACTGTATGGAAGATATGCCATACAGTATTGCCATCGGTAAGTATTTTTCAAAAAATCACAATTTGTTAAAAATGAGACAATTTGCACATTTCATGAAATGCTAAGTTTAGGGTCACATAACTACATAATCTCTTGACTGACAATATCCCCACTTGCTGTACTGATTAAACACAATACCTAGTTTTTACTTATTTTTTTTTTAACATCTTTTTTTTTTTACAGATGATATGCCATCCTAAAAATAATTAAAAAAATCAACGTCAATCAGCGCACTTTACTAGCAAAGCCTACTCCCCGCATCTGGCCTTTAAAGAAGAAAGTGATGAGATGTGAAGAGGATGTAGAAGACAAAGCAGAGGAAATAAGAATTTGAAAAACGTTTCGGCATGTCGGACACTCATAATAGTATGATTACCAGTGGATGAGCAATCCAAACTGGGGAGTAAATGTAGTCACTTCGTGCCCACAAGAGGCATAAATTCTCATGAGCCCCTGCAGCTGCAGAGGCTCATGAGAATATATGCCTCTTGCAGATGGAGCGAGCTGGCAGAATTCAGGGAATATGTGAACTTCATGCATTTTCTGATCTGCATCTTGTACAGAGATCACCTCTTGATGTTTTCTTTTTGTCTCTCCAGCCTGCAGGAAGACCTTGAACTTCAAGAACCTCATGAGGCATTGTGCGATGCGATTATCGCTGATGTGGATCATGATGTTGACCTTATTCGTCGCGCAGCTGGAGCCGCGCTAGCTAAGGTGTTGTTGAAACACCCTGGACAGGTGGCCAGTGTGGTGACCCGGCTCTTGGACATCTACGAACAGCGACTTTATGTAAGTTGTTGGAGTCAGTGACTGTCCAGTGTTGCCATGTGCTTTTGACAGCATCAGCATTTGTGAGTGGGATTTATTTTTGTTCACTACAAATATAAGTAACCTCTTGTTGTTGTTATAAGTAATGTAGAAGGACATTCATGGTAAGAACTATAATTGTTTTTTATAACTGTTTATAACTATAACTGTTTTTTTCAGTTGCCTCCTCCTAAACTGGACCCACTGGGACGCAAAATGGAGGAGCAGCCTCCAGACCAGTGGCCTGCAAGGTCAGGGGTAGCATTGGCCTTGGCTCAGATTGCTCCTCTTCTTCCACAAGGTCAGATCGGGCCGCTCTTTGAGTTCTTCGTGCCAACAGCGCTAGGAGATCGGTCCCAGGAAGTCAGGACCAACATGCGAGAAGCTGCGCTGGCGGTGATTGATTCACATGGGAAGGTATGGGTGCTGCGTTACTAGTAATTATTATTATAATAGTCCTAGTCAACACTTATTTAGCACTGATTATGGAATTAGTTCTAAGAACTAGTTCGGAAATACAGTCGAACCTGTTTTGAGCAAGCACTGTTTTTTGAAAGAAAAAGTGGTCTTCAAAGCCAGGGAAGTCTTGAAGAGCTATAAGTATCACCTGTCGTTAAGGACCAGCTGTTGCCACCTAAATGATGGTCTTTAACCCCTTTCATCCTGATACACCCATTGCTTAAAATAATGTTCAGTGATAGTTCAAGGGTGGTGCCAGAATAGCTTGGCGCCTGAGGCGCCAAGCTATTCTGGCACCACCCTTGAGCTAAAACAGTTCATATGTCTCCTAATCTATAATATAGCCTTTATAGGACATTAAGCAAATTTTACCAAATCAGGATGTAATGGGTTAATGACAGGTGGGTGTTTGCTCAAGACAGGTTCTGCAGTATGTTCACCAATGCCAGCTTTCATGGCATCCTTTTGTTATAATGTTCAACGTTGTAAGTCGAGTTTTAATTTGTTCTTTTTGTCCAGGACAACGTGAACATGCTGCTGCCTGTGTTTGAGAATTTTCTTGCCTCCGCCCCAAACACTGCTAGCAACGACACCGTGCGGCAGAGTATCGTAATTCTCATGGGCAACCTGGCTAAGCACCTTGACCCAGATAACCCCAAGGTCAAACCCATTGTCGCGCAACTGGTCTCTGCATTGTCAACGCCTTCACAAGAGGTAAAAATAATAGTATAAGTCCATGAAAGTGTCTTGCTGTCTTACTCTAAGCAGGTCAGATGTCAGAGCACCATGCGCAAGGAAGGCAGACTCAGGAAAGAATCAAAGGAACAAAAAAAATATCCATTTTTGCCTTGTTTTCAGGTGCAAGAAGCCGTGGCCAACTGCTTGCCTCCCCTTGTACCCTCCATCAAACAGGGGGCGCCAGAGTTGGTCCAGCGTCTGCTGGCACTTTTACTGGAGTCTGAAAACTACGGGGAGCGTCGAGGGGCAGCCTATGGCTTGGCCGGCCTGATCAAGGGGATGGGTATCCTGGCCTTGAAACAGCAACAGGTGATGGACACACTGACGGTTGCTATCCAGGATAAGAAGAACCCGCGAAAACGTGAAGGTGGGTGGCGATTTGCAAGATGTCCTGGGACTATAATAGTCGATAGGATTCCAAAACTGTAATGTGGTCTGCATAGGACGACTCCATAATTTAGAAATTTCAACATTAGAGCTCATGGGAATATGTGCTGATTCACTGCAGCAAATCAGCATGTACTCTCATGAGCTCTATAAAAAAAAATATTTGAGGTTAAACGAATCAAAATGAGCTCTAATGCTGGAATTTCCAAATTGCAAGGAATCAGCTTAGTTTCTCCTGAGCTCTAATGCTGGAATTCCCAGATTGCAGCGAATCAGCATAGATTCTCATAATCTCTGCAAGGTACTCGAGAGGATCTATGTCTCTTGCAGTTGGGTGGTGTTTAAATTTTCTTCGCAGTGAAGGAGTTAATATCATAATTTTCTCACGCTTCGCTTTCAGCATAACTCGCGTGAAATTTAATACTATGTGTGTTTTTTCTTCAACTCGACCAGATGTCATTACTACTAGGAATCTGTCTTACTGTTTGTAGTGTCGTCTTGTAAGAATCTGAAAAGGAAAATTTAAAAAAAAGAGAGTTAATATTCCTTCAACTTTACCAGATGACATTACTATTAGTATGAGAGATTCCTAATAATGCCATCTGTTAAGTATCCAAAAAAGGAACATTTGCTTTTTAGAATGTATTTTTTGTTTGCACAGGTGCCCTGCTTGCATTTGAAATGTTGGTGAACATGCTGGGCCGTCTGTTCGAGCCCTACATTGTGCACATCATTCAGCATCTTTTGCTTTGCTTTGGAGATGGCAGCCAGTATGTGCGAGAGGTGAGGCTGAGAGATTGCTTGTGATTATTCTGTTTTGGTCTGTGATTCTGGATTTCCTGGCTCTAGGCCACATTGTCCAAAATCACAGACCAGCACACAGTATCAGACTATCGGGCAGTGAAATGGACGGTGGATTGATGGTGCGGGGTGATTACTTTCCAGGTAACTTTTAGAGAAATGCAGTTGTGGTGTGAAAAGCCCCCGCATATGTTGGTCAGCGATTTTGGACCTTACGTATGTATATATAAGATCCAAATCACAGACCAACACAGTTGGCAGTAACATGAATGCTGTTATGCCCTTCGCTGCCAAATTGTGTTTCTGAAATCTTTGTTAGTCCATTTAGCCCCGAGTCCCTACAGCAGGAGATTGATTGACCATGATAATTCAAGGGTAGTGCCAGATTAGTTTGGCGCCTTCAGGCGCCAAGCTAATCTGGCACTACCCTTGAATTATCATGGTCAATCCACCTCCTGCAACTGGTACGTAGTCGTTAAGTAACACTTCCCAAATTTGGGAAAAGTACCCATGGGGCTTCCAAGCAGACATCAAGAGACTGGGAACCACCTGGAGTAGAATCGAAGGAGAAGCACAGGACAGGAGTTGCTGGAGGTCTCTCGTCGACGGCCTATACCCGGGTAGGGGTGACAGGCGTAAGTAAGTAAGTAAGTAACCCGTGGGGGTAAAAGGGTTAATTCCATGGCAAAGAGCCCCTGCCATTCAACTTCAAGCAACAGTTCTGTTTGAAAGAAGGCAGACAAGGAGGACAATGAGCTGTTTTTCTTTTTGTGGAGTTAACCCATTTAGCCCCGAGTCCCTACAGCAGGAGATTGATTGACCATGGTAATTCAAGGGTAGTGCCAGATTAGCTTGGCGCCTTCAGGCACCAAGCTAATCTGGCACTACCCTTGAAATATCAATGTCAATCCATCCCCTGCAACTGGTACATAGTCATTAGGCAACACCTCCAAAAGTTGAAAAATGGGACCTTGGGGCTAAGAGGGTTAACATGTTTCAGAAACAAATGCTGTTTATATGTCTGCAGGCGGCTGATGACTGTGCAAAAGCAGTGATGCGAAACCTGAGTGCTCACGGTGTGAAATTGGTTCTGCCTTCTCTTCTGCGAGGTTTGGAAGAGGACTCTTGGAGAACCAAAGCAGGTAAGAACAGAGTACATGTACCCTTTCAGTCTCAGCCTGCTTTATAAAATGCACGCACACACAAGCAGACATATCAATGCACACGGAGACTTATTTGCTTTGAACAGAAGAAAAGGTTCAAACATACTTTGGTATGACCCTATTTTACTGGCTCACGTGCGAAGCAAAAAGTGTGTCAAATGTTTTGGGCCAGTGGTCGTCTGTCTGCCCGTCGGCCGTGGTAAACTTTAACGTTGGCATTTTCTCGGAGGCTATTCAAGCCACAGTCTTGTAAAATTACCCCAAGGATACTTTGTGGCAAGACCTTTCTAAACGTACCAATTTGAGTGATTTCTCTCAAAGGTCAAGGTCACAGGGGATTAGGAAATAGGTCCAAAATAGCCATATTTTGACAAAATTGTGTTTTCTCAAATACTATTCACAACTTCAAACCCAAACTTGGTACACATATACTGGGTGGTAAGACCTTTCTATGCATACTAATTTGGTTGAACCCTCGGAAAGGTCAAGGGTCACAAGAGGTCAGGAAATAAGTAAAAAATAGCCATATTTTGACAGAAGATGTTTTTTCTCAAATACTATTCACAACTTCAAACGCTAACTTGGTACAGAGATACCTGATGGTAAGACCTTCCTATGTATGCTAATTTGAATGAGCCTTCTGAAAGGTCGAGGGTCACAAGAGATCAGGAAATAGGTCACATATAGCCTTTTTTGACAATTGTTTTTCTCCCAGCCCCCAAATACTATTTACAACTTCCATCCCAAACCTGGTACAAAGATACCTGATGGTAAGTCATTCCTATGCATGCTAATTCAGATGACCCTTTGGAAAGTTGAAGGGTCACGAGATTTGCAAATTATGTCTATTGTTTGGTAGAATTTAATTTTTTTTTCCTCAAGAATTTTGCAAACTTTTCAACCAAATGTAGCAGAAAGGTAGCTGATGATAAGACCTTTCTATGCATACTGATTTGGGTCACTACTCACAAAGGTCAAGGGCCATGGAAGGTTGACGAAAGTGAACAATGCGTAAATTTTGAGAAAATGTGACCTGTCGGAAGGTCAATGTCACAAAGGTTAGATTAAATACGTCGATCGGTCATGCTCGTGAGACTTAACCCTTTTCATTCTGATACGCCCATTGCGTGAAATAAATTTGACAATCATAGCTCAAGGGTGGTGCCAGAATAGCTTGGCGCCTTAGGCGCCAAGCTATTTTGGCACCACCCTTGAACTAACACGGTTGATCTATCTCCTGATCTGAAAGTTAGCCTTTATAGGACAATAAGCAGATTTTTTTAACAAATCTGCCTTGGGATGTGTTGGTTTAACCCTTGTCATTTGGAATACACCAGTGTGTGAAATAAGTGTGACTAAAATAGTTCAAGGTTAGTGCCAGAATAGCTTGGCACCTCTAGGCGCCAAGCTCTTCTGGCACCACCCTTGAACTAAAGCCATTGGTCTATACCCTTTTCTGTAAGTACTATAATGTAGCTTGCATAGGGCATTGTACAAATTTGAAGCTTTTAGCCTCGGTATGATACGGGCTAAGGGCTTTGTCATTCCTATTTTCATATTTTTGGGATTGAAAGTTATACTGATTTATTTGATTGCTTTGTGTGAAGGTCTGTGATATTTAACTTAAGGTTGACAGCAGTAAGGCCCAAGATCATAGACCAGCACACTACTTGTGAATGTAAACTTGCAGGGTCAGTGGAGCTGCTGGGAGCGATGGCTTTCTGTGCACCGAAGCAGTTGTCTGCCTGTCTGCCCAGCATTGTGCCCAAACTTACAGAGGTCCTCACAGATTCGCACGCCAAGGTCCAAAATGCCGGATCGCAGGCCCTGCAGCAAATTGGATCCGTCATACGAAATCCCGAGATCCAGGGTAAAGTTGTGTTAGTCCCCTTGAGATTAGTGCAGAAGACGAAGTTTAACAATATTATTGTAGGGCTAAGATGATGGAACAGAATGTGTCCTGTCACCAAAGTTTTCCAGCTGATTAGGGTAGTGCTTGATTAACCCTTTTCATCCTGATACACCCATTGCTTGAAATAAATTTGACCACAATAGTTCAAGGGTGGTGCCTGAATAGCTTGGCGCCTAAGGCACCACCCTTGAACTAAAACAGTTAAGCTAGCTCCTAATCTTTAACAATCAGTCTCGGGATGAAATGTGTTAACTTTGTGCCACTGTAGGCAGCAAGCTGAACAAGTCCTGTAGACCTGTCCTTGAGAAGTCTTCTTCTTCAGTGTTCCCAAGTTTCTGCCTCAGATGTCAAGATTAATATCCATCTGAGGCATAATCCATGAGGGTTGTGTGAGTGCTCATTTCCACACTATACCAGATGGCATAGTCAGCAACACTCCGACTTCGTTGGTCATTGGTTTGCCCATGGTTGGTTTTCTGTCGGGGTTTGCTCCCCTAGCCTTTGCCTCTCCCGAAGCACCCACAAGGCAGTGGGGCTATTTGCCCATAGTTGGGAGTCTGGTTCACGGGCATCAGGGCATATCCACACACCGGTGGGCCTGCATGCCGCGTGTCTAGGGGCCAAACCTCCTCCAAATCCATTGTAGTTCAACCTTAGTCCGTAAGGTGCTCCGTTACCATGTGTCGCCACGAGGAGGCACTACATGAAGCTTGTTGTTGGAGAGGCTGTGTACTGGCAGAGAGAGACTGACGCATTCTGCCCTCCTTTTCGCAATACTGCTAGCCAGCGGTGGAAGCTGAGAGTGAGAAGTGACAAGCACTACCACTGTGCTACCACACTAGACTCATCACAACAACCATTTTGACAGTCCACTTTTTGTAGCCCTTTGGCAGTCGGTAGCGCTATTTGTCATGACGATTCCTGCAGGAAGCATCACAACAACAAACAAAATGCTACTGACACCCATTGGGTTACTTTATCTTTCCTTTAGCGTAACCCTTTTAGCCCTGGATCCCTACAGCAGGAGATGGCTTGACCATGATAATTCAAGGGTAGTGCCAGATTAGCTTGGCGCCTGCAGGCGCCAAGCTAATCTGGCACTACCCTTGAATTATCATGGTCAAGCCATCTCCATAGTCGTTAGGCAACGCCTCCAAAATGTGAGAAATGGGACCTTGGGGCTAAAAGGGTTAGCATATTATTAGTTGTTTAGATCTGTGTTAAAATTGTGGCTTTTGTCTCATGGTGACTGTCACCTGATTTGCATGAGAGGTCTATCTCCTGTGCATTCAAGCGAGACGAGATGATAATTTTGTCGCAGGTTTGAACAACAGATTTGTCTCTTGCTATATAAAGACTTGTTTCCCTTCATCTTTTGCTATTTAACCCTTTTGGTCCCAGATCCCTACAGCAGGAGATGGCTTGACCATGATAATTCAAGGGTAGTGCCAGATTAGCTTGGCGCCTTCAGGCACTACCCTTGAATTATCATGGTCAGGCCATCTCCTGCAACTGGTACATAGTCTTTGGGCAACACCTCCAAAATTTGAGAAATGGGACCCTGGGGCTGAAAGGGTTAAAGACGTGTTTCCCTTCACCTGATGCTATATAAAGACTTGTTTCCCTTTTCCCTTCACCGGCCGCCTGTTTTCTGGATGATGTTATTTTTGCTTGTTTGTTCTCATCCAGCCCTTGTGCCAATGCTGCTGGAAGCGCTACAGGAACCAACCAAGCGGACCACCACATGTCTGCAGAAACTTTTGGCAACAAAGTTTGTGCATTTTGTGGATGCACCGTCTCTTGCCCTTGTCATGCCTGTCATTCAGCGAGCATTCCAGGATCGTGTGACAGAGACGCGAAAAATGGCCGCCCAGATCATGGGAAATATGTACTCTTTGACGGATCAGAAGGTGAGATGGAGATTTGAAAATAAAGATGATAATGTGACGTTTATGACAAGTTATACAAATATCTGTAGAACATTCATGCACACACATACTGGCAAAGGAAATGGCTGATTAATTTTGAGCCTTGCCAGGCACCACGCTAATTGGCACCACCTTTGAAGTATCAAGGCTGACACTTTGGTGTCTTAAACGTTAACATCCTGATACACCCATTGCTTGAAATGAATTTGACTGATAGTTCAAGGGTGGTGCCAGAATAGCTTGGTGCCTCTGGCGTCAAACTATTCTGGCACCACCCTTGAACTAAAACAGTTTGCTGCTGTGACAGGAACTGAGGATGCAGATAACACCATGTAACTCTGAACTGCAAGAGGCATAGATCCTCATGATCCCCAGCATGTAGATCTGTGCCTCATGTTGACCTCATAAATCTCCATGCTCCTCAAGCTCATGGGATATGTGGCGATGATTTGAACCCCTTCGCTGGTGGATCGCAACAAACAATACCCAGTTGCAAGATGCATAGATGCTCATGAACCTCTGCAGTTTTGGGGGTTCCTGTGGATCTATGTCTTTTGCTGACTACACTGTATATCTGTGTTCCTCGGACAGTTTTTTTTACTAACATTTTGATAAATGTTGGAAATGGAAAGGCAGTTTATGACCAGTGGCTGGGAAGGTGTTAAAGATGTCATGTAGTGAAAGGGTGGTTATCAGTGGATGAGTTCAACTTTGTCTTCTTTCTCAGGACCTTTCTCCGTACTTGCCATCGGTCATCCCTGGACTGAAGCAGTGTCTGCTTGACCCTGTACCTGAAGTTCGCAGTGTCTCGGCCCATGCATTGGGCGCCATGGTCAAGGGGATGGGGGAGGCAACCTTTGAGGATTTGCTCCCCTGGCTCATGGAGAAACTTGTATCGGAAACAAGCTCCGTCGACCGATCGGGCGCAGCACAGGGTCAGTGAAATGAAAAATATGAAGGCATGATTGAAAAGAAATTATTTCAGGATTTTAGCTTTAGGGTATATGGCCTTTTTTTCAAACTTTCCTGCTGCTTACTACAGTTCACATATATATATATTTTCTAAGCGTGTTTCTTTCTCCGTTGGGTCATGGCTTGACTTCGCGAACGAAGATTCTATAGGGCTTGCCCACGTCGTCTGCAGGCATTTTCGTGACTGCGGAGGCCAATCCGGGACAGGCAGGTTCGACCGCAGTGGCTGCAGGGGAAGGTCTGGTCAGGGTTCTGAGTTACGACAACTCTGTTTTTTCTCCTGAACCGCTTGTCCTTGAGGTTAGCTCTGCGAGAGTCCTCAAAGGAGACGGCTGTCTTGTGAATGGTGGAGCGCCAGGTGTCACGGTCCGCAGCAAGCGAAGACCACTGGCGGTGGTCGATTTGGCAGGCACTAAGTGACTTCTTGAGACCGTCTTTGTATCTCTTCTTTGGTGCCCCTCTGTCTCGGTGTCCAGTGGCGAGCTCGCCGAACAGAGTGATCTTGGGTAGGCGATGATCCTCCATCCTGGAGATGTGCCCCGCCCAGCGAAGCTGTGTCCGCAGCAGCAAAGCCCCGATGCTCAAAGTTTCCGCCTGTTCAAGGACCTCGATGTTGGTGACATAGTCACTCCAGTGAATGCTGAGGAGCAGGCAGCGCTGGTGAAAGTGTTCGAGGAGTCGTAGTTGGCTGCAGTAGAGGGCCCAGGACTTGGAACCGTACAGCAGGGTGGTGAGGACGACAGCTCTGTACACGCTGATCTTGGTGCCTTTTTTCAGCTGTTGATTGTGCCACACCCGCTTGAATAGTCGCCCGAAAGCACTGTTCGCTTTTGCCAGCCTGTTGTCCAGCTCCTTGTCCAGCTTGGCGTCTGACGTGATGATGCAGCCGAGGTAGGTAAACTGGTGTACAGACTTCAGTTCAGACTCGCCGATGGTGATGTGGGGAGGGCGATGCTCTTCCTTGGGTGCTGGCTGATGAAGGACTTCTGTCTTTGTTTTCTCAAAACACATTACCGATGGTATTACTGTAAGGAATGGTTTCTTAGCTAGTCTAATTTTAGCCCAAAATTGTTGTGTACGAGTATGGTCATGATGGCAGGTGAGGGGCGCCATAGCCTAGGCGGAAACCCGGGTAGCCTCGCCTCTGGTTCAACCACGCATGCGCTACAGCGCTTATACGCCAGTCAGTTTTCTTTGCTAGTCGCGGAAGGTTGTGTACGTCTACGACTCTAAGAAAAAGCTTTGACCTGTGTTTGGTGGTGGAATTAATGAAGAGAGGAGTAACCTGTCGTGTGGTTTTAGGAGGGCCTTCCCTTCGCCTACCTTGTGTTAGGCTTGGACGCTTTCGTGTGGACTAGGTCTGCGTCGGCCCTGAGCTTAGACCGGTAGAGGTGGCGCCATTGTGAACTGTGCTCACGCGCCTTGTGGCCGGTCGGCCCGTAGACTGTTTCACTTTGCGTGTGTTCTGACCCCTCCTTCGCTCTTCTGATAGCTTCGGAGTACCCGGCGTTATGCTTGGACGCGTTCGGGTGGAATTCTGCGTCGGTCTTCTTGGGACGTAACCTGTCGAGACGGCGCCATTGTGAACTGTGCTCACGCACCGCGTGGCCGGTCGGGCCGTTGTGTGTTTTCCCACTACATGTGTTCTGTACCCTCCTTCGCTCTTCTGCTAGCCTCGGAGTGCCCGGTGGTAGGCTTGGACGCTTCCTGGGAGATTTTCCTCGTCGGTTTGTGCCTTAGATCTGACGTGACCTTGGCTCGTGTGATCGGCACGGCTCGGTGCCGGACTGTTCGTGGCTCTTCGCTCGTCGTGTGGCCTCTCCTCTGCTCGGCGCCGAGACTATTTCAGGGTGTCTGGTGTAGGTGGACGCTTCCTGAATTCGTCGGCGGTGGTTCTAGCTTCGGGGACCGGGCGTGCCAGCAGCGCCGGCATGGACTCCTTTCACGGACCGGGATTGCGTCGAGCCTGCCTTCAGCCGGGGGTCTTGGACGCCGCGGTGTTCTGGTTGGTCTTCGACTGGTGTTGGTACCCGGCTTCTTCGGATGGCAAGGTAAAACCTCGGCTATTGCCTATGTCGGGCGCTCAGGGGAGGTTAGAGCGCCAGGCGTTAGCTTGCGCCGTACTCTTATCTTCGTTCTTACACGTGGATTCGTATTGCGGGCCCTTGGGGGCATGCTCCCTCGTAGGCTTTGTGATATTTGTTTTGCAGTTTAGGCGAGCCCGCACCTGCTCGCGTTGTGGGCAGTGCCACTGGCCGAGTGACGAGCATGCCAGTTGCCTGCTCGGTTACGGATGTCCCTCTACATGTTCAGTCGAAGTGTTAAGCCCCGTGTGGATGCAGCCTCTGGTACTGTTTGCAGCTGGCTTGCCCTTGGCTGTCGACTGCGGTCTTTGTTGCCGACACCCAAGGGGTTAGTAGAAATAGTAACTGCATGTGCAAAAGGGTTAATCTGTTTACCCATTATATAGCAATTTGTGTGTTAAAAAAAAAAAAAAAAAAAAAAAAGATTGTGGTATTTTGATGTTTTATGGAATACATTCTGTACTCGACTATTCTGGCAAAATGTTTTGATATGTTTATTCACTGAAAAGGGTGCAGGTTGTTTCGGAGATCAAACACCCATGCCTGGACTGCGCCCCATGGCTGGAGAACAGTAGACCCAGCTATGGAGTATCTACTGCCACGACCGACCGTCGCCAGCACGGGGGAAAGTTCCAATCCAGTACGCCACAGTCCAGTCGAGTGGCCCTTCTGAGGGAGTGAGCTGGCACTGCCGCGACTAGGCGCGAGCCCAGCTCTAGTTCCGACAGCCACCACAGTCCAGTCGAGTGGTCTCTGTGCGGTCAAGGATGCTCGAGCACCATGGGCTAGGCCTCGAGGTTAGACAACATAAGGAAAGGGTAGCCACCACAGTCCAGTCGAGTGGTCTCTACCCCTTGATTACCCCGGGCTGGTGGGGCGGCGGAACCAGCTAGGGAGCTTCTGCCTCCACGATGGCCCACACCAGCACAGAGGAAAGATCCATCACCGGTAGGCGCCACAGTCCAGTCGAGTGGCCCTCACCGCGTGAGTGAGTGCCGGCAGCCACCACAGTCCAGTCGAGTGGTCTCTGTGCTGTCAAGGAATTACAGCCGACAGCCACCACAGTCCAGTCGAGTGGTCTCTGTGCGGTCAAGGATTCTCGAGCGCCATGGACTAGGCCTCGAGATTAGACACCTTTAAGATAGCAAAGGGTTGCCACCACAGTCCAGTCGAGTGGTCTCTACCCCTGGTTACACCTGGCTGGTGGGGCGGCGGACCAGCTAGGGAGCGTCTGCCACCACGATGGCCCACACCAGCACGGAGGAAGATCCATCACCGGTAGGCGCCACAGACCAGTCGAGTGGCCCTTACTGCGTGAGTGAGTGCCGGCAGACATCACAGTCCAGTCGAGTGGTCTCTGTCCGGTCGAGGATCCTCGAGCGCTACGGATTAGGCCTCGAGACAAGACACCCTAGACAAGGATGGTAGCCACCACAGTCCAGGCGAGTGGTCTCTACCCGGCGGAGATGCCCCTGATGGGAGGGCGGCGCATCCAGTCATGGAGAGTCGACCGCGGCGTCTGGCCGACTCCAACTCAGGGGAAGAAACAACACCGGACGCGCCACAGCCCAGGCGAGTGGCCCTTTCCATGGGAGTGAGATGTCGCCACCGCCGACTCATACGCGAGCCGGCGTTAGTACCGGCACCCTTCGCAGTCCCGTCGTGCGGTCAGGTCCTGGGGCGCCGGGAGCTTGGCCTCGCGGCGAAGCATCAGTAGCCACCACGCTCTGTTAGAGATCAGGCGCGAGAACGGGCTTCAGCGCCGGTAGTCCTCACTGGAGGGTCCAGTCACGGCCACCGCCTCACCCTGGACTGGAGACCAGCGCAGAGTCGGATCGCCAGAGTGGCGTTCGGGGACTCGGCAGGACGCGCTTCCGTTCCCGGGATGGAAGCAGTGGACTCGGCGCAGCATTGCGACAAGACGTCACGTCGGTAACACGGCCGCTGCTACTGGGGGGTTGCACCAGCTTAGACGAGACAGGATGCCCCAGCCGCGGTAGGTGCCTACCCCGGCGGCGGGACGAGAAGGCTGGGCCATGCGGCTCTTGCGTGTCTTCGCCCTTCTACCTTCAGGCGGTCAGCGGGACCACGGGGTGGGAAGAACCTAGCGAACATCTGTCGGGACTACAGCCGATCCTTACATGTCCAACGGCAGCGTTCCGCCGCATGTCCGTCTCAAGTACCGTCGCCCCAAGCGAGGCAGCAGGGATATCCTCGGCTCGACTCCACTCTCCGGGTCGGCTTCCAGCCACTTCCTGTTGGTGACGTGTACGCTTAGCTACTCTTACAGCTGGAAGGTAAGTCAGACGCGTTCAGCTACCGAGCCTTTTTACCTTAGTAGCTTCGGCGAATGACAGGGTGCCTGGCCGCACCTCAGGCCGTTGGCACATTTCTCCAACACCGGCTTCGGCAGGTCTGCCTGCGAAGACTACGCTTGACTACGCATGACTGAGCAACGGTACTGGCCTGCAGAAGCGATACAGAAGATCGCAGTTCTCGAGACCCTGCTCCATGACGGGTTCAAGAAGAAGTAAGGACTGAGCTTCCCACAGCAGAGACGCTTTCTCCTCTGGCCGCGGTCACAAGCTTACGGGCCTCCTGCTCGCTGCCTACTCTGCTGCCTACCGCTCCTGACCTGCCACCTTGTCCGCTTCCACCTCGGGCACCAGTTCGTCACCGCCTTCCTTGGCGGGGAGCCCTCCCGAGACTTCGCCTCAGTGCAGGCTTGGACTGGGCCTTCAGCCCGGTCTCGGAGACTTCCTCGAGGTTACAGGCTTGCCGGAGTCCTCCTCGGACGGCGTCGCGTTCTAGTCTTCCCCAGGAAGGAGCAGCGGATGTCGGACAGGACCAATCGGACGTCTTCTTGCGCCCCATCGATGGCCCTAGGTGATCCCTCGCGGTTCGGGTGGAACCCTCCTTGACACGGATCGGGACGAATTATGGTTCCTCCTGGCTGACGCGGTTCGGGTCCCATGGGTAAGTGCATCCGTTCGCTTTCGTGCTACGTATACAGAGGATGAGACCTCGCACCGACCTCGTAGAGCAGCTCTGAAGCAGCGATCGCGGCTCTTCCCGCACCAACGCAGCGGCGGTACACAGACCAGAGGTGCTCCTCCTTCAGGGACTTTGACGTCGGGACCGGCCAGTTCCCCGGCGGACCTTCTTCCCTTGATGTCTCTGCTACTCCCACTTTGCACCTCCTGTTTCCCCCCGGACGGCCCCTGGCAGGCGACCGCCAGCGTCAGGTTCCAGTGCGACCACTGCGGCGACCTCTCCTCCAGTCTTGCCTGTCCAGCTTCGGATGCCACATCAACGAGGCCGGGGGCTCCTCGTCCCCGCCGACGACGCCAGTGGCCGGCTACATCAGAAGCAGACGGGGCACGCCTCCTCTCCCGGTACTTCCTCCTCCGCATCACGGTTGGCGCGAACTCGTCGCTTCACTTCTGCACAGAGACCTCCTGGGACTGCCTCATGACCGGCTGACTCCCTGCGTGTAGCGGCCGGCTTCGACGCGCAGAGCAGATAGGCCTCCTAACTTCGCTCGGGTGTGCTGCGCAGCAGACACCTCCCCTGATCGCGACAGGTTGAGATGGACAGCTTACCCGCTTCTCCTCGCCGATTCCAGACCCGCTTGCCTGGAGCGTCAACGCTTCCTCCATCCCGTGCCATGGCGGAGGCACCTACGCTGACAGCGCGTTTCCCTAGGTTCTAGTCCAGCTCAGCGGGTACAACGCGTTCCGTTCCGGGTGACCTGGTCGGCTGGACCAAGGCGTGGACCACCGGCCTCCTGCACTGCGCCACGACTTCTCCTCTGTGGGTCCCGCCCGGGATCCGAATGGCTCCTCCTTCACACCCGGAGATTGTGCGGCACGCCATCGCCTCCAGAGCTTCGCGGGGGCGACTGTGGCAGCAGCACTACAGCTCGCGGAATCTCGACCAGACGCTTCTACTGAGGAAAGAGGTGCGGCCCCTACACCTGTTGCCGACTTGCGCATCTCCCTCGCGTGGACAGGCCCCTACTGGCGGACACCTTCCTAGCGGTTCTCCTGCCAGCATTAGCTCCGATCACCCTTCGCTTCTACATGTCCTGGGAGCGGACACGTGCTGTCCCTGGGACGTCACGACCCGGATATCTGCACGGCCTTGCCGACCTGATAGCTCTTCGGGCGCCGGCCTCCCTCCCTTCGCCCCCCCCCCCCCTTCCACGATGGGACCTGTCGTGCCTCTACTCAACCGTTCGGGTGGGCAAGACTACCAGACGTGCTGCTGAGGACCGGCTTCCTTCTGGCCCCCACCTCGACGTCCTAAGCCAACAAGCTGCACTCCAGTCAACACGCCCCACTGGTTGCGGACCCGGACGGATGGCTTGGCACTACTGCTACCTGAACCGACGTTCTCGCCACGTAGTGAGAGACCCAGGCCCCCTGGCAGACTAGGCATCAGGAACCGGTGAGGGCCGGACACGGTTACCTGCGCGGGTCCTTGCCGCTACGCAGGCGACGCTCGCCACCCCTCCCTCGGCCCCAGGTGGGGAGGACGACTCAGCCCTAATCCTTATCCTCCTGGCTCCGTTGGGGGATACGCTCCACCCACCGCGACCTCGCCCCCGGATAAGCCCAATGAATGTTCTTCAGGGCATGCAAGGTCTGAGCCATGGCTGCTAGCCTCGCTGTTGATGGCAACGCGGCTCTCAGGACATTGTCACGACAGTGGAGTGTCGAGCGGAGACACCTTGCCCGCTCCTACATGCGGTACCTATCCAGCCAGAGCCAGATCTCGCTGGTGGGGGGCGGCTTGTGGCACAACACTCCCTCCCGGCGCCCTAGGCGCCGCAGGTGTCTTTGCTAAAATTAGAGGGAGGTTGCTTGGGGATGGCGTCTAATAGTATCGATGGCAGGGGGTAGGGGCGTTATAGCGGCACCCGCCTCCTCTTTGGGATTCTTCCTTACAGTAATACCATCGGTAATGTGTTTTGAGAAAACAAATGTATTTTTCCTTAAAATGTATTTTAAGAAAAAAAACTTACCGATGGTATTACTCGAAGGTCCCTCCCACCTGCCCCGATTGCCGCTGGTCTGCTAAAGAAAACTGACTGGCGTATAAGCGCTGTAGCGCATGCGTGGTTGAACCAGAGGCGAGGCTACCCGGGTTTCCGCCTAGGCTATGGCGCCCCTCACCTGCCATCATGACCATACTCGTACACAACAATTTTGGGCTAAAATTAGACTAGCTAAGAAACCATTCCTTACAGTAATACCATCGGTAAGTATTTTTCAAAAAAATACATTTAAGGAAAAATACATTTTTCAGACTGACCTCAAGTCCAAAGAGCTGGATGGCATCTGCGAAGCAGGACATAATGCGCTGCAAGGCTCTCTCTGTGTGTGCAACGAGGGCAGCGTCATCAGCAAAGAGCAGCTCACAAATCAGTTGGTCTAGGGTTTTCGTGTGGGCCTGCAGTCATCTGAGGTTGAACAAGCTGCCATCGAGACGATACCTGATGTACACTGCGTCGCCATCGTCGAGGTCCACTGTGGCCTGTTTCAACATCATGCTGAAGAAGATGGTGAAGAGGGTCGGTGCCAGCACGCAGCCTTGCTTCACGCCGTTGCGAATGGGGAATGGTTCTGAGAGGTCACTCCTAAAGCCTGCGCGGTGGAGCTTTTTGGTGGAGTGCAGTGTGCGCAGTAGTGGCCCCACCCTTTAAACCCTTGGTTCGTTTGCCATGGCCTAGCAAGCTGGGACGGTGGCATTGAGGTCCTCAGGTCGTAGGTTTTATATCAGACTGTCCTTGTCTTAGTCTCTGGCTCAAAAGCCTTCCCCGGAGACACGGGGGCTTTGATGTCAGGGGTTTCCTCCCTTAGCCTTTCCGCAGCCAAGCGGCTAGGCCTGCAAGGCAGCAGGGGACTCGTGGGGGCCGGGGTCGTCTATGTCCCGAGCAGATGTGAACATCTGCCCACTGCCCAGATGGTGACACTTACCAGAGGAGAAAAATCCAACGCCGGAACCCGGTATCGAACCTCGCACCTTTGGCTTTGGAGGCAGACGCCTTAACCACTGCGCCACTTCCCCGCCCCCGTTGGGTACTTCTTTGCATATTACACGCTTGGCAGTCACCCTTTTGGTCTGGATTAGTTCACATATAAAACATAAGAATACGGTATTCAAATTTGGACATATTAAATTAAATTTTCTTGCCAGGAAAGGATTATATTTTGCTTGCAAATGTTGCCACCAACAAAATTGAAAGCAACAATAAAATCTAGTGTACCTTACAGTTGATAAGACGATAATGCACCTTCCCCCCCCCCTCCCTCCCTCCCTCCCTCCCTTTCCCCCCCCCCTTTCCCCCAATCCATAACAATTATACTTGACAGGTGAAGCCATATGTTAATAGGAGTTATTGCTAAATCAGAATCAGGTCAAAGACAGTAGGTTGAGCCCCTCTGAAGTAAGGAAAAGAGTAGATTGTGCCCCTTTACACTTGGGACTAATTGACCGTTTTGCTGTACCACCTCGATGACTGTGGCATGCATCGTCGTAGTAGTGGTACTGTTAATACTGGGGAAGCACCTCAAATGTCAATGAGGGCAGCTCCTTGCTAGCAAGAGGCTTGTGTTCTCATGAGCCCCTGCAGCTACAGATAAATGTAATATTTGAACAGAATGTTTGAAGTCCATTCAGTGTTTTGACCTACTTCAGATTTAGGGATAAAATGTTTTGTAATCTGGACTGATTGTAGCTTTTGGATCCTCTGCACAAGAGGCAAAGAGCTTCATGAGCGTCCACAGATCTTTGCCTCTTGCTCATATTGTTTATGTCTAGTTTACTGAAGCAGATGTGTAGCTTGCTGTTGACATAGTTCAAGTCTTGTGCTTTGTTTCTTGAATGTGGGCAGGTCTGAGTGAAGTGATTGGGGGAGTGGGTGCTGAAAAACTTCACAAACTGATGAAAGACATTATCGCAACGGCCGAGCGACCTGACCTCATGCCTAACGTGCGTGACGGGTACATCATGACCTACATTTATCTGCCAGCTGTTTTTGGAGATGTGTTCGCGCAGTACGTTGGCCCTATCCTGCCATCCATTTTGCAGGTGAGGTTTTTTTTTTTTTTTTTTTTTTTTCAACGTTTAATGTTTGTGTGGTAGATTTGTTGACAAGTCAAAGTCAACAACAGTGAGAATGTTTACAATCTCATTCTTTGTGGGAAAATTAAGGATGCCCTCCAGAGGGATTTTTTCATTGTTTGCTGATCTGTGGGCAGGACCTTTAAACTGATAGCAGTAAGGTTCAAAATGTCACATTTTACTAGCTTTTTGGCTCATGTGAGTCAGCAAACGTGGGTCAGTGTACTGAGAATGCAAATGATCGTCTTGTACTATACCTGCGTATTTCTCTGTGGGCTGGCGGTTGGGTGCCTGATAGGCGGGGGCAGGGGATCTAACTGTCTGTCTGTCCAGCGCTGAGTGATTCCTATTGGTTTGTACAAGTGTACTGTCCGTCCATCCTCAGACTACTTTATACAATTATTTGGCAACTTTTCTGTTCCCAGGCCCTTGCAGACGAAAATGAATTTGTGCGGGACACAGCTCTAAAGGCTGGTCAGAGAATCACCACGCAGTATGCAGACACGGCTATCGAGCTCCTTCTGCCAGAGCTGGAAAATGGACTGTTTGACGACAACTGGCGAATTCGCTATGCGTCTGTTCAGCTGCTAGGGGACTTGCTGTATAAAGTCTCCGGTACGTGGTAATTAGTTGAACCATTTTAGCCCCGGGACCCTGCAGCAGGAGATGGATTGGTCATGATAATTCAAGGGAAGTGCCAGATGAGCTTGGCGCCTGAAGGCGCCAAGCTCATCTGGCACTACCCTTGAATTATCGTGATCAATCCATCTCCTAAAACTGGTACATAGTATTTAGGCAACACCTCCAAAATTTGAAAAAATGGAGGTTAACCCCTTCAGTGCAGATTGTCTTTTTGAAATCATTGATTAAACGCTGAAGTGCCTCAGCTGTCCAAGGAACATGCATTACAAAGTGGCGTCAGCAAGAGGCATAGATCCTCATGAGCCCCTGCAGTTGTGGGGGCGCGCTCATGAGGATCTATGCCCCCAGCAGTTCGAATCATGTTCAGTTTTTCACGGCAGTGAACAGGTAAGAATATCAGTGTCGTACTTACAGATTTGTTTCTTCTGTGGGCACAGAAGTACTCTAATGCTGAATCTGGTCTCTAGGTATTTGGTATGGGATGGAAAGTCTCAGCAGTACTAGGTATGTTTAACCCTTTGGCAGTTGGTAACATTTTTTGTTTGAGGTGATTTCTTACAGGATCACCAAAACAAGGTGCTGCCCACAGCTAACATGTTAACTCATTCTACCCCAACACCGAAATCCCATAATGTTGCCGTTGTCCTCTGAAGACTGCATTGCAGCGCAGGACACATCTCGACCATGACAGTTCAAGGGTGATGCCAGATTAGCTTGGCGCCCATAGGCGCCAAGCTATTCTGGCATCACCCTTGAACTATCATGGTCGATCCTTATCTTGCTGTGGTGTGTCTGGGGTAGAATGAGTTAAAGAGCATATAATCAGAGAAATGGGGGCAGCGGCTTTTACTTGTTTTAGTATTGTTAAGACTTAAAAACCATTTGCACTCCGACATCAAACTGACCCAAAATATGGAGGCTTGTTTTTTCAGTGAGTTTGGGTTAGCAGTAGCATGCTGTGTGTTCAGCATTCAAGAGACGTTTTTGCTATATGCATTTTATCTGCTGGTGAGTGCGTTTGGTGTCAGTTTTGACCAGTTATCATGGATATTTTCCTGTGTACAGGTGTAACAGGCAAGATGAGCACAGAAACAGCCGATGAGGATGACAACTTCGGGACAGAGACGTCCCAGCAGGTGAGATTTTCATTCCACCTGTTGGAAAAATGTAACCTATTTAATCCCACTGCTGGATGTTTTTGATGTGTCATCTAACGCTCTATGCACCAGTTGCAGGAGATGGATTGACCATGATAATTCAAGGGTAATGCCAGATTTGCTTGGCGCCATGAGGCGCCAAGCTAATCTGTCACTACCCTTTACTCGTTGTACCCCAAGACCGAAATCCCCAAATTTTGCTGTTGTCCACTGAAGACTGCATTGCAGTGCAGGACACAGATCGACCATGATAGTTCAAGGGTGATGCCAGAATAGCTTGGTGCCCATAGGCACCAAGCTATTCTGGCATCACCCTTGAGCTATCATGGTCGATCCATATCTTGTTGTGGTGTGTCTGGGGTAGAATGAATTAAATTACCATGGTCGATTCATCTCCTGCTGTAAGGTATTGGGGTTAGATGGGTTAACATACCACAAATGAGTTAAGCATTGTAAGATAAAGCGTAGAAGGGGGTTAAGGTTGATCCTATCTTGACTGAGTGGGTTCAGAGATTAGGAAATGTTCTGATGTGGTTTGTGCTCATGCTTTTTTTTAACACATTTTGTATGCTCAGGCCATCAACCAAGCCCTTGGATCTGACCGGCGTAATCGTGTTCTGTCCGGACTTTACATGGGTCGTTCCGACACGGCTCTGATGGTCCGTCAGTCCGCGCTACACGTGTGGAAAATCATTGTGCACAACACTCCACGGACGCTGAGAGAAATTCTGCCAACGCTTTTTAACCTGCTGCTGGGGTGCCTGGCCAGCACTAGTCATGACAAGCGCACGGTTAGTGTGATTGAATTGATCTACTTGATATGGGGGCTGGAGTGTGATTTTGGATCTTACAGCCCTTGACCCATGGAAGACGGAAAACAAAAATCTGTAAATTAGAAATATTAAATTGGCAGATTTGTTCCATATTTTCACAATAATAATATTAGTATTAATAAAATAAAATAAATAAATCACATTTGTAGCGCGCAGTTTCCCTCACAAAAAGGCTCAAAGCGCTACAGCAAGCACACATATATAATATATACATTAATTTTGTTTTTATATTGCAAGAGAAGTTGTAAAAATGCTTGTGAAGTGTAACGGAACGCTTCTGGTTTAGCGTTGGCCAAAGCAAACCCTTAGCCATCAAAATGCTTACGTTATAGCATTATGCTCGTGCCGTCTATAGACGAGTCGCTAGTATTCTAGGGTTGCGTTGTTAAAAAAATCGCATGAAGCAAAGCTATCGGTCTAAGGGAAACAACCACTATAATATGTTTCACCAACCATTTCTAACATATCTGAAAGTGAATGCCCTTGTCGGATGGTGTCGGAACAAGGCCAAAGTAGCCGTCAACGTGCCTTGGATTGTCTCCGATGATGAGCGCAGTTTCAGCAGTGATTTTTAGCTTGTAAAATTGTGATTCAAGAAGGGACAGATCTCCTGTGTGATTTGTTTACTTATGGAATACAATTTTCTGCCATGTTGGTGAGTAAATTTGCATGTGCTTACACTGTTGCTACCAAAACCAGGTTTCTCATTTTTTGCTCTGCCATGTTTGTTCTGTTGCATAATAATCAAATTGGTTCGACTTCCCACTAAACTGATGCACAAACACGCGCAGTTTTGAAAAGTACTTTTAATGCTCTTTCCAATGATACCCAATTTATCTATGGTTGTTAGCTTGGGAGGCTGTGAAAATTAATTCAATCTACCCCAAAAATGTACGCCACCAGGAAACACACGTCCTTTTCCTGCTACATCTACAGGGAACTAACTCACTGAGAATGTTACGATGGGAAAGAGTTAAAACTTGGCCCTGAGACATTTTTGGATGTGTTACTTGAACGTAGTACAATAAACACGTGGGCCAGTGTGTGAGTTCAGACTTAAACCTGCAAGGTCCAGAGTCACAAACCAGTGTTTTTTCCTTGATCTTATTTTGTTCTCTTTATGTTCTGTTTATACTTTGCTGATTGTTTACGTCTCAGTTGACTCTTTGGCTGTATGAAGCATGTTTTGTCAAGATGATTGCTACAGGAATCACCTTGACAAAACACACTACTCACAGCCACAGGGATAATGTAGTAAGACGAGATAGGGCACATGCACCTGAAGACGATTTTCATATTATGTTCTGTTTATACTTTGCTGATTGTTTACGTCTCAGTTGACTCTTTGGCTGTATGAAGCATGTTTTTTCAAGATGATTGCTGCAGGAATCACCTTGACAAAACACGCTACTGACAGCCACAGCGATATTGTAGTAAGACGAGACAGAGCACATGCACTTGAAGACGATTTTCTGTTTATGCTTTTTTACTCATTTGCGGCCAGCCGCATCCGGATGTGCGGCATAAGCCACGAATGATTTTGCCTCTTTTCTTTGGAAAAATGCAAATGCAAGAGGTGATAAAGATGATGATGTCTACTTGTACTGCGCATCCACTCCATGCTAGCAGCATGCTCAGGGCGCAACAAAAAAAAAGAACAGCAACAAACAAAAAAAAACACCCTTTGGAGGCAAATGCAGGGGCTTATGGGAGTCTTTGCTTCTTGCTGACCTTAGTTATGTCTGTTTTCCTTGGATTGGTAACATTGTTCACGTTGAAGCTGCCTGGCTTTTAAAGACATTTTTCATCTACTGGAAGTGAAAGGGTTAAAAGAGGCAATAATTTTTTAAAATCTGTAATCTTAAACAGCATTATGGATGAAAATTACTTAGTTGCAATTTTTTTAGGTGGCAGCAAGGACTCTAGGAGACTTGGTGCGGAAGCTTGGAGAACGTGTTCTGCCAGAAATCATCCCGATTTTGGAGCAGGGGCTCGACGCAGAGAGGGCTGATTTACGACAGGGCGTGTGCATCGGATTGTCCGAAATTATGGCTTCCACTAGTCGAGAACATGTGAGTGTGTATTTTCTTGTTTAGTTTTGTCAGTGCCTGTATGGCTCTTATTTTGTGTGGTATAATACTGTTGATATTTTTACTTTGTTTTACTCGTTCATTTAATACTCTAACCCATTCAGCCCTGATGCTCTACAGCAGGAGATGGATGGACCATGATAATTCAAAGGCAGTACCAGATTAGCTTGGCGCCGACAGGCGCCAAGCTAATCTGGTACTGCCTTTGAATTATCATGGTCCATCCATCTCCTGCAACAGGTGCATAGTCATTAGGTGACGCCTCCAAAATTTGGGAAATATGTGCGCCGGGCTGAATGAGTTAAACTGTGATGTTGAAATTTCAAAATAAGGGTTATAACGGTTAAATCAGAGATAAGTCAAACATTGCATGGACTTCACACATTCTGTGGATTCATCCAAACTTTTCCACCTGCGAAAGGCGTATAATCTAATGAGTCCCAGGGGTTCATGAGAATATGGCCTCTTACTCACAAGAGGTTGCTCATGGACATACACAGTTTGAGGTACATATCCAACATTAACAGTGCGATTGCTTATGAGAACGCATGTTGAAGTGATCATGATCAAGTAAAACTGTCCCTTTAATATGTACTTTAAAGGAGGACAACCTGCTGTCTTTCCTTACTGTAAAGGGGCTCAACCTATGGTCTTTAACCTGATTATAACAGATCGACCATGATAGTTTAACTCATTGTACCCCAAAACCGAAATCCCCATATTTTGCCGTTGTCCTCTGAAGACTGCATTGCAGTGCAGGACACAGATCGACCATGATAGTTCAAGGGTGATGCCAGAATAGCTTGGTGCCCATAGGCGCCGAGCTATTCTGGCATCACCCTTGAACTATCATGGTCGATCTATATCTTGCTGTGGTGTGTCTGGGGTAGAATGAGTTAAGGGTGGTGCCAGAATGTAATTTGGCACCTGTTTTGGCACTACCCTTGAACTGTAGCCCTTTAACTGCTGAAAAAACCCACAATCCAACTACAAGAGGCATAGATGCTCATGTGCCTCTCCCCCCCCCCCCTCCCCCCCCCTCTCCAGTTGGAGGGGGGGGGGGGGCTTATGAGAATCTATGTCGCTTGCTGAACCCATTTTGTATCCAAGTTCCTTGGATAGCTGGGGCACTTTGGCATTGAATTAACAGATTTAAGAACCAATCTGTGTCCTCTGACAGTGAAGGGGTTAATGGCAAATCCATCTCTTGCTGTACGTGTTTGGGTGAAGTCAGATTTTCTACTGATGCCCTTGGGTGCCTCCTTAGTGAGATCAAGATTTGTGTTTGCTGTTGACAGGTATCAGTATTTGCTGACAGTCTGATCCCGACAGTAAGGCGAGCTCTGTGTGATCCCTTGCCTCAAGTACGACAGGTGGCCGCAAATACATTTGACAACCTTCACACCAACATTGGGCAGCGGGCTCTTGATGAGATTTTGCCATATCTCCTACAGCAGTTGGTAAGCATCACTTAATTTGCATGATTATGATGATATGATACTGTAGGTTTATTGGTCGCCTATTGTATGGATAGTTCTCAGCACCAGTAGGACACAAAAATCCTCTTTTTTGGCTCACATGTGAAGCAAAGTGAGTATGTTCTGGGCCAGTGGTCGTCCGTGGTAAACTTTAACATTGGCATTTTCACAGAGACTATTCAAGCCACAGTCTTCAAACTTGGCTCAAGGATATTTTGTGGCAGGACCTTTCTACTCATACCAATTTGAGTGACCTCCCTTAAGGTCAAGGTCACAGGAGATCAGGAAATACATGAAAAATTGCCAAATTTTGACATAATTGATTTTTTCTTAAATTCTATTAACAACTTCAAACCAAAACTTGGTACAAAGATACCTGATGGTAAGGTCTTTCTATGCATACTAATTTGGTTGACCCATCGGAAAGGTCAAGGGTCACAAGAGAACAGGAAATGGGTCCGAAATAGCCATATTTTGACAAAAGATGTACTATTCACAATTTCAAACCCAAACTTTGTACAGAGATACCTGATAGTAAGACATTCCTATGCATACTAATTTAGATGACACCTCGGCAAGGTCATGGGTCACAAAAGATCAGGAAATAGGTCACAAATAGCCGTTTTCTGACAAAAGTGTTTTTCTTTTCTCAAATACTATTTACAACTTCCATCCCAAACCTAGTACAGAGATACCTGATGGTAAGACCTTTCTGTGCATGATAACTTGGATGACGTTTTGGAAAGGTCAAGGGTCACAAGAGATCAGCAAATGATATGAAAAATGTATATTTTTTGTAGAAATTTTTGTTTTTATTATGATTTTTGCAAAAATTTCAACCAAATTTGGCAGAGAGGTAGCTGATGATAAGACCTTTCTATGCATACTAGTTTGGTTCACTACCGGGACTAAAAAATGTCACGTGTCATGGGAGGTTGACAGAAGTGAAAAATGCTTAAATTTGGAGAAAACATGGATTTTGACAATCCTTTTCTTATGTTATGTTAGAACACTTGAACATTTGCTTATTTCAGTGACCTGTTGGAAGGTCAAGGTCACAAAGGTAATTATTTATGTGGATCGGTCAGGCACACGAGTCTTCAGGGCTTTACCATTCTTTTTTTTTTTCCAGCTGGAACCGGAGATGTCAGAGCTAGCCTTGGATGGACTGAAGCAGGTTATGTCTGTCAAGAGTCGCGTCGTTCTTCCTTACCTCATTCCTCAGGTAAGGCGTGTTTTAAGCCTTTCACTGATGAGAAAAAGTGAAGGTAATCCAGCTGTTAAATGGCATAGATCTTCATGAGCCCCCGCAGTTGTGGAGGCTCACAAGGATCTATTATCTCTTGCTGACACCACTTTGTATTCATGTTCCTTGGGTGTCTGGGGCTTTTTGGGGTCAAATTAACAAACAATTAAAAAATATGATCTGCATCCACTGACACATTGACTTCAACTTTAAGTTTGACCATCCCTAAATCTTACAGTCACAGTTGTTTTGTTGTTGTTTTTCATAAACAGCATCATTTCTAACATGTCTGCCATTCTTCGTGCATAAAAGAAAGATCAAGGCAAGCGTAGACATATTTGTGTCTGTATAATAAACCACCTCTTCTTTTGTTTCCACAAAAACATTACCGATGATATTACTATTAGGAAATGTGTCTAAGCTAGAATTTTAGCCAAAAATTGTTGTGTACATGGTAGGGGAGATAACAAGGGGCGCTATAGCCTAGGCGTGACCTGAGTAGCCTCCCCTTCATCCCATCCGGGCACGCGCCCACCAGATGCTTACCAGTCTGTTTCTTCGCTATCGCTTCGACAAGTGACTTGGTGCACTGTGCTCACGAACCGTGACTTGCGGCTGTGTATGGTGTGGATCGGCCGTCGTGTGTCCTGAACTTCCTGCTTCGGTGGTGCTAGCCCCTTGTGCCTTGTGCTATGCTGGGACGCTTTGCCTGCGGATTCCTCGTTGGTGTTTGTGTTGTACTTCACTGGACGAGCCTGTGGCGATGTTGGAAACTGATGCCACGGACAACGGACTTGGACTAGCCGGCGGCGGACTGGGTTCTCCTCCAGCTGTCCTGGCTGGGCTTCGCCGAGGGACGTCGGTGGTCTTCACACCTTGTTGGTTTGCCGTATTCGCCTTTATGTCAAGGTAAAACCTCGGTTATTGCTCTCGGCCGGCGCTCAGGGGATGGGGAAGAGCATCAGGCGTTGGCATGCGCTGTAGGCTTGGCTTCGTTTCATTTTATACGCACGGATACTTGTTGCGGACCCATAGAGGTCACGCTCGCTTGCTTTTTTTGTGCACTATGTGTTGCAGTACGCAGTTCCGCACCTGCACGCGTTGTGGGCAGTTTCAGTGGCCGAGTGATGAGCATGCCGTCGGCCTACCCTGCTCCGGCGGTGCTTTCACGCACCCGTGCCTGGTCTGCGCCATCTGGCGGGAGGTGCTATGGTCCCAGCTATGGAGCTTCTACCGGCGTGAACGACCGACTCTTGTTCGAGACCGAACTCCAGCATTGGTGACTGCCACAGACCCGATGAGTGGTAGCTCACCGGTTGTGGAGCTGCGAGGGGCTAAGGATAGACGTGAGCGGCCGGCGCCAGCCCCAGTAACAACTCCAGCATCGGTGGCTGCCACAGACCCGACGAGTGGTATGTCACCGGTTGTGGAGCCTTGAGCAGTGCGGGTTCTGATGTGGGAAACGGACATCGACCCGAGAACGCACTCCAGCATCGGTGCCGGCCACAGACCCGACGAGTGGTCCGGCACCGGTTGTGGAGCCTCGAGCGACACGGGATTGTCTGACACGTGATCAGCCTCTACAGTCCCGAGAACGCACTCAAGCATCGTTAACTGCCACAGACCCGACGAGTGGTAGGTCATCGGTTGTGGAGCCTCGAGCAGCACGGGATAGACTGATGCGTGGACGGACGACATCACCCCGAGAACGAACTCCAGCATCAGTGACTGCCACAGACCCGACGATTGGTACTTCACCGGTTGTGGAGCCGCGAGTGTCTTGGGATGGACTGACACGTGAACAGTCGCCACCATCCTGAGAATGAACTCCAGCATCGGTGACGGCCACAGTCCCGATGAGTGTTTTTTCACCGGTTGTGGACCCTCGAGCAGCTCGGGATTACTGCATGACAGACGACATTAGCCCGAGAACGAACTCCAGCTTCGGTGACGGCCACAGACCCGACGAGTGGTAGGTACTTCACCGGTTGTGGAGCCTCGAGTGACGTGGGATGGAATGATGCCTGGGTGACCGCCACCATCCTGGGAATGAACTCCAGCATCGGGGACGGCCACAGACCCGACTAGTGGTTTTCGCCGGTTGTGGAGCCTCGAACGGCACGAATTAGGCCAGCTTCTGCCTCTGTCCTTTGACACGAGTCCAGCCGGAGGTTGGCGCCCCTCTCCAAGGTTAGGGACAGGGGACCACGACCGGACAAGGATGCTGGACTGACGAGCGCTCGCTCGTGGGATAGAAGAACGTGGACGAGACGGGATCGCGCGAGATGACACGCCCTGTCTACCCTCCGGGGACGCCTATCGCCGCACCCCGGGGGATACCCCTTCATAGATAGACTATGACGTCCCGGCAGTGGTGAGTGAAGAGTTCCTTGGCAGGACGAGGATGCTGGTCCGTGTGGCGCTCGGGTGACGTACGCCGCAGGACGGGGACTACTCCTAGAACTTCGGCTGGCGCGCGCCAACTCGTAGGTACTGAGAGCACCCGCTCGTCGGATAGAAGGATTCTGGATGAGACAGGATCACGACGAGCGGCCTCACCCGTCTCCCCTCCGGTGCAACATGGCTAAGGATTGGCTGGACCATGTAGCGCTCTCGTGGGAGTATGGCACTCCGACCCTCATCCAGCTCAGCTGTTAGGTGCCTGCTCTTAGGGTTTTGACAGGGGACCACGTATAGTCTGCTGACCTAGTGTGCTCCCGCTCATCGAAATTGGAAGTGACAAGTCGGGATCACGAGGAGTTTCCTTGAATCTTCAGCGTCTCGCTCCAAGGGCAGTAACTTAGTTTAGTGGTTGATTGGGGATTAACGCCAACAGTTGACTAAGGCCATCTCAGGGCGGAGGTTCAATGTAAGGCATTCACGACCGGACAAGACTGTTGGGCTTGCGTACATCCGTCCGTTGGTTACAAGTTACTGGACGAGCCGGGTTCACATCGTTTTCGCACTCCCCTTCTACTCAGATCAGTGCGGACGGACCTTGGGTGTTGACGTACGAGTGGGCTGCCGTTCCTCGACGGCGACCGCGCTCGCGGGATAGGCCGCCGCTGCCACAGACTGCTTACCGCGCCTTGGATGCGCCTGTCCCTGGGCCTGCGTCGGGACAAGAGTACGGCCGACCTAACCTGCCACAGGCCAACAGAGTTTCCGCCAGCAGCCCAGTGCAAGTACCATCGCCCCAGCCGAGACTACGGGTCATGGTGCGGCGTGCACCTGACTCACACGGGACAGGTGGTCTTGGGCTGCACGGGTTATGATGCAAGCCTTCCGGCCCAACACAGTGGTACAGCTTCTGACCCAGGGATGATGCCTTCCCTGGACGGGATGAGCCTGCGGGGTTTGCGCTCCCGTGTGGCGCTTAGAGGCTTTGATCATAGCCTTAGCGGCGGCCGCCAGGCAGCTAGTAGGGTTTGCGTGTACACCTCACGGGGTTATGCAAGGGTGTATACTTGGTAGAACGTTACAGCTGGAAGGTACGTTAGCGCTGTGGTTTAGTGATCTGCCTTATTCTCTTAGTAGCTTCGCCTGCCGGCGCCCTAGGGCTGTCAGACAGTTTCTAAGGTCCTGGGACTTGCGCTTCATCCTGTGGCTATGCGCATCGAGGATTGGAGGCTTCCTGCCCTCGCCACGGTTAGGAGTTCCTGGCAGTCCGGTTACCTCCTACTATGCTGCGTTCCACTACTGGATCGCCGCCTTTCTGGCTACCACTTCGTGTGCACGTGTGCTTTGGGTTTCCCCCTTCGCTGCAGCCTCGACCTCCCAACCGTCGGCGTGGTCTTCAGGTGTCACGCACTTCCCGTTGGCTCTTCCGCAGCCTCTGGGTGTTCTACCGCTTCTGGATGCTGTAGTGGACTGAGCCTGTTGGACGTCTTCGTACAGCCACGTTGATGTCCCTAGACGATCAGCAGTTACGGAACCGGTTGGAGACATCATGGGAGAAGAATTCCTTCTGCGCGTCAACAGACAGCCCGTCTCCAGACTTTTCCTCTGGTTTGCCTTCAGCGGTGTGATATACCAGTGTTGCGCGCTCCATTCGGTGTCAGTCGCTGCCTCTGGGGTTTCAACCATAGCAGTTCGTCTTAGTGGACAGGACCAGTTGGACATCTTGGTGCTCCACTTCGACTTCCCTAGTCGATCTTCGCGTGCGATACCGGTCGGGGTCCTCGTTGGAGAAGGATCGAGATGTACTTCGGGATTCCTTGACAGGCTCGGCTTCCTGGTCTACATGGGCAAGTCCGCCTTCACATCGTAGCGCCGCTTGGCCTAGGGATGGAATCACGCATCGACCTCAAAAGACGACTTCCGGAGTGGCAGATTCAGCAGTTCGCGAAACCAGCGCGGCGGGTGTTTCAAGAGCAGGTGTCCTACGCCAGACGATGACTTCAGCTTCAGGATCTGGTGTGTACTGCAGCGGACCTTCATCCCCTACAATGCCTCTATTTCCCCTCCCCCCCTCCCCCCTCCCCCCCTCCCCCCCTCCCCCTGCCGCATCAGCTGCTCCCCCTTCTTCACGGACGACCCTCGACGGACGGCCTCGAGTCTCAGGTTCGGGTGCAGCCGTTGCTCCGTCCTCACCTTCTTCGCTGGGCGGATCCCGTCATCCTCACGAAGGGAGATTCTTCTCCTCACCTTCACCCCAGATGTCCCTGGCGCCGTCGCAAGTCACTCCGCCACGGGTGCTCACCTGCTACAGTGATTTTACTCAGCCTTCGGCGGATGTGCTCCGGACCTTGTGGCCCAGCGTCGGATGTCACGTCAGCGACGTCAGGAGCTTCTTGTCCTCTCTGACAGCGCCACAGTCGTCGACTACGTTAGAAGCAGGGCGGGATGCAGGTCCTCTCCCTTCCTTCCTCCTCTGCTAGGGGCTCCGTGGGTGCGCAGTAGAGATGTCGCTACCCGAGAAAGAGTCTTCACGGGACTTCCGCATGAACTGCCAACTCCTTCACGCATCGCGGCCAGCATCTCCGCTCCGAGTGGACACGCCGTCTGGGCATCTTCGGGTGATCAACGCGACTGTGAGTTCCCCATGATCGCGCCAACTTGGTACCAACAGCTTCCTCACTTCGTCCTCCACCGTTCCATTGCCGCTAGCCTGAGTGGTCGACGCTCTCTACCTCTCTTGGGACAGCCTCGTCGCCTCGCTGTACCTCCTACGGTGCTAACTCCAAGCTCCAGCTCAGCTAAGATGGCAACACGGTCCTGTTCCGGGTGGACACTTCCTGTGGAAGGTGCTCGTGGATCGCCGGCCTGTGATCCGCGCCGTGAAACCACGCACGTTGATTACAAGTCCCGAGAGCTCTCGTCACACAGCTCAGAGGGCTCAACGTGGTCTTGTTCCTGGTGGCCTGTTCTGCTGGACAAAGTTGTGGACCACCGACCCTGTGAACCTCGCCTCGGCTCCCCCCACTGCGGCTTCCCACACCACGCACGATGCTCAAGCAACTGCGACAGGCGCTGACCCACCCTTGTCCCACCGACTCCTCCTCCACGACGCCTGGAGATGGTGCGGCGAGCCCTCGTGGCTAGAGGCTTCTCAGGTGCAGCAGTGGAGGCTATCGCTACAGCTCGCAGCTCCTCGACCAGGGAGGTGGTGAGTCCTGTGCCACCGGTGTGACAACAAACGACTCTACTCCACGCATTTGACGGAGTTCTCTGGCTGTTCACCGACCAGCATTCAGCGCCAATCACCGTTCGGGGCCACCTGGCTATGATCGCTGACATGTACCGGCATTGGGGCAGATCTGACCCTGGCGACTGCAGGACCTCGCCGATCTTATGGCCTCCTTCGGGCTACAACAGTCCGCCCTTTGCTTGCTCGTGCCACGATGGGACCTGCCCTGGGTGCTGACCTGGCTCAACTTGCCTGCTTCAACCCTATCCAGTTGGCACAGTTGCCGGACGTGATGCAGAAGACTTGCTTCCTACTGACCCTCACCTCTGCCTCCAGGGTCAGCGAGCTGCAAGCCCTTTCAGCACGGCCTGCATATGGCAGTTCCGGACGGACGGCTCTGTTCAACGGCTTCCTGATCAGACGTTTCGTGCCAAGGCCCGATCTCCTTTGGCTGCCCCTTAAGTGGTCACCATCCTCCTTACGAGACAACAAGACCCGGTGAGGGCTTTACACTTTTTACCTGCGCCGGAACAAGCCGCTACGCAGGGGACGCACCCGCCTTCTCCTCCCTCTGTCCCCAGGTAGACATGACATCTTGGCCCGGACGATATCATCCTGGCTCCGTTGGGTGATACGCTCCCCCACCAGGATCTCCCCTGATGCAGCCAAACGAATGAACATCAGGGCGCACAAAGTCAGAGCCATGACCGCTAGTCTAACGGTCAACCGCAACTGCACGGTCACGATATCGCAGCGACCGGGGGTCGGCAAGCGCAGTCAACCTACGGCCGATTCTACCTGAGGGACCTCTCCAGCCGGCGCCAGAACCTTTGCTGGTGGGAGACATCGCGGCGGAGCAACACTCCCTCCTGGCGCCCCAGGCACCATTGATAATCTTCGCTAAAATTATCGGGAGGTTGCTTGGGAGTTCGGGCCTCATTGGCAAGTAACTAGGGGCTAGGGGCGTTATAGCGGCACCCACCTCCTCTTCATCATTCTTCCTAACAGTAATATTATCGGTAATGTGTTTTGAGGAAACAAATTAATTTTTCTCTAAAATGTATTTTTTCGAAAAATACTTATCGATGATATTACTCGGATGACCCTCCCACCTGCCCCGCTTGCCGCTGTTCCGCTCAGAAACAGACTGGTAAGCATCCAGTGGGCGCATGCCTGGATGGGATGAAGGGGAGGCTACTTGGGTCACGGCCTAGGCTATAGCGCCCCTTGTTACCTCCCCTACCATGTACACAACAATTTTTGGCTAAAATTAGTCTAGCTTAGACACATTTCCTAATAGTAATATCATCGGTAAGTATTTTTCAAAAAAATACATTTTAGAGAAAAATTATTTTTTCGAAACTTGGGGTATGTGCCATGTCTTTTTCTTTTCCTGCTTGTTTCAGTTTTAGTTTTTAAAAAACACATTCTGCCCCCTGACCGAAATCCCCAAATTTTCAAGTTGCCCTCTGAAGGACTGTATTACAATTCTAGAGACAGATTGAGCCTGATAGTTCAAGGCTGGTGCCAGAATAGCTTGGCGCCTAAGGGCGCCAAGCTATTTTGGCACCACCCTTGAACTATCATGCTCCATCCAAGTCTTGTTGTGGTGTGTCGGGGCTGAATGAGTTATTATCATTAGACAATTCCCATAAATCAGTAGTAGGCAAAGGAAACCTGCACATCTTGATGCAAACAGGGAATTAAATACCAGACAAACACATTGCATGCTTTCCTTGGGTTTTAATTTACTGTTTTTGTTGAAACATGTTTATTTTTGCCTACATCAGATTTCTGAACATCTAGTCTAACTTTCCTGTTTTTAGCTGACAGCACCCCCAGTGAATACCAAAGCTCTTTCCCTGCTGACCTCCGTGGCTGGCGATGCACTCACGAAACACCTCGGCAAGATTTTACCAGCTCTTCTGTCTTCTCTCAGCTCCAAGAGGGGTACACCAGATGAAGAACAGGTAAATTATCGTTATTTCAATATGTTGATGATGTTGACATTGAATTTTGGGTGTAACGAACATAGCAAGACCCACAAATCTTATCATTATATCCAAATTTTGTGATGACTACAGTGAAACCTATTTCTGAGCAACAACCTTTTTTTGCACAAAAAAAGTTTTAAAATTCTGATCAAGCCAAGAAAAAGAAACCACTATTTATTCCACATGAGGGCAGTTTATTCCCCTTTTGCATGCAGATCGTGGTATGTAAACAGTACTAGAGGCCACATACAAGAGGGGGTTAATTTTGATGAGCTCAGAGAATAACAGTTTTTTATTGTTTTCTTCACAGGAGCTGGAGTACTGCAAGAAAGTGGTGCTCTCTGTCAACGATGATATCGGTGTACGCACCATCATGGAGGACCTCATGGCTACCATGGCTCTCACCACCCCCATGGATGCCACTGAGGAAAGCATCTCACAAAGCTGGGCGGCCGTCACAATGCTTCAAGTTTTCTGCAGTCACTCACCATTTGATTATTCGGAGTATGTGCCACAGCTTTTCCGAGGCCTGATCCAGCTTTTTGTGCAGACAGACGCCCCGCTTCTGTTAGCTGCGTGGACCTGTCTTGATGCTATTACGAAGGTGAGTATATGTGATTAGAACAATGAGTGCTGTCTTAGAGGCTAGCCTGTCTGCACCAAACTTTGGGGGACAGTGGATGACCTACTGCAGACAACTCCTTTTTGGACAGCTGTACTACAGAAATAGCACGGCCAGCTCGACTGATGCAGTCTAGGTTATCCCTGAATCACAATCAGAAGTGGGTCAAAATTGCACAGACTTCAGACTTTCAGTAGATTCATCCAGCCCCCTTTGTCAGGAAGAGGCATCTGTTCTTATGAGCCCCTGCATCCCTTGGTGTGTTGGTAGCATTACCACTACTGGCACGCAAAGGGTTAAGAGGACCCATACCTCGAGTTCAGCCAACAAAACAGCTCTTACTGTGGAGACTTTCTACCTTCAAGGGGTGCAGCCTACTGTCTTTGATCTGATTTTGACGTTTGAATAACTCCTATTCAGGGCACACACTGTTCACTTCAAACAAGTCCCACGCACACGTTTTTTTGTAGGCTTCAGTTTGTGTTATGCTTTCTTTTAAAACTGGCACTTTTATTTCAGAAAATGGATGCCAGTGAGATGCTCCTCCACATCTCCAGCATTCGGCAGGCTGTGCGATTCGCGGTGTCTGACTTCAAGGGCACAGAACTCCCTGGCTTCAGTATTCCCAAGAAGGTAAGCAGCATTTTATAACTCAGTCCCACCTTCACAAGTGTTTAACCATTTTAGCCCCAAGGTCCCATTTCTCAAATTTTGAGGTGTTGCCTAACGACTATGTACCAGTTGCGGGAGATGAATTGACCATGATAATTGAAGGGTAGTGCCAGATTAGCTTGGCGCCTTCGGGCGCCAAGCTAATCTGGCACTACCCTTCAATTATCATGGTCAATCCATCTCCTGTTATAGGAGTTGTTAGGCCCCTTTTGGATATACGTATTAACTCTTTTGCTGCTGGTACACAACAAGCAGTGCCCAATTTCAAGAGGCATAGATCCTCATGACCCCCCCCCCCCAACATGTGGATCTATGCCTCAAGCTGACCACACGTTGTTTGTATCCATGTTCCTTGGGCGGATGAAGTTCTTTGGCATTGAATTAAGAAACATGTCACAAGTACAGTTTGCAACCATTGGCAGAGAAGTGGTTAACCCCCTTGCGCGTGCAGTCACCGGTACTGTACACAGTATAGGCTGCTTGACATCGGAGCACACAATGTATTTGCCAAATATCTCCACAAAGAAAGACGTTTATGTACCCCTTTAACTCATTCAGCCCTGACAGACCCCAGCAAGACATGGATCGAGCATGATAGTTCAAGGGGGGGGGGGGGGGGGGGGGGGGGTGCCAGAATAGCTTGGCGCCCATGGGCGCCAAGCTATTCTGGCACCCCCCTTGAACTCTCTCTATCCTGATCTTCATTAACTCATTCAACTCTGACACGCCACGGCAAGACACGGATCGAGCATGATAGTTCGAGGGGGGGTGCCAGAATAGCTTGGCGCCCATGGGCGCCAAGCTATTCTGGCACCCCCCTTGAACTATCATGCTCGATCTGTCTCTAGAATTGTAATACAGTCTTTCAGAGGGCAACTTCACAATTTGGGGATTTCGGTCCTTGGGCCGAATGTGTTAAGAACAAGTATTAAATAGTGTGCCAATTGACCTAATATGAAATATTTTTTACTGAACTCCTATTATTTGTCGATTTTGCTCTATAGTCATACAAATTTGGTGAAAAGACAAGAACAAGCCATTTTCAATACTCTGAATAGAGTCCTGTCAGATTTCAGTATCGAGGTCAATTATGCAGACTTCATGTAAGCCTGCGCTTTTTCAGGTTTTAAAATTTCATGTGAACATAGATCTTTCATATACTGGACTCAGTATATCTGGGGCACATTTAGGGATGTAAAATCACTTAATGAAAAATTCAGAATTTTTACAACAGTACAGCAAAACAGAATCGCTGTTCGAGTTTCGTAAAAGAAAGTGGTATTGGGTCAACTGTCACGGAATGATATTTGTTTCTAAGATTGGTATAGAAAAGTGGCTCTTTGTGAAGACATTTGCGAAAAACAAAAAATATGTCAAACGATGAATACCAGTGGCCGCATGCACAAGGGGGTTAAGGGAAAATACTTGGATGCATTTGCTTTGTTTCTCATGAAAAGGAAGTTGGACTTTAAAGTCTTTGAAGATAACAGGTATGTGATGGTTCTGACTAAAAAAAATATTTTACTTTGATCCATCATATTTGTTTATTTGACTTTATCACATTTTTTATTGATTCTTGTCTTTTTTTTTCCCACTCTGTTCCATGAGCCATATATCAAGGAATACCTTGCAAAGTGGGACGTTTTCTCACAGGTTTGGAAGAAAAGTCTGCATTCTCTTTGTTACGTGGTAAAATCGTGGTCGTAGAAATGATAACTACACCAAACGCACACACGTAGAGTTCTTTTAAATAACCCTCATTCAGCTGCAATCCGTCACACGTGGCTTAAGGATGTAGACAATACTGGAGTAACAGTTCCAACAATATTTTATTACAGCGATGCGATCTCCACGAAATGTGTTCACAATTGCACCAACAATAGTACAAAGTCTTCTCAGCTTTGACACAATGCGTCTCTCATACAATGTACGTCACCATTCACTGCATAACTCCGTCACTGACAATGAAGCACGATATCTTGCGTAGTGATCTCTCGCAATGTCAATACACTGCAATTATACAACTGAACAATGTACCGACGCTGTTACATCGCAATTTTACAACTGAACAATGTACACCGGTGCTTCCTAGCACGACTCTTTTATAGTGGTATGTTTTCTAGAAAAATCAAGCAAAATCGTACAACACAGCCAATCAAAACACAGTACGTATCTAAAACTCAAAGGTACATTCACACTGGAATATTTTATAAACGTCTGGCTACTATTCAACATCTATGTTAGGAAAATCTCCGGCGCGCCATGACGTCACACAAAAGTAGGCCAGACAGGTCACGACCTTGCACGCTCAAACTAGTAAACACGCGAACAGTGCATCAGCACCGAAAGCCAAGCGACACGCGCGCAGTAAACAAATGAATATCCGAGTGGCTTCTAGACCCTTCCGGACTCAACTCCGTGCAGCAACAGATAATCAACACCGCACTATTCGTAAACGAAAGTAAAATTCACTGAAAAGGTACGTGATTTGAAATCATGATAGCTCAAATAAAACATCAGATCACTTCCTACAATTTATGCATGACCGCTCTTATAGAACACCACAACCACAATCGTAACACTCTTCAAGATGATTTTCCATGTTTCCATAAAGAACCCATGCAAGTGAAATTCTGCACAGGAAAGAAAATTATATGAATTTCTTTACAGGGCATTGCACCTGTACTACCAATCTTCCGTGAGGGAATCCTGAATGGTGCACAAGAAATCAAAGAGGCTTCAGCTTTGGGACTTGGAGAGCTTATTGCGCTGACGAGCTCAGAGGCTCTTAAACCGTCGGTTGTCAACATTACTGGGCCTCTCATCCGTATCCTTGGTGACCGTTTCACTTGGAATGTCAAGGTCGCTGTCTTGGAAACGCTGACTCTGTTGCTTAGTAAGGTGAGGTGGTGTTCAGTAATGATTTCATAGTCTTTCTTCATTAGTTTTTGTTATTTTTGTAGTGTTTTGTTTGAGGTAATCATGTCAACAAAAAGTTGCACTGACAGTCAAGAGGTTTAGAGATTTGGGTTGAATTGCATGTAATTTTAAATACCCAGTACCTGCCTGTCATTGTTCTAGTGACTACTCATTTCGACAGTCAAACCATCAGATCAAGAGATTTGGGTTGAATTGCACACAATTCAATACCCTGTCATACTCCTAGCAACTTACTTTGACCTGTTTTTTTCACCACACAAACATGTATCAAGTCTTTATTTCATCATCACTAATTTGATCCTTTTATTTTTTTATAAGCTTTTACTTTAAATTGTCTCAAATTTTACGACATAAACACTAATTTTATTGTGTTTTTTAAAATTTCAGGTTGGCATGATGCTGAAACCTTTCCTGCCCCAACTGCAGACAACATTCGTCAAAGCGCTGAACGACCCGAATCGCTCTGTGCGGCTTAAGGCTGCAGCTGCCCTGGGCAAGCTTATCGTGATTCACGTCCGGGTCGACCCACTTTTCACAGAACTGTACACAGGAGTGAAGACGACAGACGACACAAGTGTAAAGTGAGTAACTGGATCCTAGCTGCAATAATTATAGCTTAACCCTCTTGTGCATGCAGCCACTGGGAGAGTTAACCCATTCAGCCCTGACGCACTACAGAAGGAGATGGGTCGACCATGATAATTCAAGGGTAGTGCCAGATTAGCTTGGTGCCTGTCGGCGCCAAGCTAATCTGGCACTACCCTTTAATTATCATGGTCGATCCATCTTCTGCAACAGGTGCATAGTCGTTAGATGACGCCTCCAAAATTTGGGAAATACGTGCGCCGGGCTGAATGGGTTATTCCTAAAGCAACAGAAAGTCAGATAAGGAAAAACTAAAGGAGGCCAATGCATGCAGTCAGGAGTGGTGTGATCAAGTGAGCAATGTGAAGACATTTAGTGTGATCTGCTTGCATATAGCCCTGACGCACTATGTATTGACCATGATAATTCAAGGATAAATAATTACGGTATTTATAATGCGCTTATCTTATAATAATTATAACTCTAAGCGCGCACTCACAACTCGCACACGCATGCGCACGCTTTAGACAAAGACTCACATACCACAAATAGTGAAAATACATTACGACGGTCAACTTGGGGTGGGAAGTGTGGTGATGTAGTGCTAGAACTGTTGAAAGAGGTGAGTTTTGAGGGCGGACTGGAAGGAGGAGAGAGAGTGTTTCTCACTGAGAGAGAGTGGGAGAGTGTTCCAGGTGGATGGATCGTAGACGGAGAAGGAGCGGGGGCCGAAAGTGCTGAGTTTGGTGCGGGGGATGAGGAGGCGGAGAGGGTCGAAGGCAGAGCGGGAAGGAGTGTAGGATAGTACCAGGTTAGCTTGATGCTATCAAGTGCCAAGCTAATATGGCACTACTCTTGAATTATCATGATCAATACATCTCCTGCTGCTTGTACACAGATGTTGGGTGACTTTGGGAAATGTGAACCCTTTAGCTGTTGCTACCACTTTTTGTTGAGGTGACTCCAACAGGAATCAACTTGACAAACAGCGTTGCTGACAGCCAAAGGGTTAACATTAATGTCTGTTCTCAGTATAAAGGCACTCGTCAAAGGATACCAGCTGAGTTGATTTCTGAATATCACATGTACATTTCTATTTCTACTTTTTTTTTTTTTTTTTTACACATGCACTGTCTTTGGGTGCAGACCATTTTTAAAAGCATTGTAAAGTCAATGTCAGAGATGCCCATCCATCAAAAGAACAAAGCCAATGTCAGAGATGCCCAGCCATCAAAAGAACAAAGTCATTGTTTTCTCAAAACACATTACCGATGGTATTACACTTAGGAAATGGCTCTTAGCTGGCCTAATTTTAGCCAAATTTTGGTTGTGTCCGTATAAGGGGGTGTTGGCAGGAGTGGGGCGCCATAGGCCATGCCAACCCGAATAGCCTCCCCTTACTCACATCCGGTACAAGATTACCCAGCATACCCCAGTTTTAGTTCTTAGCTGGCAGAAGTAGGTTGTGTCTGTTCGAGCTCCGCTTTGGTTCTTGGCCGGTCGTTTCGACCTTGACTGTTCGTTCGTTGGGACTTGAACTGTGGAGATGGTGGCGTGACTGGGGGTAGTAGTGCTCACGCTGTGCCGCCTCATCGACCTGTGAGTTCTACGGGCCTACGGCTTGTACCATGGAGACTGTGACTGGCGGCTTCCGGACGCTGCTTCGGCCTGCGCTCCGAACCGGTCGGGCTGTGTGGCGTGCTGTTTACGATATGGTGATACGTGGGTTTGCTCCTTTTTTCCGCCATGGCCAGGTAATATCTCGGTGAATGCCCTCGACCGGCGCCCTTGGGTGGGAAGGAGCGCCGAGCGTCGGCACGCGCTGTACACTCGTTTGATTCGACTACATATTCAATTATGTCCGATTCGCCAGCGCGCGCGCGCGTTGTTATTGCGTGACCTTAGAGGCCACGCTCGCTCTTTCATCTTGTACCCTCTTGTTGCAGTAACTAGGTTCGGATCTGCACGATGTGTGGCGACTTTCAGGGCCCCTCGGACGAGCATGCGGAGGGCCTTCCCTGAGCAGGAGGCGAGTCGACCCGCACTGGTGAGGTGTCCGCCTCATGACTGGAAGAGAGATGGTTAACGCTGGGGGGCTTACCTCCGTTTGCGTCCTACTCTATCAGAGGTCAGCCGACAGTGATGTCCAAGCTAACAAGGAGGGACCCACGTCAGGAACAGGGACTTCGTTGTCCCGCACAGAGATAGGGACTTCGTTGTCCCGCAGAGAACGTTCGACGTCTCAAGTCAGAAACAGGGACTTCGTTGTCCCGCACAGAGATAGGGACTTCGTTGTCCCGCAGAGTACGTACGACGCCTCAAGTCAGAAACAGGGACTTCGTTGACCCGCACAGAGATAGGGACTTCGTTGTCCCGCAGAGAGCGTACGACGCCTCAAGGCAGGAACAGGGACTTCGTGGTCACGCACAGAGATAGGGACTTCGTTGTCCCGCAAAGAGCGTACGACGCCTCAGGTCAGGAACAGGGGCTTCGTTGTCCCGCACAGAGATAGGGACTTCGTTGTCCCGCAGAGAGCGTACGACGCCTATCCGAGATCGCCGGGCATTGATGTCCGAGTTACAAGGTGCGACCCAAGTCAGCAGCAGGGACTTCGTTGTCCCGCAGAGAGCGTACGACGCCTATCAGAGGCCGCCGGGCATTGATGTCCGAGATGAACAAGGTGGGTCCCAAGTCAGAGGCAGGGACTTCGTTGTCCCGCAGAGAGCGTACGTTGCCTATCAGAGATCGCCGGACACTGATATCAGAGTGTAACAAGGCGAAACCCAAGTCCGAAGCAGGGACTTCGTGGTCCCACAGAGAGCGTACCACGCCTATCAGATCGCCGGGCAGTGACACCTGGCAGGGACAAGCTGGGACCCAAGTCAGAGCAGTGGCTTTGTTCCCCACAGAGAGCGTACCACGCCTATCAGATACCGGGCAGAGACGCCTGACAGCCACAAGGTCGGACCCAGGGCACAAGCAGTGGCCTTGCTGTCCCACAGAGAGCGTGCGACGCCTATCGGAGATCGTGGCCACGGAAGCAGTGGCTGGGTTGCCACTTCCCTCATACGAAAGTAATAAGTCGTGGCTGATTCTCTGTTTGTCTATTGACATTGGGTATTTACCTAAATATTACTAAATTGCGTTGCTTCCTTAGTGGCTGGGTTGCCCAGACCTGTTTACCATACACATTCGGCGTATTGAAGTACACTATTTTGCTTGGGGTACACGTACAGGTGCACGTTATACACAAATACACATTTTGGACAAACTGACAACTCACTGGCTTGTGAATAATACTCATGGGAGTCCAAAGTACACTTTTAGTCAGTTGAAAGTACACTGACTGCACCCAGGGGGTAACCAGGTCGGCAAGTTGTCACTCAGAGCGGTCGGCGTCTTTCAGAGCTCGCCTGTCAGAGACGCCCAAGAGTAACAATGGGGACCCCAATCAGAAGCAGTGCCTTGCTGTCCCACAGAGAGAGTATGTCGTCTGTCAGAGATCGCCGGACAGAGACGCCCAAGTGTGTTAAGGTGGGACCCAAGGTGGTCCCGGACCTGTAAAGCACAAGATACCTTGTTCTGGGCTCTGGTCAGCAGGAGAGGTAGCTGACAACCTCTACTGGCATGGCTAAACCAAGGATTCTTCCACCGGCCCGGGACCCGGCCTCAAGAGTGACCCGCTCCACTGTCCTTCCGCAGGCCAGAGTGGACAAACAGCAGGTGGCCAGAGCATCAAGGTGGGGCCCATGTCAACGGCAGTGACCTAGGCGCCCCGGCCCAGTAAGCTTGTAGTCACTGACTGCGGAGGGCTGGCGTCGGCTACCGTACCTACGATGCTTCCAGTCCCGGGCCAGACGACAAGTCATAAACGGACATGCAGAAGTGACTGCTCGGCTTCTCAGGCGCTGGACAGTGTCTAGTGTCTGTGAGAGCATGTGGGCGCGGTAGCAAACACGTATGAGTATGTACGTTTATCGTGGTGCGCGACACAGGGGTTAAAAGGTTGCTTTCCCAGCGGCTCAGCGGTTCGCCAGGCCGCTGGGGCGCGACACCTCTTATCCTTCCAAGGTTAGGTTCCTGGAACCTCTAATCCGATTTCTTTGCTTTGGGCAATAGAGATGAGAAAACAGAGGGGTATTCTGTCTCCCATATTTTAATCTAATTCAATAACTTGATTATCCCTTAAGGGCTATTACAATCAAATTGTGCTCATGCATTAAGCATTGATTAATTTAATTTTTCTTATTATTAGGTTGGGCGCCCTCGCCCGGGCTGCTCACCAGTTTTTTATGGCTTGTGGCGACCGCAAGGGCTACAGGTCCACTGCACTTCGCACTGCAGGATCCCGGCTCGGTGATGTTGGGCCACGCCTTGCGCCGACCATGCAGACGAGAGCCGCTCTAGATGCAGTGCAGAAGAGACGACCTCACGATGGGATCCGGGTTCCGGCGTTCGCTCATGATCTTCAGTTCCCCTTCGGAAGCAGGGACTCGCCTCACAGAAGCCAGGGGTACGAGAGGAACAGGAGACGCCGTCCCAGTTCCATAGCTCGCTACGCAAGGGAAAGACGGGCTCTCCGAGTTTTCGCCACCGTTCGGGGGAGCGGCCCCCTGAGACTACGTTGTTCCTTCCAAGTGCGGGGTCCGCCTTCGTTGGATCGCCGCCGGCCGGAGTTCCCCGGACTTCGGAGGGGTTGGACATCCCTTCGCCTGCGGGCGGAACATACGGTTCCCGATGGACGCCAGAGGACGTCATTCGCCGTGGCTGGACGAGGTTAGCTTCTCTACGTCGCTACGCTCGCAGTTCCGAGAGGTCTTGCGTTTGCCGTCTACTGCGAAGATTTACAGGAGAGTCTACTCGAGCCGGGGACTACGCAGGTCCCCTCATCGCGTCCAAGCATTCAAGTCCCTGCCCCTTCTGGTCGGCTTCTGTCTCCGCTTAAGGGCGCCAGGGGAGGCGATGGTGGCTTCAGCTGGATCCTACTTCTTCCGCTGCCAACGGTTGCTGCGTCCGTCCTGATCGATTACGCGCGGCTGAGTGGAGAGTCGGCCACGCAGGGCACCGCGCAGTGGAGAACTTCTTGGCCCCCTGGGCAGACCGACAAGGAGGCTTGCAAGGCCTGTCACTCAGCTGATTCACGCTGCGGGCGCCGCCGGATGTAGCAGCCTTCTTAAAACACTGTGGACCGTCAGACAGGATTGGCAGGGACCACTCTTCCGCGGAGGCGCGGTTCGTCCGATGCACCGGATTGGGCGACTTACATCCGAGAGACGGAGGCGGCGACGGGACGCCAACGGCACTCTCCTGTGAACGTCAGGGACAGCATACTCCAGGCGCGCGAGGGATAGAGGTCAGCGCGGGTGGCGGACTGGTCCGACAGACTTCACTGCGGACGACGTCTTCTTCGGGGGTATGCACACAGTTCAGATTAGCTCCGCCTGAGATGACTTGCGGCTAGTCGCTTCTTTCCCCGACGGGGTGCTACTCTTCGCTTAGGCCTGGCCGTAGTCAGCGGTGACCAGGCACGCTTGTCGCCTCCTTAGACGACAGCGTCGGGACCTAGCGGAAGCGTTCGCTTCCCTGGGTGGCGGCAACTTGGAGTTCCGGCAGACTGCAGCGCCGGACCGGAGCGGATGGACTTACCCTCGGTAGCGCCTTCAGGGAGTTACCCATTCGGCGCTGTGGATCCTGCGGCCGGGGGCGCAAGTACAGGGAGTTAGACGGGACAACTTGGCAGGATTTAGTTCCTGAGAGGTCGTTGCGCTCGGGCCCGTGGCAGTAGGGTCGACGCAGCTCTTACACTAGACGGTAGATTGGAGCACGATCTTCGTCCTTCGACTCGACACAAGTGCCTCGTCATCTCGGCAGATACCAGACAAAGACCTGAGAGCAGCGGTGCGTCTCCAGGACCTGGGACAACTCGAGTTTCGAAGTCGTAACCAGTTGGCAAGCCGGGCGGTAGGCTGGGATCATGCCCACTTCGCCGTCGACTAGAGGGCCGACGCTACGGGACAGGTACTACGTGTTTTCTTCGCCGGGATTCCGTCGAGGATGGAGTGCGTGGTCGTCCTGTTCGAGTGGGACTCCCAGTCGACGGGAGCAGGGCAGTGTAGGAGGGACTCTCAGTCCCTTCTTCAGCTCTCTTAGGACGGATGACTTACTAGGGGATCACCGTTCAACCTGACACCTCCTCTGCTTGGAGAAGGAGGGCGTAATTGGGAGAGGCTAGTGCGCTGGAGGCCTGCCGCGCGGGGAGGCATCGCTGTGGCCAGATCTTCCAGCTCCACTGCTCGCCATCGAGATTGAATGCCGAATTGTACGCTTGGTTGTCCGCCATTACTTGTGTTGCAGCTTGGTGGATGTAGGTGCGCACCCGGAGATTGGGCAGCAAGCCCTCTTCCACAGAGGCTTCCTACGGCGGCCATAGGTGCTACCGAGACAACCCGCAGACCATCAACCAGTCGAGTTGCGAGGGTAGATGACGAGCGCTGTGTGACGGGAATGACAACCTTCTTCCTTCCGAACTGGACGAAGCCCCAGCTGGCAGGGTGCTTCCTCGGGGTTTTTCATCTCCTAAGGACGGCCCCCTTTCACCGTTCAGGACTATCTCACCATGATCGCCGACTCCTACAGGCGATTTCGCTCATCAGACCCGGGTAGCTGCAAAACCTCACTTCAGAGGCTCCCTTCGCTTAGAATGCCCCGCTGTGCTGCGCAGGGACCAAGTTCTACCTTGGGGGCTTACGGGATCTCAACCTCGTCTGTTGGAACCCGGCACAGGACGCGCCTGACGGATGTTTCAAGGAGGAGAGCTTCAGGGCAGTCCTTGACTCAACCTCCAGGCTCAGTACTATGCACGCTGTCCACACACCCGGGTGGCTGGCAGTGCCAGTCGACCGGTTCATGCTACAGCTACCTGACACATCTGCCTGGACGAGACGCGGCCTACATGACGGCGACAGTTGTTTCGCCCTGCGCGTGTTGGGTGCCACCCGGGAGAACAGACTTCAAAACCCGGTGACAGCCTTACCTCTTCCAGGGTCAGTATCCGTACGCGCTGTCGTCACACACACACAGATGGCTGGCTGTTATGGACGGAAGGCGCCGTGCAACTACTACGGTACCAGCCTTCAGGGCCAAGTCGTGGTCGCCTTGGCTGCCCTACAGTCTATGTCTGTCTGCCCGTACGAGTGTCAGATTCCACTCAGTAGCCCAGACAATAGGAACCGGTGAGAGTCTTCCGTGTGTACCTGCGCCGGACCAAGCTGGCGCAGGGGGACGCACACACCTGTTTTCTCCCTCTGTCCACAGGTAGACGTGGTATCTCAGCCAGACCTGCTCCTCCTGGTTCCGGGGAGTTATCCGCCCGGCCTGCCAGGACGTTGACCTGTTGATGCCACATGTTGCACAACGCGGCGCACGAGGTCAGAGCCATGGCCGCAAGTTCCGCTGCGACAGCACCGGTGCAGTCAAAGTCTTGTGGCGGCTATGAGATGGCGAGCGGAGTCCACTTTCGCCCGCTGCTACCTGAGGGACCTCTCCTCCCAGCGACAGATCCTCTCGCTGGTGGGAGACACCGCAGCAGCGCAACACTCCCTCCCGGCGCCCTAGGCGCCGCAGGTATCTTAGCTAAAATTATCGGGAGTGTGCTGCAGGAGGGCGAGTTTGTGGGCAATGTGGTTGGCAGTAGGGGCGCTATAGCGGCACCCACCTCCTCTTTGTGATTCTTCCTAAGTGTAATACCATCGGTAATGTGTTTTGAGAAAACAAATGAATTTTTCAATTAAAATGCATTTTTTTGAAAAATACTTACCGATGGTATTACTCGAAGGTCCCTCCCTCCGGCCCCGCTTGCCGCAGTTCGCTAAGAACTAAACTGGGGTATGCTGGGTAATCTTGTACCGGATGTGAGTAAGGGGAGGCTATTCGGGTTGGCATGGTCTATGGCGCCCCACTCCTGCCAACACCCCCTTATACGGACACAACCAAAATTTGGCTAAAATTAGGCCAGCTAAGAGCCATTTCCTAAGTGTAATACCATCGGTAAGTATTTTTCAAAAAAATGCATTTTAATTGAAAAATTCATATGTCAGAGATCCCCAGCCATCAAAAGAACAAAGTCAATGTCAGAGATCCCCAGCCATCAAAAGAACAAAGTCAGTGTCAGAGATGCCCAGCCATCAAAAGAGCAAAGTCAATGTCAGAGATGCCCAGCCATCAAAAGAACAAAGTCAATGTCAGAGATCCCCATCCATAAAAAAAAAGAGTCAGTGTCAGATCCCCAGCCATCAAAAGATCAAAGTCAATGTCAGAGATCCCCAGCCATCAAAAGAACAAAGTCAACGTCAGAGATCCCCATCCGTCAAAAGAACAAAGTCAATGTCAGAGATCCCCAGCCATCAAAAGAACAAAGTCAACGTCAGAGATCCCCATCCGTCAAAAGAACAAAGTCAATGTCAGAGATCCCCATCCGTCAAAAGAACAAAGTCAATGTCAGAGATCCCCAGCCATCAAAAGAACAAAGTCAATGTCAGAGATCCCCAGCCATCAAAAGAACAAAGTCAGTGTCAGAGATGCCCAGCCATCAAAAGATCAAAGTCAATGTCAGAGATCCCCAGCCATCAAAAGAACAAAGTCAACGTCAGAGATCCCCATCCGTCAAAAGAACAAAGTCAATGTCAGAGATCCCCATCCGTCAAAAGAACAAAGTCAATGTCAGAGATCCCCAGCCATCAAAAGAACAAAGTCAATGTCAGAGATCCCCAGCCATCAAAAGAACAAAGTCAGTGTCAGAGATGCCCAGCCATCAAAAGAGCAAAGTCAATGTCAGAGATCCCCAGCCATCAAAAGAACAAAGTCAACGTCAGAGATCCCCATCCGTCAAAAGAACAAAGTCAATGTCAGAGATCCCCAGCCATCAAAAGAACAAAGATATTGTCAGAGATCCCCAGGCATCAAAAGAACAAAGTCAATGTCAGAGATCCCCAAACATCAAAAGAACACAGATGCAAAGTGGTTTCAGCAATAGGCATAGATTCTCAAGACCCCTACAGCTGCAGTTAGGAAAAGGAGGGGGCTCGTTTGGATCTGTAGCTCTTGCTGTGGTTGGTGTTCAGTTTTAGCTCTTGCTGTGGCTGGTGTTCAGTTTTTCTTCACAGCGAAGGGATTTAACACATTCTACCTCAGACACACCACAGCAAGATATGGATCGACCATGATAGTTCAAGGGTGATGCCAGAATAGCTTGGCGCCTATGGGCATCAAGCTATTTTGGCATCACCCTTGAACTATCATCTTCGATCTGTGTCCAGCACTGCAATGCAGTCTTCAGAGAACAACGGCAGAATTTGGGGATTTCGGTGTTGGGGTAGAATGAGTTGAGACGAGCTAGGACATTCTTCATACCGGATTGAAACAAAGTTACGTCATTTGAAAGCTGCTTTTCTCCTTTGCAGTAATTTGTCCTTCACCCTTGCCTAAACAGTCAACAGCAAAAAAAAAACTGCCTTCAGCAAACCTAGGAATTTGGCGATAACTTCCAAATTTGGTTTTATGACGAGTTTGAAAAGGAACGCCACATAAATGTGTATCTGTGATTGGTTGAAATGTATTTCCGTGCTTGTTCGGCTAACTTTATGTCGGATACAACTCACCCCTTGCAAGTGAGTTTTTTGACAGGTTGCAAGTTAAAACACATTGTTTAGACAAATCCGCAGAGTCAATGTGACAGAGTGAGACTGAAGAACTCATATAATCATCATAATTATACAGGAAAACTGAACTGTCCCTGTCCAAAATAGGCACAGATATCATCTGTAGCTGCGGGTAGTTTCAAAAGGAGATGCGGATTTTTGCAGGTAGGTGGTCTAATGATTTGGCCAAGCATAACATGCAAAAATCAAAGATACAAAGAGATTTTCATGATTTGTTTGTGAAGTGTTTGACCTTGGAGCAGAAGTGTGCATTCATAGAAATCCAAAATTCTACATTCAGTGCTCAGTAGAGCACTGTAGATCTGAACAATTTAGATTCAGGAATCTCACGTCTTTTGCCTGTTGTAACATCAGAATATTTCAGCCGGACCAGAAACCATCAGTAAATTCATTGTGAGACACCGATCACTAATGATGACATGTATGCATACATGAAAGGAATCTGCCAGCTCAAGGAAAGACAGATGTGCTTCATAACGATAATGTACATTTGTGCACAGGTATGTTCATAGTGTGAAAGTGTTAGGATTAAGATGTAGGCTGTACCACATCCCTCATAAATTTCACGGAAAACTCGTGTTTGCAGGAATGATCGTCCAACATCATATGCACAAGTAGACACATGATTATATAATTTTCCATCATAAAAAGATAAATGTACATCATACATGTATTTGTTTCCCTTAGTCAAAGAGGCTACAAAGTGCATTGTGAAAGTTCTGAACTCAGGTAAGATGCAGCTGTCATTGTGATGGTGTTGGTGTGATTCTGCAGTAAACTAGGATGTTCCAAATTATAAACTGCAACCTCATTACTGTGGTTTGCATTTTACATCTTCCACAGCAATCACAGTGAGCATGTAATGGGTGTGGATGAGGTGTGATGTGAATAGGCTGCTATTTGTTTTAAGGCTGTTTGCGCGTTTGAGGAACTAACTGATTTATATATTGTCAGACATACAAGACGTTTAAATACTTTATTTACTTGTGGTAAATCATGATGTTTTCATTACGATTTTAGTCTCTCCTATTTTAAGTAATGTAACAACTGGCTATGGCCTGTGCATGCAATGCACACAGTGCAAGGGCATGTAACTAACTAGATGGCATCTTCTGATGCTTTAGGAACAGCACTACTCCTCAATGTTGACAGACCTCTAAACCATTTTTTCGTCTTCAACTGAATATATTTAGCATTACCAGTTTGTGTAAACTGCATGGATGTACAAGCATAATGTTTATATGCTGAAACACATGAAAGCCATAAATGTAAGTGTGAGACAAGTGTTCATGTATATTTTACCCTTGGCTTACCCTTCCCACTTTTAGGAATGTTAAACACTGATAGGAAAAGATGTTTTGTTCCTGTGGCGAGAAAGCCCAACCTCATCTAGGTTTTTAAGTCCCTTCTATTTATAGAACAGGTCACGGTGGGGCGAATTTAAGATAAGATAAGATAAGATAAGATAAGATGGTTTATTGCCATATGTTTCCATGTACAAAACAATAAAAACATTGGAATTTGTCTTGATGTCAGTTACTAAGACTAAACACACACACACACACACACACACACACACAGAGAGAGAGAGAGAGAGAGAGAGAGAGAGAGAGAGAGATCTGATACAGTTAAAAACTGACTGTACACAATCATTCTCACTCGCCACTCGCGCTCTCTCCAATTAGTCCGGTTGATCAGAGAGAGCGTGAACAGCAAGAGGGAAAAAACTGTTGCGGAATCTGCTGGTCTTGGTACTAATACACACAGGTCACGTCACGGTGGGGCGAATTTAGTAGCATGTCCATGATGTCAAAGGCGGGCAGGCCTAAACCTCTCACAATTGAAGTAACAAGATAAAATTACATGATGTCTAGTTATGCTAACCTCGCTGCTGAACGTACATTTGGCACAAAGCGCCATATGTGCATATGTATATATATATATATATATATATATATATATATATATATATATATATATATATATATATATATATATATATATATATATATATATATATATATATATGTATGTATGTATGTATGTATGTGTGTGCGTATGTATGTAAACAAGAGAATCTCCGATATTTTTGTACACACAAGCTTGAAACTTGGCGAAATACTTTCTTAAAGGTGGCTAAGAGAGCCTCCGAGCATATTGTAATTGAATGTCTCATTTAAGACATAAACAACCATTTATAGGAAGTCGGTTGACCCAGATTACAGTCCTTAATTTTTGTTATATTTACTTGAAATTGGGATATAGCTAGTTTGGATAAAAACATTGGATGAGTTCGTTAGCTTTGTATCCTTTCAATTTCTTTAATAAAAATTAATTCTTTTCAGAAAAGAATTAAAACACGTAAAAGAGGCAACTCCGTCACCACGCAGACATTGGCATGATACTCTAAATATGACGTAATTCTCTCTAGCACGCGCTGAGGTCTCTCTCTCTCACAGACATGCGCACATCTCAAAGAAGCATGGATCCTGATTGTTACGTGGTGGAGTTGTAGTCGAAGTATGATAAACACACCAGACACACACACGTAGAGTTCTTTAAAGTAAACCTCGTTCAGCTGCAATCCGTCACACGTGGCTTAAGGATGTAGACAATACTGGAGTAACAGTTCCAACAATATTTAATTCAGCGATGCGATATCCACACAGTAATGCACTCTCAAATGCACAAACTACTGAATACAAAGTCTCTTCTGCGATGTCCTCACTACGACTCAAAGTTTCTCATACACAGCACCTCTCGCAATAAACTGCGTATCTCTACAACTGACAAAGCAAGACAATGTACTAACGGGCTTTCCCAGCGCCCTCCTTATATACACTATCAAAATCTAGAATCTTCTACGGAAATCATGAACTCAACCAATCAGAACGGAACACGCAGCCGAAACTCATTAACATAAACTTTCCAGAAACAATATATCAGGCTACAAAAACACGGCTGCTCACTTCAGCTCTAAATTCTAGCATATAATAAAGACACATAAAAGTATGGTATCCCTATCTATGATAGCTCAAAAAGGTACGAGAACATTCACCAAACAAAATAAAAGCTGCTCACTACACGCGCACAGGAAAAGTAGCGAAAAATGTAGCGATGTCAGATGTCAACTAACCGACGTGACACTTACGAGGCCACCAGACAGTGCGACCTGTCTACAACGTACCGGACTAAACACAACAAAACGAAATCGGCTCTACTCACGAACAAAAGAAAATCTTATTAAAAAGGCACGAAATCATAACCGTGATAGCTCAAATAAACAACATATCGTTACCTACGAATAACACATGTACGCTCTCACAGGATAACACAACCACAATCGTAACACTGATGTGTCCGGAGAGCGCATGAGGATCTATGTCTCTTGGAGATGTTTGGAGCGTGTGCGCATGCACGTACTAACATGCACACACACACATACACACACACACATACACACACACACACACACACACACACACACACACACACACACACACACACATTGTCGCGCTTTTAGAAGAGCATTCAGGTGACCCGATATAGCTAGTTTGGAGAAAGACATTGGATGTGTTCATTAGCCATCTTTGTACTTTTTCAACTTCTTCAGCAAAAAATAATTCTTTTCAGAAAAAAATTAAAACAGTAAAAAACCTTGACAACTGGAGAAAGTCAGACAGTGCCGGTGATGTAAAAGAAGCAAGTCCGTCACCACGCAGCCATGCTCTAAATATGACATAATTCTCTCTCTCTCTCTCGCTCGCTCTCTCTCACACATATGCACGCATCTCCAAGAAGCATAGATCCTCATGTGCCTGGAGGGCGCATGAACATCTATGCCTCTTGAGGATGTTTGGAGCGCGCGCATGCATGCACGCATGCACACACACACACACACACACACACACATTGACGCGCTTTCAGAAGAGCATGCAGGTGTACTTAGTGTAGCATGTAGCTAGGTAAAGTCAACCTGATTTCACACAAATTGTAGCAAGACTGAAATTGTACTGTGAAATTCTAGTTTTGTCACCATTTTGCCAAGTCTTGAAGTGAAAGTGAAACTCATATCACGTTAAATATAAAATTACATAAAACCCAAAAAATATGTCATGACAATGACGTTTGACAAACCAATGACGCGTACGCACTGCGCGCGCCCCTTATAGAGTTCACTATGACACATTGGCACGTCTGCGAGGCTTTTTCAAAAGGAGATATTTCAACATCAGAATCAAGTCAAAAACAAAAGGTAGAGACCATTGATAGAGAAGACAGTTCTCATATAGAAGGGACTTTGTGGGTTATGGTTCATCCCATCTTGTTCTTTACTGCCACAGTAAACACACACATATACTCTTATGACAAACTGCCTGGACATATTGCTTTTCATCAAGAAGTCACACTTTGATAAGTACAACCACATCTAAGTTAGGAAGCTGTGGTTGTGAGTATGGACCATGTCAGATATTGCCAATTACTGTACCAACCTTCTGATCTTCTTCTTCTTCTCGAACGCCGTCACACTTGGAGTTTGGCTCTCAAAATGAAATCTGTGGTCTTCTGTAGCGCCTCCACAGGCCCATACAGTTTCTCTTGTAGAGTGGCGGGCTTCGGCCATATCTCCTCCCTCAGCGGCTGGTGGTTCCCACAGTCCTGGAGGATGTGCTCTGCGGTCTGCTCTGCTTCTCCACAAGGGCACAGGGGAGATGGCACGAGGTGGAAGCGTCTGTGCAGGTGGAAATTGAGTCGGTTGTGCCCGGTCCTCAGACGAAAGATGGTCACCTGCTCTTGTCTGGACAGCTGATGGTAACTGTCTAGGGGCCGTTGTGGTGGTCTGTACACAGACTTAATGATGGTCTTCATCTCTGTGAAGCTGACTCCATTTTCATCTTGTTCTTTCTCTGCGCCCACTTTTGCCATTCTGTCGGCTTCTTCATTGCCGTAGATGCCACAGTGTGAAGGGATCCACTGCAGCACCAGTCTGGTGCACTTGATGTTTTGCAGTGCCTCTTGTAGACGTGGCAGTTTGCTTGCTGTTGCTGCCTCAAGGACAGACATGGCATCAGTAAGGAAGACAATCTGGGCATCAGGGTCTGCAGTGCCACTAAGGGTGTTAGCTGCGCGGACTAGGGCTTCCACCTCAGCTCTGTAATTTGTGCAGTGAAGGCCTGTTGGTACTGCCTCTGCCTGCCATTTTCTGTTTGGGTACTGAATGTACACCCCAGCCCCTCCATCCTGAACTGCATCTGTGGCTGATCCATCGGTGTATGCCCGTATCCATGCTTCCTGGGGATACTTTTCTTCGAGCATGGCCAGTGTCAGGGCTTTCTTGCTCACAGTGCTGTGCTCATCTCTGGTGGTGATGTAGGGTACCGTGGAAGAGATGGTGATGTTTTCTGGCTTACTTTCCCAAGGTGGAAGGTCGCTAGCAGGATTCAGAGCCTCTACCTGCGCAGGCAGCTTTGCCTGGTGTTTTCTCTGCAGTGCTCTCGTCTCCTTCACAAAGCTTGATCTTTTCAGTCTCCCTGAGGTTGGTTGTTTCATCCTAGCGTTCATAGGATGGTCTTTGGAAGACTTGACCTTTGTGGACTGTATCAAGGCTTTGCAATCTCTTCTCATGCGCAGGGGTGGGATGCCCGTTGTCTCTTCCATGTTTTCAATTGGTGTGGATCTCATTGCGCCGGTGATGATACGCAGTGCCTGGTTCTGAACTCTGTCAATGGTCTGCTGGTGTGACTGGGCTGCCGTCAACCATGCATTAGATCCGTACTCAAGGTGTGGTCTCACTGTGCCTTGATATACATTTTTGAGGATCTTTTCATTGGCTCCCCATTGTGTTCCAGCCAGTTTTCTCATGATGTTCAGCTTTCTTCTAGCTTTCGCTTCTGCATTCCAAATGTGCGGCTTCCACCTCAGCCTCTTGTCAAGGGTGACTCCCAGGTATGTCTGTTGGTCTTCATACCGCAGCGGGGTGTTGCCCAGTGTTAGGTTGCCAGCCTTTGCCTTGTTGGAGAGAGAGAAGAGTGTGGCCGATGATTTTTCTGTGTTGATGGCACACACCAGTTGTTGGTCCAGTCTGTCAGCCTGTCCAGGGCTAGCTGCATCCTGTATGTAGCAGTTGTTGCATACTCTTCTGTGCACCAGAGTACCAGGTCGTCTGCGTACAGGGCTGCGTGTACTCCTTTTGGTAGCTCTGGCACAAGGTCGTTGATGAAAAGTATGAACAGTGTCGGTGACAGGACTCCCCCCTGTGGCACCCCCTGACGCAACAGCACTTTTTGGCCACAGTACCCATCCACTGTCACACGGGCTCTGTGATTATGCATGTATGACTTGGTCCACCGGTACATATTCCCTTGGATGCCACTGCGAAGGAGTTTCACAAGGAGACCATCCTTCCACACCTTGTCGAAAGCCTTCTGTAGGTCAATGAAGGCAGCTAATGTCACCTTCTGATCTTGAAAGGCATCTTCTATGACCTGTGCAAGGTGTGTTGTCTGGTCTTCTGTACTCTTGTAGCTTCTGAAGCCAGCTTGCTCTGGCACGATAATGCTCTCAGAGTCCAGGTACCACTGCAGGCGCTTGTTGATGATGCGCTCCATGGTCTTGCACACACAACTTGTCAGGCTGATGGGGCGATAACTCAGGGCTTTGGACTTATTCTTTCCTTTCTTCAAAATTGGGATCATCCTGGCTTCCTTCCAGCACTGGGGTACCTGACCTCCTCTCCAGCTGTGGTTAAAGATGTCCAGTAGCTTCATTAAGGCAGTGTTGCCAAGGTGTTGTAACATCTCGTTTGAGATGCTGTCTGGACCTGGAGATTTTTTCTTCTTCAGCTGTTTGATGGCCATCTTCAGTTCTGGAAGGGTGATGTCCTTCTTCATTGCATCATGGATGTTCACATCTCTTGTTCTCTCTCTTTCTTCCTGTCTGATTTCTTTCGCAAGCATTCGTGGGACAGTGATGTCACTTTCTTTCGCATAGATCTGTGCAAACATGTTTGCAGCTTTCCTACCAGTCAGTGCTTTCCCTTCTTCTTCCAAGGTGATCTTCTGTTCCCTGGTGCCCTCATCGTTCAACGCCTTGGTCAGTCTCCACAACTTTGTGGTGTCCCTGTCCATGTTTAGTCTTGCAGTCTTCTCTCTCCAACTTCTTCTTGTGCACTCCAACTTCATCTTAAGATACTGGGCCTTATTGTGTTGTAGCTTGATGTTGTTTTCTTGGCTGGGGTTGGTTTCAGCGTCTTCTCTGGCCCTAGTGAGGATGTCATGTGCTTTCTGAAGATCTGCGGTCCAGTATGGGGTGTAGTTTTTCCGGACCCCTGGAGGTATGGATTCCTTGGCTGCCTTACTGATAATGTCATTAAACTCTCTGACCACATTGTTGATGTTCCTTCCAGACACAGCGAGGTCTTGCATTAGCTCATTTGTTCGGATACTGAACAAGCGCCAGTCTGCCTTTCGGTAGTTCCATCTTGGCCGGTGTGGCGAGCTAGCTGCTGTGCATCCTTTTAGGGTTAGGAGGATAGGGCGGTGGTCACTTCCTCCTAGCTGTGGTCCTACTGTTCTGCTGAGGCACTTATGAACATCTTCAGTGCAAAGCGCCAGGTCCGGTGTAGTGGTGGTGTGCCAGCGGCGAGAGTAGAAGGTAGGTTGGTCCTCAGGGTCATTGGCAAGTATCAGGTGGTTTTCATCTTGCCACTCCTCAATGTCTTCTCCTCTCTTGTCCAGTGTGTCATATCCCCAACTCTGGGACTGGCTGTTGAAGTCACCAGTGATGAGGAATCCACTGTCCGGGACCTGGATAGTGTCGAGGGACAGCAACTTATCATTAGGGCAGTAGTAGTTGACAAGGTCAAGGGTGCTGTCACTGGTGGTTACCTTGACCTGGATGTATTCTGCCTCTTCCATGAATCTCCTGGTTTCGCTGGCATTCAGGTTGTTTCTAACTAGGGTCATAACCCCCCCTTTCTTCCTCCCTTGGCGATCACTTCGGAAGACCTGATATCCTCTGACCTTAAAGGGTTTCCCTTCTTGCAGGTGTGTCTCTTGTATACAGCAGATGTTTATGCTGTTTTCATGCAGAAAGTGCTCTAGTTCTGTTTTCTTGTTGGTAACCCCTTCGGCATTCCAGTGCATGATGTTCACATTGGCTTTTTCTTTGTCTCTGGTCTTGTTTTTTCGCTGGCCAGTCGCTCTACTTCCCAGTCCCCTGGCTCCTCGAGACAGTCGGGAAGGTCCTCCAGTCGCTGGGGGTGGGCTCTGAAGAGGCGCAGAGCCCGGTACTGCACCTGCCTGGTGAGACTCCACAGGGCGAGCACCATTCCTCTTGAATCCATCTCCAAGTGTCATATGGCTGTATATGCATGGTACTGTGGTTTATTAGAGTGCGCTGTGCAGCCCAGTACCTCCGTCTTCAGCACTCGGGGTTTCTGTCGGGGTTACCTCACCCTTAGCTCCTGGTCAAAAGGCCTTTCCTGGGAGCACAGGATGGTTTAGTTTTGGAGTATCCTTCTCCTAGATGGATTGCCGACCAAGGCTTATGGGTCCCATCTACTCAGGTTTTTCCTCGGAGTTTTCCTTCTCGAAGGAGATCTGCCAACCAAGGCTATCGAGCATCCCTGCCCGGATTTGTATAGGGTTTACTCCCCTAGCCTTTGCCTCTCCCAAGGCACCCACAAGGCAGTGGGGCTATTTACCCATAGCTGGGGATCTGGTTCATGGGCATCAGGGCTTGTCCACACATCGATGGGCCTGCATGCCGCATGTCTGGGGGCCAGATCTCCTCCGAGTCCTCTGTAGTTCAGCCCGAGTCCGTAAGGTGCTCGGTTACCATGAGTCACCACGAGGAGGCACTACATGAGGCTTGTTGTTGGAGAGGCTGTGTACTGGCAGGGAGAGACTGACATGTTCTGCTCCCCTTTTCGCAAAACTGCTAGCCAGCGGTGGGAGCTGAAAGCGAGAGCGACAAGCACAGACGCTACACTACCACACTAGACGCATCACAACAACCATTTGACCCACCCAACCTTCTGATTACATCTACCTTACATTCTGTCGGAATACCAGTTGTCTATGTGACGCGTATACAGTGGAAAACAAACAGGCACTGGGGTGCTTAAATAGTACATCATTATGTCAACACGAGGTAACGTTGCTTCACAATAACTAATTCACCTGGGCTTGCTTGGTGATCCTAGCAATTTAGAATGTTGTTAAAATGGTTTACTGTCACCAAGCAGTTGTGACATTAGTGCTTATTAACAAATTAGATGCAATAAGTGTGCAGGCTGAGTACAACAAGCAATACACAATAAGCGTGCAAAACTAAAGCATCAAGGGGTAGGTCATAATACACATGAGGTTTCTGGAAAGTGTGCCTGTTTATGTCAAGCTTTTATCATGTGAAAAACTTCATAAGTCAACCATTTCAGGTGAGCTGTTTGAGCTGTGTAGGATGGGGAAAAACCGGCACCTTACTGAAACTTATTTTTGCTGTTTTCTCCAAATCGTAATGTGTGTGTGTGTGGGGTGGGGGGTGGGGGGGGGGGGGAGGGGCGTGGGGGTTGGGGGTGGGGGGAGATTACATATTGCAAAAGCGAATTTCTCAAAATCTGGGAGTCAGATCAGTCTTAAATTTTACACTTGACTGGAAAATGAGATTAGTTGTAACTTGTTAAAGCTGTTTTTTTTTTTTAAATTTTGGAGCAGTTTGCAAGTTATGAATAGCTTTAGCTTTCTTGGTGAATGTACTCAAAAACTGACTAAAACCAGAACATGCATTAAAAAATAGTTTTCTTCAAAACCAGATAGGATATTCAAAAATCCGCCCAGACAAGCTGTAATAATCAGTTGATATTTTGACCAACTTTGACTTTTCAAAAACATCAACTGTATCTGAAATTTGCTTCCATAACAACCAGGTGTAATGGTCACTTAGTGCTCGTTGCCATGGCAACGGTGAGCATACCTGACTAAAGGAGCATGTTGGAGCATTCAGGAGGTACAAATACTGATTCTAATGATATACAATAAAGCATATGTCCATAAACAAAAAACTTGTGCTGAAGTGTCCTAGCTCACCTAAAGGCCATTTGCAAACACATGTATAAAGAGTTTGGAGTTTTGTCTTGTTTTGTAAATTGTACAGTTATTTTGATGGTTTCTTCTACATTTTTCATCTTCTGTTTTTTCAGGGACACTTTCCTACAAGCTCTCAGGTACTGCCTGCAGGGAGCTGGACCGAAGATGGCCGACCTACTACGCAAACAGATCTCCCAGACGTTGCAGAGTATGCTCAGTTTGGCGGAAGACAGCACTCGCATGACTGCGGCGGGTTGCTTCGGAACGTTGTGTGTCTCAATGTCAGATGCTGATCTGAATGATGTAGTATCTGGCCAGCTTATGGGTAAGCCATCAAAAGGCAGCTGTGTAAAAAAAAAAAAAAAAAAAGAAAAAAAAACACTGAAAAGAAATTCTGTGCAAGAAGCACAAATAGAACCCTTAATTCTTTTAGCCCCAGGACCCTGCAGCAGGAGATGGATTGATCATGATAATTCAAGGGTAGTGCCAGATGAGCTTGGCGCCTTCAGGCGCCAAGCTCATCTGGCACCACCCTTGAATTATCAGGATTAATCCATCTCCTACAACTGGTACATAGTCATGAGGCAACACCTCCACAATTTGAGAAATGGGACCTTGGGGCTGAAAGGGTTAATGTCCACATCTCAAATCTGGACTTATTTTTTGAAGACTATGCAACGACTCTGACTCGGCTGACAAAGAAACTATGATAGGTTTGCGTCCAGGACACTGACAATTAACACAGCAAACATCACCCAACTGCAAGAGGCATAGATCCTCATGAGCTCATGCAGTTACAGGGCTCATGAGGGTCTAGACCTCTTGCTGGCTACATACATGTATCTGTTCCTCGTCCTGAGCAATTTGTGGGACTTGCATTCTGTGATGAAGTAAAGATGACACTTTTGGCTGCCAATAGTGCTTTTTGTTGCTGTGATACCTGACAACTGGGCTAGGTTCCTGCCCTGTGAAGAAGTCTGCCTTCCGCCTCGTCTGCAGCAGTCTCCAGCGCAAGCTCAGAGATCTCCAGAATGAGTGGTGGACCAGACTTGCACAGAGGACCCAGCTTTGTGCTGACAATGGTGACTACAGGGGCTTCTATGAAGCACTGAAAGCAGTGTATGGCCCCAGGCACCTGGTACAAAGTTCCCTGCGAAGCGCGAATGGCCAGGCACTCCTCACAGATAATACCTCCATCTTGAACCGCTGGTCGGAATACTTTCAGAGCCTCTTCAGCGCTGAGCGCACTGTTCAAGAAGCAGTCGTCCTACAAATCCCACACCTCCCAGTAAAGGTTGAATTGGACGAACCGCCCACCGCTGAAGAGACCCTCACAGCCATCCACCAGCTCAAGAGTGGCAAAGCAGCAGGCATTGATGGAATACCGCCAGAGATCTGGAAACATGGAGGCACAGCACTGCACAACAAGCTCCATGACCTCTTTCTCTGCTGCTGGGAGGAAGGAACACTACCAAAAGATCTCCGTGATGCAGTCGTTATCACCCTGTACAAGAACAAAGGCGAGAAGTCTGACTGTTCCAACTATCGGGGAATTACCCTGCTGTCTATTGCTGGGAAAATCCTTGCAAGGCTGCTCCTGAATCGGCTGGTACCTGCCATCGCTGAAGACCAACTCCCAGAGGGCCAGTGTGGCTTCAGAACAATGAACAATGAACAATGAACCTTTATTTTCCAACGGTAGAAGTTATTGGTAACAGGACCAGTTTTCAAACTTGCCGTTGCTACATCTACTACATAAGTGACAGAGCAAACAGGAGCACCACCGATATGGTCTTTGTGCTGAGACAGCTACAGGAGAAGTGCTGCGAGCAGAACAAAGGGCTGTACGTAACATTTGTCGACCTAACAAAAGCGTTCGACACTGTGAGCAGGCAAGGCATGTGGCAGATCCTGGAGCGACTTGGCTGTCCCCCAAAGTTCCTCAACATGATTGTCCAGCTACACGAGGACCAGCAAGGCCAGGTCAGACTCAACAATGACCTCTCAGAACCATTCCCTATTCTCAACGGCGTAAAGCAGGGCTGCGTGCTGGCACCGACCCTCTTCACCATCTTTTTTAGCATGATGTTGAAGCAGGCCACATGGACCTCGATGATGAGGATGCAGTGTACATCAGGTATCGTCTCGATGGCAGCCTGTTCAGCCTCAGACGACTGCAGGCCCACACGAAAACCCTAGACCAACTGATTCGTGAGCTGCTTTTTGCTGATGATGCTGCCCTCGTTGCACACACAGAGAGAGCCCTGCAGCGCATCACGTCTTGCTTCGCAGATGCTGCCCAGCTCTTTGGACTCGAGGTCAGTCTGAAAAAGACAGAGGTCCTCCATCAGCCGGCACCCAAGACAGTGTATCGCCCTCCTCACATCACCATTGGTGAGTCTGAACTAAAGTCAGTGCACCAGTTTACCTACCTTGGCTGCATTATCACGTCGGACGCCAAGCTGGACAAGGAGCTTGACAGCAGGCTGGCAAAAGCGAACAGCGCTTTCGGGCGACTTTTCAAGCGGGTGTGGCACAATCAACAGCTGAAAACAGGCACCAAGATCAGCGTGTACAGAGCTGTGGTCCTCACCACCCAGCTGTATGGTTCCGAGTCCTGGGCCCTCTACAGCAGCCAACTACGACTCCTCGAACGCTTCCACCAGCGCTGCCTGCGTACCATCCTGGGCATTCACTGGAGTGACTATGTCACCAATGTCGAGGTCCTTGAACAGGCTGAAACTGTGAGCATCGAGGCTTTGCTGCTGCGGACACAGCTCCGCTGGGCGGGGCATGTCTCCAGGATGGAGGATCATCGCCTACCAAAGATCACCCTGTTCGGCGAGCTTGCTACTGGACACCGTGACAGAGGGGCACCAAAGAAGAGATACAAAGACTGTCTCAAGAAGTCACTTAGTGCCTGCCAAATCGACCACCACCAGTGGTCTTCGCTTGCTGCGGACCGTGACACCTGGCGCTCCACCATTTACAAGGCAGCTGTCTCCTTTGAGGACTCTCACAGAGCTAGCCTTAAGGACAAGCGGCTCAGGAGAAAAAATAGAGATGCCGCAGCTCAGAACCCTGGCCATACCTTCCCCTGCAGCCACTGCGGTCGAACCTGCCTGTCTCGGATTGGCCTCCGCAGCCACGAACAAGCCTGCAGACGTCGTGGGCAACTCCTATAAAATCTTTGTTCGCGAAGTCAAGCCAAGACCTGACAACCCTGTGGCTGTTGGTAACACTTCTTGCCACAGTGACTCCTGACGACCCTTTGGCTGTCTTTAGTGCTTTTTGTCACAGTGATTCATGACAATCACTTTGGCTGTAAGTAGTGCTTCTCATTGCTGTGATACCTGACAACCCTTTGGCTGTTGGTAACACTTCTTGCCACAGTGACTCCTGACGACCCTTTGGCTGTCTTTAGTGCTTTTGTCACAGTGATTCATGACAATCACTTCGGCTGTCAGTAGTGCTTCTCATTACAGTGATTCCTGACATCCCCTGCAACAAACAGGGCTACCAACAACCAAAAGGTTGTAAAAGGCTGCTCACAAAGCATGATTATACCATAAAAGATGAGAGCTTGTTTCAGCTGCTCTCTGGTTTCATTTCAGACACTGACCCAAGCATCGAGTGGACAGCACGTCATGGCCGCAGCTGTGCTCTGAGCGTGGCGCTGAAGGAATGTCCTGAAAGACTTTGGACGAAGCAGCTGAAATCAAACCTCGTACAGACTGTATCTCAACTCGCTAATGCTGATAGGGTTAGTAAATAAGAGGTAGATGATGGTGCGTGAGTGAATTATCAGATTATTATCAGGCATGGGAATTGTCCGCGAAATTCCGCGGGAAAAAGAAATCGTCCGCGAAATAAAAAAGACGTTTGCGCGAAAAACCATCGTGGGTAGCAAAACAAGGAAAGCACCGGTTTTATTCTGCGACAGAACATGATGCGGCATGCTGTGTCCGTGGCCTGCCTTAGTGCACACTGCACTGAGAAGTTAGGCGGGCAGACCGAAGGTGCCCCGTCAATCCCCCCCCCCCTCCCCCCTACTGTTTGATTTTACGGCGCCAAGAAGCAAGCAAAGCTAGAAGCTACGTACCACCCCCCCACCCCCAGACTGTTTAATTTTCCAGTTTCCAGCGCCCAGAAGGAAGCAAGCTCTGTTGCCTATACCTCCCCCCCCCCCCCCCCCCCCCCCCCCCCGTTTCATTTTTTTGCGCCCAGAAGTAAGCAAGGTCCGCCGGCTATCCCCCCCCCCCCCCCCCCCCCCCTTGTCTGATTTTTCAGCCCTCTCGGAAAGAACATCTAGCGTGGTGGAGGCCTTTTGTATCAGGTTGAAGGCCCCGTTTCAGATTTTGCTTGGGCAATTCCCATGCCTCATTATTGACAAGGTGTTTGTTTCTTGGGAAAATTGTGAGGTTCAAAAAACAATTCTTCCAGCAAATATGCTTTGAGTGGAAAATACTTGGATCATTCAGGAAAGACCAGCCAGTTTATACCAAGTGCCTACCTTCACCCTTTTGCTGCCACTTATCATGAAACGACTGCACACTGACCAGAAGACAGATGTAAATGGAACAACAATAAAGAACACAGTAGTAACAAGAGACATAAATCCTCACTTCACTAGCCCCTGTGAATCCGAGGACTCATGAAGGTTTATGTCTCGTGGGTAGTGTACGCCTCGCCCTGGCATTTGAAGTCAAATTTCCAAATTTCAGAGTTGTTTTCTAAGACGATATTACAGTTCAGGAGTGTACATGGATTAAAGCTGGTTATCAAAACACAAATTAAAGATCTTGCATAGGGCAATTTGATATTCTCAACAGTTGAGCCCCTTCTTATTCCAGTAGCAAAAATACTAATGTCATGTTTAGATTGTAGAAAATGCCATGCAATTGCTTTGAAAATGCAAAAGATTAATATAATTATAACTTAGAATTATAAATTGATTTTGGCCTCGTATCAGTGCCTCTGGCCTGCCTCTTTCTATTTTTGCATTGCCAACTAGCTTCAACCATGCAAGTAGAATTTGCTAGCTTTGCTGAGTGTATGCCAAATGGGATGAATGACTTAACCCATATCATACTGAGGCTAAAAGCTTCAAATTTGTACACTGCCATATGCAAGCTACATTATAGTACTTACAGATAAGGATATTGACCAATGGCTTTAGCTCAAGGGTGGTGCCAGAATAGCTTAACGCCTAGAGGTGCCAAGCTATTCTGGAACTACCCTTGAACTATTTTTAGTCAAACTTATTTCACACACTGGTGTATTCCGAATGATAAGGGCTAACAACACCTCCATCCCTCTGCAGATTCCTATTTGCCTGGGTGGTGTGAGAGCTGCCGGCTACTTGCTGAAACATCTCGTCTTGAAGGGGGAGGACAATTTACCAGAGGGCCAGGAGTTAGCTTCAGTGCTGGTCAAGGTAACATGTAGCTTTGTTTGAGGAACGATGGTACTTGATGTTGGTAGACAAGAAGCATGGATTCATTACACCTCTTGCAGATGTACTGATGCTCTTAACCCTTTGACTGCAGGAATCACTGTCACAGCCAAAGTATTAAATGCAGACCCATACATACATCATGGTCACATTTTATGGACCCCAGCACCAACCTCAACACACTAAATCTTATTTTGTCGTGATGTTTGTCTTGTGCTGAAGGGGCCTTGCTACCCTGCACACTAGAAGACAGTAACGCGCAATAAGCCCAGAGGGTCTGTGATGAAATTTGTCTGACCTCTAGAGCAGCTTCTTGAGCAGACGTCAGTCCAGACACTATTTGATTACAGTTGATATCTTTTGTGGTTTGTGAATTTGAAGATCTTATGATTACATCTTTACAAAAAAATTTTTTTTTTCTGCTTCAGAGCCTTAAAAATGACTCTAGCGATGTGAAGCAGCTAGTCGGGCGAGTCTTGTCTTACGTAGGTGAAAAGCCTTTTGCAAACGACTACAGCAAAACTGATGACTCAGCAGCAGGTGACATCAACAATGAAGTGACTGTTGGAAACGACATACTGCGCGCAGTGGTGCCAGCTCTTGTGATGGGGACAAAGGAAAAGAACACGATGGTTCGGGCTAACAGCGAAACAGCCCTCGTGGTGCTGCTGAAATTGCGCACTGGGGAGGAATTGTATAAAGTACGATATTTCCTTCAAATGTTTAACCCTTTTAGCCCCAAGGTCCCAAGGAGATGTTGCCTAAAGACTATGTACCAGTTGCAGGGGATGGACTGCCCTTGAATTATCATGGTCAATCCGTTTCCTGCTGCAAGGTCCCGGGGACCCTGCTGCAGGGTCCCAGGGATAAGAGAGTTAATGTGGTACAAATATTTTGGTGACAAGTATGGCAGTAAACAAATACAGCAGAACCTGTTTTGATCGATCACACTTATTAGAGAATGGACCGAACTCGAGATGCCAGACTTGCTTGCCACCGCCCAAAATAGAACTCAGTGGAGAGCACTGTCTGTTGCTGCTGCCTTTCAGTCCCCCCAACGCCCAGTTCGGGCAAGGGACTGATGATGATGATGATGACTTATTAGAGATCACCTATCGTTAACTCATTCAGCCCCGACACACCACAGCAAGATATTGCTCGGCCATGATAGTTCAAGGGTGGTGCCAGAATAACTTGGCGCCTATGGGCGCCAAGCTATTCTGGCACCACCTTTGAATTATCATGGTCGAGCTGTCTCCTGCATTGTAATGCAGTCCTCAGCGGACAGCTCCAAATGTGAGTATTGGGGCGCAGTGAGCTAAAGACCACCATTTAGTTGTCGGCAGCCACCTAGATGATGGTTGTTACTGAGAGGTGATACTTTTTTCCCTTTGCTGAGACAACGCCTGTCTTTCCAGACCTTTTTTTCTTGCAAAAAACATGTTCACTCAAAACAGGCTGTATTGTATGTCATGCTGGAACCCAAAGGTCAAAATACGCCAGTTTTTCCATCAACTGTACTAGACTGTCTACTACCTTTCTCTGTTTGAGCACTGATCTACCGGGGAAGCCACTCATCCACCAAAAAGTACATTACACTTCAACAGAAATTTAACATGCTAGTTCAAGGTTGGTGCCAGGATGGCGTGGCTCCAAGGTAGACCTATCCATTGTGGTACTGCACTTGAACTGTCATGGTCCATCTATATCTTGTTTTGGAGTATCTCTGAGTTAATTGTCAAATTGCCATCTGCTTTGGGAACATTGATTTATTGTGTTCAGCAAGAGGCATAGATCCTCGTGAACACAATTAGGGCTATGGGGCTTTGTGACTCACGCAGATAGATCCTCGTGAACCCCATGAGGGCCAAGAGGCTTTGTGACTCACACAGACATATGGTTTTCTTTCAAGTCTTCCTCCATCCTTTTGCTCTTTTACATCTGAATGATTTAAATTGACATCTACTTTAGAAACATTATTGTAAATGTGTCTAACAAGAGGCAGAGATCCTCATGACCCCCTGCATCTGCAGGAACCATGTAGATCTGTGCCTCTTGAAGATGAGTAGTTTTCAATCAAGTGTCTCCTTCTTAATCTATCCTTTTGCTCCTTTGTAATTATAAAATAAACTTTAAATATTGAAATATTGATTGTTTTTCCTATCATTAAACTTTAACTCATTCAGCCCGACGCACGTATTTCCCAAATTTTGGAGGCGTCATCTAACGACTATGCACCTGTTGCAGGAGATGGATCGCCCATGATAATTCAAGGGTAGTGTCAGATTAGCTTGGCGCCGACAGGCGCCAAGCTAATCTGGCACTACCCTTGAATTATCATGGTCGACCCATCTCCTGCTGTAGTGCGTCAGGGCTGAGTGGGTTAAATGCTCATGTGTGCTGCTCTGTGATTTTGGACCATGAGGTCCAAAATCACACACCCGCTCACAAGACATTTTCTTGTGTTCGCAGAGCACATTGGCATCTCTGGATGCAGGTATGCAGGACTCCCTGAAGGAACTGCACACCAAGTCGCTGAAAAAACTGATCCTGCAGCCTGACACCTCGGTCGACGACATTGATGATACCATGCTGCGTTAAATGACAGGACCTGATGATATTTTTTTCAGTTTGTCCATACTGCAGTTGATATTTTAGGGGCTGCATATGGCCACAACAGTTGAAAGAAAATAACTAACAAAGAAAAAATCATGCTTGAGAAACTATGTGACAAAACATTAGTAAGATGTTTTGCCTTAGTCTATCTTAACCCATATCATACTGAGGCTAAAAGCTTCAAATTTGTACACTGCCATATGCAGGCTACATTATAGTACTTACAGATAAGGATATAGACCAATGGCTTTAGTTCAAGGGTGGTGCCAGAATAGCTTGGCGCCTAGAGGCGCCAAGCTATTCTGGCACTACCCTTGAACTATTTTAGTCAAACTTATTAGGCACTGTGGTGTATCCAGAATGGTAAGGGTTAATGCCCACACTGCCAGTGGATGCGGATTGTGTTTTTAAAATCATTGTAAATTCAACATCAAAGATCCCCAACATTAAAAAAAACATGGATACAAATTGGTTTCAGCAAGAAGTATAGTTCCTCGTGAGCTCCTTCATCTGCGGGGGGTCACGAGGCTCTATACCCATTGTAGTTGAGTGGTGGTTAATTGTTATCTGCAGTAAACCGGTTAAGGACTAAGACAAAACATTAATATGATGGTTAGTCTTTCTCATGCATCTTTCTTTCTTTCTTCATTATTTTCTTGCAATTTTCATGCTTGGTTAGAGTCACCTTTTTGGTCTCAACATGCTGTGGTTAGACCATAGCTGCTGCTGACATTTTGCTGCGTTCGGATACAGTATTTTATTACATTGTGCATCAGATGTCTGTAGTGAATAACGTGCATTAAACACAAGCAGTGGGTATTATTCTGTGTTTTGACCATAACCAGTAAGGACTTGTAGCTGCATCAGATCACTTATTTTACTTTAGTTTTTTTAACACAAGAAAATTGGGGTCCGAAAGAGACTACACATGAGCGTTTGCCCGTATTCTTCATAATCTAGAGGAAAACAACAAGAGTTTTTGGAGTCAAAATATACTGCTATAGCTGGATGTATTCCTCTCTGGCAAGTTTTATCTGTTGCTTGAATAAAAAGATATTCTACCACATTTTGTATACATCCGTCTGTGTCATGCTTATTTCCATTCTCTCAAAGTAAGTGATAAGAATTTTCTTTGTTCAAATTTTCTTCACAGACATTGTTAGAGTGCTGATCTTTGATTGTGGCCCTATCAGTGGAGTGCCTTAATCCATTTAGCCACAATGTTTGAGGTGTCACCTAATGACTTGATACCATTTTCAGATGGATGGAAGATAATTCAAGGGTAGTGCCAGATAAGCTTGGTGCCTGATGTGCCAAGCTGTTCTGACACTACCCTTGAATTATCATCTTCAATCCATTTCCTGCTGTAGGGTGCTGGGGCTAAATGGGTTAAGGTCCCAAATCACAGACTAACATCCATTTTACACACATTTGACTACAGAGTAATTGTGTGTAACTCTCCAATTGAAATCATATTGGTTTAAATGAGAAAGCAGCCAAGACATGTCTGTGTATACTGCTATTTCTGTATGGTTTCTTTTGTCTTATTATTGAAGTTCCTTTCTGTTTTATATTTTAATATTGTGCAAGTACTGTGTGTGATCATTGTGAACTAAGACCACTACATACAGAATTGTCTGCCAGTGTCGGGCAATACTTGCAGGAAGCTTAGATTGTCACAAGCCTGCAGGCTGCAGGTGCTCATGAGAATCTAAGCTTCTACACACATGGATAACTGTTTTTCCAGTCAAATAACTGGGCATCCCCCTTTTTCTTTTCCTTTTACCCCATGGTACTCCATACCCCCACCTGAAAGGGACGGACATAGGTATAATATCAAATTTATTTTGTCTGTTTCTTTCAGATTCAAGACCACTAAGGTGAAAATTGTGCTCATTAGGACAGGGTTACAGAGAAAGTGATGCCACTTAAGCTTTTAGAATCATATTTGAAGTTTTGTAAATGTCCCCATGTATTTATATTGTGCAAAATTCACTGTAATGTGCTTTTTAAAATTCTGATTTTGCTGACTTACCATTTGCTATTTTGTTTGTTATTTTCTTCCCCATCCCCCTGCAACTTTCCTACAACTTGTCTAAGCATGCTGTATACAGATATCCAGCAGATTAAGTTAGCATTCAAGATATGCCACATATAATGCATTTTGCCATGTATCTGTATTTATGCAGTTTGTCCCATGTATCTGTATACAGCATGACTCAAATTACTTTACATGCACCATACATAACGGAGGTGAACACACTGAAAGAGGTGTTTTTGTTTGTTTCTCACTGATTAATATTAACTCAATTCGCAGCCAGCCGCATCAGGTTGCGCGGCATAAGCCACGCATCCGGATGCAGCTGGCCACAAATGAGTTAAGATTAAACCTCATTTCAAAGATGCTGTTAAAAAATGTTTGTTGACATGCTTTCATTTTGCTGAACCAACTAACATAAAAGCCAGTTTGCAAGTATAAGTGTTAAGGCAACCACAGCATGAAGAACATTACTGGCCCAGTATAAACTGGACCGGTGTCCTGCTACCCATAACACACGAAGGCGGAATTTTACTGTATAATAGGTATGAGCGAGTTGACGCCCACAATGTACTTTCCATGCAGACTAGACCAATGTATGGTGAAGGTCAACTTGTTCGTGGCCAGCGCATCCGGACGTGTGGCGTAAGCCGTGCATCCGGATGCGGCTGGCCGCAAGTGAGTTAATCTGAAATTCTTATTTCAACCCCTTCATTGCCAAGAAAAGGGGAATGCAATCCTGCTGCAAGACATAGATCCTCATGAACCCCCGCAGTTGCGGGGGCTCATGAGGATCTATGCCTCTTGCTGATGTCACATTGCATCCATGTTCCTTGGAAGGCTTAGGCGCTTTGGATTTGGATTGACAACAGAAACACGGTCTGGGTCCACTGGCAGTTAATGGGTAAGCCCACTGTACCCTCCACTCAGTTGCATATTTAGGAGCTTTTGACATTGTTTGTGCATTTGGCCTCCTGTTAATCTCTGAACGAGATCGTTGTATACTGACACTGTGCGACCAAAGTTTGGTCTGAGTGTGAATTGTCAAGTTTTGCAAAGTCGCTAGTTACGCGTGACGGAAGTAACATTTGCCTGACGTGACAATGGAAATAAATGTGATGTTGGATGTTCACTTTTCAGCATTTGTTGTCCGGACACTATTCAGCATTATCATCATGCTGATCGCAGAGTCAAGTGTGTGCAGGTCTGTGATTTTGAACCTTATTGCTGAAGCTGTAAGGTCCAAAATCACAGATCTGCACACATTTCACTCTTCACTGCCCAGTTGTCGTACATCGTGTTTCTGAAATTGGTGTCCAGTGCCAACAACCTCATCTGCTCAAAGAAATGGATACAAAGCGGGGTCGGCAATTCGAGCTATTGAAGGTTTTTGGAAATTCAAATCGTTTTATTTTTTAAATTTGACAAGTGGGCTAAAATTGATACCATATATCTGGTCCATTGTATCTGTTGTACCCATTCAGCCCTGACGCACTACAGCAGGGGATGGGTCGACCATGATAATTCAAGGGTAGTGCCAGATTAGCTTGGCGCTGACAGGTGCCAAGCTAATCTGGCAATGCCCTTGAATTAACATGGTCGATCCATCTCCTGCAACTGGTGCAGAATTGGGGGCTCATGAGGATCTGTGTCTCTTGTGGATGAATGACAGATCTTGACATTTGACATTGGTTGACCATTACAAGTCTCTTGACATTGGTTGAAAATTCTATCTCAAGGAAAGTACATGTACCTGATCAGTTTAGTGCTCAGATAGATACGTCAAGTATTACTGTCAAGCAGATTAGCTTGGTACCTAAAGGGTCAAACAAGAAAATTTGTTTTTTGTAAGCTTGATGCCTATTTATTCAGCCAAGCTAATAAGGCACTGCATGTGAGCTATCACAGGTAATAAATATCCTGCAGCTAGTGCTCATTGTGAAACAAAAGGGAGCATCTCACACTGTCCTTGGTCGCACAAGGTAACTGGATCAAACTCGTGATCACATAGATTTATTGATAACCAGCGTACAACCCACGTTGGAAGGTTGCAGTAAGGTGGCGGCAAATGTGACTGTCACCTATTAATAGCTCTGTGTTCATGTGTATATGTCTACTTTATTCGACGTTTGGCTGGCAGGGGCTGCTCAGCATGGATTTGTATCTCGGACCCCAAGCACCCTGCCCCTGAACACGCATGCACACACAAACAGTAGGGGCAACATTTGTGGAGATGTCAGAATACAAACAATAATGACATTAGTGCATTTTTTTTTTATTGACATGATGCTTGGACTTTTAGCAAGAGGTGTAGTTTCTCATGAGGCCCTGCAGCAGCAGGGCTCATGAGAATCTAGACCTCTTGCAGGACAATTTAAAGAAACCCATTGGTGTTTATGCCAAGAAGAAAGCATTAGAAAATTTGCATTGAACAAAAATGGGAAGCACAAGTTTCAGAGAATACACAATGGCGTACTGAGTTGTGAGATGTCCAAAACCTAAGACAGTATTTCATGTAATGTTATCAATGAAAACCATGAACTAGCATAAAGGAATGTGGTTATCTAATCAACTACATGTACTGATTGTAGGCAGAGCATAATGCGTCTAACTTTAAATCTGGGATGGAGTGGGTTTTTTTTTCATTTTCCTCTTTATATACAAAAATCTTGATGATATACATGCTGACAGAGGAGGCACTTTTGTCCACTTTTATTCAAAACATGTCGAGTGAAGGTACACTTTTTACTGTTGCAGGAACAGACGCAGTTTTTTAAAAGTTAGTAAGAGAACAATATAACAGTAGAAAGTTCATGCCTTTAGCCAATAATTTAGAAAAATGGAATCTGGTCCATAAAATACACCAGGGTAAGGAATTGTTGCCGCCAACACAAAAGTTGAGTAACTTTGCACTATGACCGTGTGGTGTCACGGTGACTCATTGGGTATGTGTCGGGGGTCAAGATGGCTTGTGGGCAGTAGCTAACTAGACTGCTGACTAGACAAAAAAAAAAAAAAAGACATGACAAAAAGGAGGTGTGACGCCCATCCTTGCATTTTATTGATTACAACTGGTCAATCCATGACGCTCCCACATGTCACATCACTACGATAATTATAATAGCGCATGCGGCGTAGCGTGCCAGGGAAACCCCGCACCATCGTTGTCACGTTGCGGGCTCGGGCTAACAAGGCAAGGGCGAATTGGCAATGCCCATTGGTCAATATCGACGGAAGTTTGATGTCACGTGGCACTTACGTCAGACGGAATCCCTCTATTGCAGCGGCGGAAAGACCAGCCTGTGGGATCATTCTCCCGTCTTTTTCAAGATTCCACCGATTTTATTCCGTTTATGAAGCCTAGAGAGTATCAAAACAGACATGATGGCGGGTGTGTTCGACTTCGAGTTCCACGAGCCAGACCTCATCGACGGAGGCGAGTCCGATGATGAATACTTTGTCCCAGACGAAGTGCAGGTAAGATGATGGACGCTTGCTTTCTCCGCATTTTCACCCATGTCATCACTTTGTTCCCTCGATCTTATTTTGTCTGAAAAATTATACAATCACTACGTTATTGTACGGTATCATAACCTTTTTCTTTGAATCGCTAAAGAAACCATCGAAAAATAAAGCCGTTACAGATTGCACCGCCCTTGAATTTTATGCTCTGTCCTCGCACTCTCACGAAAGGCATTTTATTTCTACTTCTAGCAGATGGGGCTATTTTTAGATCTCTCCTTGACGTCCACGTTGAATCATTCGCATTAATAGTGTGTTTTGTTATGACGGTCGGCTATGTTGTCTGATTCTTTGTTTCTAAGGACACGTATTATGTTTTTGTAAGTGACCTACTCACCTAGATATTACGACAAAAGAAATCCATCCGCTAAGTTCGGGTTGGGCTTGCATTGCATGGTGTAAAAGTGGGAGTAACAGGTTGCTTGATCACCTTACACGAAGGCTTACAAAGTTAATAGACCCCATATGGTATCTAGTCACTAAGCATCTCAACAATACTGTATCAAGTTTGTTTGGAGTCACAGATCATCAAAAGCTTTTGTCAGTGGTGCAAATAGCTCCATTCTGAACAAGAACCAGCGTGTCGGTTTTCTAAAAGTAACGATGTTACACACATTTAAGTGTCATTATTTATTGTAATGGGAACCATGTTGATGTTGGCTTTGGGGGGAGGGGGGATACACCATAATTTGAGCCAAGGTTTAGTTGAGGATTGCATCCAAGAAGTTGAAGACGCATACATGTATTACTATTAATTTGCACAGCTCTCGCAGCATACAACAATTTACTCGCACACAAATATCAGGAAATCTATTGTTTGCAGTTTTTATACAGTGTTATGATGCACAAAGCTACGGATTACAGGTATTTAAAGAAATATTTATCTAGATCTGATGACATCCTGGCACTAAACTTAGGCGAAAGTATGTTGCTTCAATAGTGATCAACAGTACTTATACACAATGAGCTACTGTACAACTACAAGTAATAGGCAGTACCATAGACCTCACAGAATATCGTGCTTATTCACTGTCATATGAAATTTGCTGAGGCTTAGCTGTTCTTATTCAAATACCTTATCTACCCTGCACCACTATTGTTTTTCATATTCAAGTGGCTATGCTCCTTGAGCGAGAGGAGCGCGACCAACCATTGTCACAGGTTGCTCTTCACCATGCATTGTTTTGTCATCTTGAACATATTTGACACATTTTACAAAAATGGAACGCGTCTACTTCACTTATAATGAGGTTGGATATATATATAACAACACTTTTCATAGGTCCTTATAACGAGGTCAGATATATAACAACACTTTTTATAGGTCCTGACAGCACACTTGCTGTGTAAATTACTTCGCTTGTAACAATCCTTTACAAGAAAAATTTGGTACCCTGATGATTTATTATATATCTGGAGTTTACTGTATTTTACAACACAGGTCAAATCCGTCCTGTAGGGCCAAAAGTTTGGTGCACATCACGAGCAAGCTTAAACATATATAACAAACTACCTATTCCTGATCAGAAAAGAAATGAGTTTGAAAGTGATTCAGACATGTATAGATGAAGGTTACAGTAGTGACAAGGGTTACAGTTCTGATGCAGTAGCTCTGTCACCCATTCTGTTGTTTCTTGACTATTACAGAGATGTAGTCAAAGGTACAAATCAGCACACACTAGGGACACCGAAAGTTGAGTAAAAAATGGATGTAATGGGTAACATTGGATTCCAATTGCCATAGTATGCCCATCACATGGTCATGCAATGAGGATGATCTCGAGATTGTGGGCAGGCCACTTGTGAGTAAACATCAAGTAGTAACCCAGAAGCAAATGGACCAATATAACCAAGCAGAAAAAACAAAAGTGATGGGTATTTTATTACAATGCTAGTAAGCCTGTTGGAAATAACTCACACCTGCATGGCCTCACCCTGATCGTGATAATAATACTGTGACCATAGGACCATGATGAACAGTCCAGTAACATTTCTGTAAACAATTCAGCTCAGAAAGTATGGTGTAATTCAGCAGGTTTCAATTTTAAAATAAGCATGATTTGTTTTTTTCTGTTTGGCTAGTTAATTATGTCATATGGACAGTCTGATAACTAGTATTTTTTTTAGTAATACCTAGAGCAGGTCAGTACAACTGCAAATGCTGTGTCAGGTTGTCGTAGGTCACATGGATCATGGAAATCTAGATCAGGTAATCTTATTATGTGTTTTCAAGTCCCTTCTATTCATAGAATGGACATTTTAGGATGGGTCGCAGAGGGGCAAATTTAATAGCATGTCCATGATGTCGTTTCAGAAAAGAATTAAAACACTAAAAAAAACCTTTACTTCTAGAGAAAGTCGGACTGGCGGTGACGTAAAAGAGTCAACTCCGTCACCACGCAGACACTGACATAATACTCTATATGATGACGTCATTCTCCCTTGCGCGCGGGGCTCTCTCTCTCTCACTCAAACATGCGTACATCTCCAGGAGGAATAGATCCTCATGCACCCTCCAGGTGCATGAAGATCTTTGCCTCTTGGAAATGTTTGGAGCGCATGCACGCACTAACATGCACACACACACATCGACATGCTTTCAGAAGAGCATGCAGGTGACCCATGTACTTAGTATTATATATATCTAGGTAAAGTCAACCTGCTTTCACACAAATTATAGCAAAACTGAAATTGTACCGTGAAGTTCTAGTTTTGTCACCATTTTCTCAAGCTTATGAAGTGAAAATGAAACTAGTATCACTTAAAATTTACGTAATTTTAACTACGTTGCGTCATGACATTTGACAAATGAGTGACGTGCATGTCCTGCGCCCCTTGTAGAACTCACTGACGCATTGGCAGATCTGTGAGACTTTTTCAATAGGAGATAATTCAACAGCAGAATCAGGTCAATGACAAAAGGTAGAGACCATTGACAGTGAGGACAGCTCTCATATAGAAGGGACTTTTGTGGGTTATGGTTCATCCCATCTTGTTATTAATGGGGGGGGGGGGGGGAGGGGGGTTGGAAGTGTCATGATACAATTGATAGTGTTGTAACCTGTACACATTGTACACTTTCATTCACATGTGGCAGTTTTGATGGGGATAGATCTGCATGCACCATCCAATGAATAACTAAGTAAAGGTAGTGCCTGGTTGGTACCAGTGATTACTGAACAGCTCAAAGGTAGTGCAAGCTTAGCTCTTGAGTTGTCATATGTGATCCATCTCCTGAAGAGGTGAACATAATGTTTATAATGCTTAGGACTAAAACTAAAATGCATGCCATCTGTCAGATTTTGATTTTAATTATTCTGAATAAGTTACATTGGACTCCGGTTGATGATTATGAAACTTTCTTTCACTGTGGTAGGAATTTTGACATTAAAATGAGCTGATACACTACTACTTTATTAATGTGTTATTTCTAGTTTTGCCATTGCTAACATCCATCATCATGTTATAAGTACTTTATAATGTAGTAATTCCAAGAAAGGGGGATATATTTAATAAGGATAGATATTTAATGTCAGTGTCAACACAGACACCAGACCATGTGCCCTTCGCTAAAGCAGACCCTTTTGGAGCAATGACCCATATGATTATGAGAAATCATCTTCCATTAAAGATCAGTCACCTGTCTTTAATGACATTGACAGGTGACATTGTTTGTCCTTGAGAGAGAACTTCTAAATTAAGACCTTTTTATATTAAAAAGCTGGTTGCTCAAAACAGATTCCACTGTATCACTTAATCACAGATTCAGTGAATGTGATAATGTGTCTTTGTTTGGGTTTGGCGTGTTTAATTGTACACATACATGTACTGATAATGATAATTGCTAGGTGCTGCATTACAAACAACATAAATAACGCACACTTGTATGAAGGTAGATTACTGGTGAGTGTTCAGGGTGTTTGCTTTGTTGTATGTTGCTGTGTGAATTTTTTATGTTGAAGACTGTTAATCCAAATTACATACTGGCACACAATACATTTTCATCTTGAATTGTAATTTGTAATGGGATGCTTTGATTGCTACTTGATGGAGTAAGGATTGATTCAGTGCTTGGTGTTCTTGATCTGACCCAGACAGTTTTGTATTGAAAATGTGCCTTTTTGCAGATTTTGGATGCAGACCATTATCGAATGGAAAGATGGATAATCCTCCACCTCATAAGAGGCTTTCCCCCCCCCCCCCCTCCTCCTTCCCCCTGTTTTTGTATTTAGCCACCAGTACTGTAAACAGTAATGGTGGCTGCATGCTGGAAGGGGTTTCTGGGGTCGCACTTACTCAAAAGTAACCCCTGTGTATTAAAAGCAAAAAAATCTTCCCACACGCAGTTTTCAGGGAGGTATGTGTTTGCTGTATATGCTAAAAAATGTGTTTGTTTAGAATGTGTTAGGCATTGCTACAATATCTGGCTGTAATGATTACTAGTTTCCATGAAATTTGATAAACACAAAAATGTTTTAACGCGGTCCAAATTGGTGATGGAAAGAGGGGTTCAGCTATCGTACCCTGTTGCCAGTTACTGAGTTAGCAAAGACCAAGACCTTCACAGTAACTGTTATTATTAACTTTTTCCTTTTCTTCAAGCACTAAATAAACACATCATCTATTGATTAGATCAATTTGCAAGTTCAGTGATTCAAGATTTCAACAATCAGTGTGTGTTCTGAGTGCTAAATAACACAGTTGCACATCTTCAGTCCAGCTTTGGGGGTCAGCAGGGGCAGATCTGGGAGGGTCCCCCTCCCCAGTCCCGTATTGTTTGATTTTTTTTCGGTCACTGGAAGGTCTAGCGTTGGAGAGGCCTAGATTGTGTTTGGTTGAATGTCACGAACACCCCCCCCCCCCCTCCCCTTTGAGGTAACTGATCCGCCCCTGGTCAGCGAGTCCCTTTAAATAACAACTAAGGTTGCTGAAACACAGGCATCGGTTCCTTGAGAGGTCACTGTGTGGTAATTTTATTTTTCTGCTTGTTCTTATATGGGTCAACGTAATGATGTTTATCTAATGAACTGGAAATCAAAACTGATTGAGAGATATTTTATATGCTGCTCATATTTTTTAATCCAGGACAGTAATTTCAGTAAACCCCAGAACAAGTCTCCTCAATTTTGAAATGATCATGCCATGCCCACACTGTGTAAGGACACTTGCTGCATGTACGGCTACAACAGAATATAAGCTGGATTTAGGTGGGAAACCCTTACAGGCAACATCACACCATTGCAAATGGCATTGTGCAGCGCAATACATGTGTGTCTGAGAGAGAGGACTGATACTTTCAGACGCATAGTAGTCTAACAAAGGAAACTCGGTGGCGATGCCCATCTCAAACTGTCACTGGCCCAGCATTGTCTTGCAATGTGACTTTTTGTTTAGTGAGGGTGCATATGCAATTTGTAAATTTTTGGGCATCATTTTGTTTGGTGTACGCAGGTTTAAAAAAAGGATGGTACTGCTTATTGATTGTATATTTGTAGAACAATTTGTATCAAGTTTGTGTTGTACCTACAGCACCTGTCTGAGTGAGAACTAGAAAATGACAACTGAAATTTTATCTTGCTAATGAATTCTTATAAAATGTTTTGTTTTTTTTTTCCAGGAAAATGGGGCTACAGCTGCAGTTGAACAGTAAGTAGTTTCCTTTTAGTCACTTTAGTGTTTGATTGGACTGTCAAACTTTATGTTCAGTGTTTGTTGGGAATGTAAATTTAATGACCCATTTAGGTACAAATAAAGTTATGGTGTGCATGTGAACCTAAAACCATGTGATTACATTTTATGGACATAGATGTGATTGCATCATATGGAATGTGCCAAAATGGGTCGCAACTCTCATTAAGCCTCCAAAATTTATCATTAGCATTCAAATTTGGATGACCCCAACTACTTTCAGCACAAGGCATAGATTCTCATGAGTCCCTGTAGCTACAGTTGCTCATGAGGATCTGTGCCACTATGACCAAGTCCAATCACCCATCAACAAAAACAAGGAGATTTCGTGTCCGGTGAGGCAAAGTTGTGTATCAAATGATGAATGCAAATTCATAATGCACGTACGCATGAAATTGTTTGGGTTCACAGAAAAGAATCAAGCGCCAGATTTCACTAGGATGGTAGTCTGAATGGCTTCTACAGCATCTGATCCACCCTGTATGTTTGCTGATATTTCAACCAGATGTTTATTTTTCTCTAGTCAATCAGATATGGAGATGGTGGAGCTGTCAGATATGACAGTGAACCCTCGTGGGGAGAAATTAAGCCCATCAGACTTCCAAGGCCTCAAAGTTTTGGGCAAAGGTGGTTATGGCAAGGTATGCTTTGTCTTCAGTCATGTATTTTTGTGTGGGCTATATTAGCATTGAAAACCTTAAATTTCCTGCAGCTTCATTTTCATTGGTCGTTTCCATTTACAGACTTAGGTGAAATGATATCCCACAGTCTGAGAAAGCAGATGGAGCTGGTCTGTGCTGGCATAGTGGCAAGAGGTGTAAATTTTCATGAGCCCCTGCTGCCTGCAGCGGCATGTGAGAATCTATGCTTCATGCTGAAGAAACGGGGTGGAGAAGAGCCTGATGAGTTTCTGATGGCGCCAGATGCATTTAGCCCCAACACCTGACAACAGGAGATGGATCATCCATGATAATTCAGAGACAGTGCCAGATTAGCCTAGTCTGGCACTATCTTTGAATTATCATGGGCAATCCATCTCCTGCAACTGGTATATAGTTGTTAACTGACACCCCCCAAATTTGGGACATGTGGCCTTGGGGTTAAGCTGTGAGTACAAGGTTATCAGACTTGGAGATTTATATCCTCTGAAGTGCATGTCAAAGATCGAACATGATAGTTCAGGGGTGGTGCCTATTTGGGGCCAGGCTACTCTGACATTTCGTTGTCAATCCACATGCTATCATATTGTTTCGGGGCTTAAATCTTTGCCGAATATACTGAATTGTTTAGTCTACTGCTAGTTTTGTTTTTGCAATGTATGATTCCTGTTCCCTTGTTGTTTCAGGTTTTGTTGGTACGGAAACTTTCTGGTGTTGATCAGGGCAAAGTTTTTGCTATGAAAATTTTGAAAAAGGTGAGCATTAACACATTATCAGACGTCTCTTGTTTTTACATCAAGTTTAAAACAACTGGCATGCTTTGTTGTGTTGTTCTGTGACTTTGGACCTTATGCCCTGGGGCTGTGAAGTAAAAAATAATGCAGTTGCACACATTTCAATATTTACTGTTTTCATACATATAAATACAATTTTTTTTTCCTTCTAAACTTGTAATGTGTGCCAATGATATTTTGTCTGTCAATCTATTAGTATCAGAATGTGAATGTACACATTTGAGTCTATGCTTGAATATTTAATGGCATTTGTTTTGAGTTTTGATTTGTGTGTGTTTTTCAGGCCACGATTGCCCGCAATGCAAAAGATGCAGCCCACACACGAGCTGAAAGAAATATTCTTGAGTGTGTCAAGGTAACCGCATACATTTGTGGTACACCAAATAGAGCACAAATTATTAAAATAAATGTATGTATTAAAGTTATGCATGCATGCTCTAGCAGCCCTGCAGCTGTGTAGAAGCTCATTGAAATACATGCCTCTTCTTCTTATGGGCAGTATAACAGTGAAAAGACACAGTGACACTTCTATCAAGAAAACCAAAGACGTCTTTTATTTTTTTTACTTATGCTTTGGGAAACATTCAGTTGATTATGATGTGTTCAATCTTTAATTTGATAATTTAATCATCTGTGTTTGTAGTATGGGTAATATGCATCAGGCTTAGATTTTTTGTGTGTGTGCAAAGTTAGTAAAAATATGTGTTATATTGTGTTGAATGTTAAAAAATTTTTATTTTGTTGTACATTTTGTGAGATTTTTAAGTGAATGCGTGTGTTTGTTACTTGACCAGTCTGTTGTATTTTTTATGTTTATGAGTTTGTTGTTTTACTGATGTTCTTTAGCTGCACCACTTAACTTTTGTTTTTCCGCCGTGAGATGGCCTTGGTTGCCTGCTTGGCATTAAACCCAAATAACTAACTTGTTTTTCCTTTTCAGCACCCTTTTATTGTAGATCTGAAATACGCCTTCCAGACAAATGGCAAGTTGTACCTTGTTCTGGAGTTCCTTCCAGGTGGGGAACTCTTTATGCAACTGGAGCGTGAGGGAATTATTATGGAAGACTCAGCTAGGTTTGCATTATTTTATTATTTTTTTAATTCATCTGTTTTTGTATTCATCGATTACTTTAGGCTTGTTGGTTAGTAAATCATATATTAATATAAGCATGACAGTGTTTTATGCCACGGGCCAATCTGAAAACACAGTCTCTTTTTATTTCTCCAGTTTTTATCTGGCGGAAATAGTCCTGGCGCTAGAGCATCTCCACGCACAGGGTATCATCTACCGTGATCTCAAACCTGAAAATGTCCTGCTCGACAAAGACGGTAAGCAGAATAGTTTAGGACAAATTTCTTACATTTAAACCCCATTATTCGTGCAGTGACAAAATGTTAACACTAAAAGTACCAATGAATGCATGTACCAGGGGGGTAATCGCATCTGTGTGGGGGGGGGGGCAGATCGTGACGATATGTTTGTTGCATGGGGGGGGGGGGGGGCATCGTGACGATAGGTCTGTTGCATTTGGATGTGTTTTTGTGTGTTTTGGGATTGATTTTATGAAGTATATGAATGAATTTTGTTAACCCCTTAATTGCCAGTGGACACACACTTGTGTTTCTGAAATCTTCGTTAATTTTATGCCAAAGACTGAAAGAGCCCCAGCCGTCTAAGAAACATAGATACAAAGTGGTGTTAGCAAGAGGCATAGACCTTCATGAGCCTCTGCCTCTATCATGAGGGCTCATGAGAGTCTATACCTCTTGCACTTGAGTGGCGTTTGTCCTACCACTGTACCAGTGAGGGCGATTAACTATAGACACTTTTTTTCAGGTCATGTGAAACTGACAGACTTTGGTTTGTGCAAGGAGGCGATTATGGAGGGGGCAGTCACTCACACATTTTGTGGAACCATTGAGTACATGTAAGACCGATTCAGTTGCTGCATGCTTTTTCCTGTGTTTATGTTATCACTGACCAGCAGTCATTGGAAGAAAGTAGCTCACTGTTGAGAGAATACAGATAACTGTCATTCTTTGGGAAAACATTGTCATGTATTAAGTTTTCCATTCTTTATCCAAAGTGTGTTACTGGAACCAAACCCACCATCAAGCTGCCCACGCAAGGAATAACTATCGGAACTTGGAACGTTCGCACACTCTACCAGTGCGGCAAAGTGAAGGAACTCACCCACGAGTTAAAGCGCTATCGCTGGGACATTGTAGGACTTGCAGAAGTTCGATGGACAGGCTTCGGAGAAACAACAACAGATGAAGGCCATAAAATCTGGTTCAGCGGAAAAGAAACCAAGCACGAACATGGCGTAGCTTTTATCGTAAGGAAAGAGGTGGCTGGAACTGTCATCAGCTGCACCCCCGTGTCAAGCAGACTAATCTCCATCCGCATCTCCGCCCGACCGCACAACATCACTATAATACAAGTATACGCTCCAACAGCAGATCATGATGATGAGGAATTAGAAGAATTTTACGAACAACTGGACAACATCATCAAGAAAACACCTAAGAAAGACATTCTGACTGTCCTCGGTGACTGGAATGCAAAGATCGGCCCTGACGCTTACCAACAATGGGCAGGAACAGCTGGCAAGTTTGGCCTTGGAGAAACAAACGACAGAGGCCTGCGACTTTTAGAGTTCGCACAGAGTCACCGTCTTACCGTTGCTAATACCCTCCATCCACACAAGAAGTCAAGAACAGTGACATGGCAATCGCCAGGAGGCCTGGTCCATAACCAGATTGACTTCATCTTGCTGCCTCGACGATTCAAATCCAGCGTTAACAAAGCACAAACGAGGTCCTTTCCTGGCGCTGATATTGGCAGCGACCACAACCTCGTCCTTACTAGCCTCAAGTTGAAGCTGGCATTGAAACGAGACAGCAAGAGTCCTCGCATCCGATTCGACCTCGAGAAGCTAAAAGACCCGGAAGTAGAAGAGGTCTTCCAAGCCCAGGTGGGAGGCAGATTTGCAGCCTTGGCTACTTTGGACTGGGACGTAGACACCCTTGCTGGAAATATAAAAGAGGTGTTACTTTCTACAGCAGAAGAAGTGCTGGGGAAGCAGAGGAAGCGCAAACAGCCCTGGGTCACCGATGACATCCTTGATCTCTGTGATGAGAGGAGAGCCTGGAAGAAAAAGAGAGGCCAAGACCTCACATCAGCAAACAAGTACAGACTTGTCAACAAGAAGATCAGGAAGAGGATGAAAGAAGCCAAAGAAGATTGGATTGAAGACCAGTGTCGTAGCGTGGAAGAGGGCATGGCAAACGGCAACAGCAAGAAGGCTTATGAAACGCTAAGGACCCTCACCAAGACTCAACAGCGAACAGCCACAGTCATCGAAGACAGCAGCGGCCAACTCCTTACGGAAAACACTGCTGTACTAAACAGATGGACTGAGTACTGCCGAGACTTGTATAACTACAAGGCTGAGCCAGACACCAGCATCCTCCAAAACAACCAGGCTGGGGCCAGGAAGGCCGAAGACCTGCCAGTGTTAGCTGAAGAGGTGGAAACAGCTGTACGCGGCCTGAAGGGAGGAAAGTCTCCAGGTGTAGACAACGTACCTGCTGAACTGTTGAAACATGGAGGAGAAGTAACAACGAAGGTACTCACTACACTCTGTCAAAAGATCTGGGAGCAAAAGAAATGGCCAGTAGAATGGACACAGTCTCTAGTGATCCCGCTCCCCAAGAAAGGAAACCTGAAACAGTGCCAGAACTACAGAACTATCAGTCTGATAAGTCACCCTAGCAAAGTAATGCTTAGAATCATTCTCAACCGCCTCAAAACTTTCACCGAGGAACTGCTGGCAGAAGAACAGGCTGGCTTCAGAGTTGGAAGAAGCACTGTAGAGCAGATTTTCAACTGCCGCGTCCTGATCGAGAAACATCTGCAGCATCAGCGCGAACTCTACCACAACTTCATTGATTTCAGGAAAGCATTTGATCGCGTCTGGCACGACGGACTCTGGCAAGTCATGAGATCGTTCAACATAGAGGAGGGGCTGATCCAAATGATAGAAGCGCTTTACAAGAACGCCTGCAGCGCGGTTCTACTTAACAATCAGTCAGGCGAGTTCTTCAGGACGACGATCGGTGTCCGTCAAGGATGCCTGCTCTCTCCTGTCCTTTTCAACATATTCCTGGAGAAGATCATGCAGGAAACCCTCCACGACCACCATACTTCAATCTCTATTGGTGGCAGATCCCTGTGCAATCTTCGATTCGCAGACGACATTGACCTCATGGCAGGCAGCAATAGTGAGCTGCAAAACCTGACAGACAAACTTTCAAGTAGCGCAGGGTCTTATGGCATGGAGATCAGTACGGATAAAAGCAAAGTGATGATCAACACCACAAGCGACAGCAGCAGCAACATTTACATGAACGGCCAGAAGCTAGAAGAGGTCAATAGCTTCAAGTACTTGGGAGCCACCCTGTCCAAAGACGGTAGTTGCATAGCAGAGATCCGTATCAGGATAGGTACAGCAACATCCGCAATGGCCAGGCTGGACAGGATATGGCGAAGTAACTCCATCAGCTTCACCATCAAGTACAGGCTTTACAAGTCCCTCGTAGTGTCTATTCTACTCTACGGCTGTGAGACTTGGACGCTGCTTGCAGACTCAGAAAAGAAAATCCAGGCCTTTGAGAACAAGTGCCTGAGGAAGTTGCTCCACATCTCGTACCGTGAGCACAAGACCAACGAATATGTACGGAGCATCGTCACTTCCCTGGTGGGCCCACATGAACCCCTTCTAGCAACCGTGAAACGGCGCAAGCTTGCTTGGTTTGGCCACGTGACCCGACACAACACCTTGTCCAAGACTATCCTCCAAGGCACTCTCGAAGGAAGTCGTCGGCGAGGTCGTCAGAGAAAGAGTTGGGTCGCAAACATAAAAGAATGGACCGAACTCGAGATGCCAGACTTGCTTGCCACCGCCCAAAATAGAACTCAGTGGAGAGCACTGTCTGTTGCTGCTGCCTTTCAGTCCCCCCAACGCCCAGTTCGGGCAAGGGACTGATGATGATGATGATGATGATGATCCAAATAATAGATAATAAATAAATCAGTCAATAGTGTGTGTGTTTGACCACTATTACTGTTTCATGTTATATTAGATTTGCTGTCATAGTGCCATGTTTATTTTACTTTATTCTGTAATAATGCACAGTGCATATATAGTTTGTATTTACATCGAGGTTTTGATATTGAGGGTTGTGTATTCTGATTACATGTTATTTTAATTGCTTGTGATACATACTGCTGATCCATGTAGTTAGTTTGTGTTGACGACAGTTTTTTAATATTTATTATCCATATTAATATTACTTGTTCTTAGTCCAGTTTTAAGGTCCAAATTCACAGACCAGCACTCACTACGAGTTTGACAAGTGCTTTTTTGGGTTTCTAGGGCTCCTGAGATTTTGACCCGGAGTGGTCATGGAAAAGCAGTCGACTGGTGGAGTTTGGGGGCTCTCATGTATGACATGCTGACAGGATCTGTAAGTTTTTTGAGGGGTGGTGGTAGCAGTAAATTGAGGTTCAGTTCAGCCTCTGTTTAACATACATAAAAATATTGGGAAATCAGATATAACGCTGTCAGGTCTGTGGCTTCTCAGCAGATATCTGGTGAGTAAAAAGTCCTGCCAACTCCAGCGTTACGTGGCCTGCGCACGGCTGTGCGTGGGCCAAATAAGACTGGAGTTGGCCAGATAACGTTTTGCTTACAGTGTGTTTTTAGCTGATGGTAAGGCCTATCTATGCATTCTAATTTGGATGACCCCTCGGAAAGGTCATGGGTCGTGAGGTTGGTAAATGTGTGAAAACTGGATTTGGCTGGTGCAGAAGCCAGCCATTTACTTATTGTCACAGAGGTCACACATATGTGCATCAGTCGTACACGTGAGCCATAAGTGCTTTTCCTTTCTTGTTTCATCACAAGCTTGTGTAAGTTTAGCACCACATGAACACAAAAGCTAGTAATACTGTCTGATTTTATGACTTCCAGGGATTGCAATATAGTAAAGCTGACGTGTAGCTGAATTATTTGATATAGTATACAAGCTTTTTTGACCACTTTCGTTGTTTAATCAAATAGTAATAATGTATTATGTACACATCCAACCCTGATGCAGTACAACAGGCAACAGGTAGAAAGACCTTGAAAATTCAAGGGGGCTGCCAGAGTGGTGCTCTTTTGCATTGACCTTGGACTGTCACAGTCAGTCTGTCTGCTGAATTGGTGTATATCCTTCAGAGGACAATTACCGGATTTGGGAATTTGACTTTCTGGCTCAGTGCATTAAACCTGTTAGTTGGATGGCCTGGTGTTTTCTCAAAATACGTTACCGATGGCATTACTATATGGAACACACTCTATAGCCTATCGATTTCAGCCTAAAGTTGTGTCCCCTGCACAACTGGGGAGGAGACACTGGGGATCCATGCATAGGAGCCCCAGGTGGCCTCCCCTTACCACCCTATCCGGTCACGTGTTGGGCGAAAGCCCGCCAGTTTCACTCTTAGCTCGACCGTGGACGGTCGGGTGTTAGCCTTACTCCTATTTGCGACCGTTTTTTTGCTAGACTTGTGCTTGGATTATACGGTGAACCTTTACGTTGGCTTTTGCCTCATGTAGTCAGTGGTGACTAGTACTGAACTATTCTTCGTTTTCGTTGGGAGTTCTACACCTTCGGTGGACTCCTGAGTGAACTTTTCCGACCGGTTCTTCGGTCTGGTGCTTGACTTTCCATGAACTCTTACGTTGGCTGCGGCCTCGTGTACTCGACTTGTGACTTGGAACTCTCTTTCGTTAGCGTGTTTGCCAAGAAGAGAGAAGGCTTGGAGTGAGTTCTACGGCTTTTCAGTGTTCCCTTCCCTGTGGAATGTGTGCGGCGGACGTTATGGCTTCTTCGCGTTTGAGGATTTGTCTTCGTTGCGGAGATTGCCAGTGGCCCTCGGACTTGCACGACGCCTGCCTTCCGTGCTCGGGTTGCTCTTCCGACCGGACCTGTGACGTGTGCCGATTGGAGAGAGGACCGGTGGTCCCAGCTGTGGGATTTCTATCGATGCGAACGTCCTTCTCGGTCCCAGCAGGCTCCCCAGACTTCACCTAAGTATGTCGTCGCTCCGTCGGCGGGTGGGTTTCACCTACGCTCCGTCATTCGGGCCGTCCGGCCCGCAGGTAAGTCCGTTTCTTGTACACTAACCACGCAGAAGCTCCCTCCCCGCTCTGAGTCTTCCGGGCGGGGCATGCGAGTGTTAGAAACGCAACCCCCCCCCCCCCCCCCCCCCATGCTCCATTTCTTCCAAGCGTGGCCCGAGCGCCTTGGTATTGGTCTTCTGAGCGGGACTGGGGTGACTCGCTCAAAGGAAAGAAGAGAGAAAGGGGTATTATTTTTTTAAAAAATGCTCTCCCTCACGCTCCGACTCGGAGGAGCGTGACCCGAGAGCGATAAACGTGCCGCTCCGAACTGTCCGAGCGAGCCACACTTATGTCCCCCACCCCGAATCTTCTGGGCAGGTCCGGTTAAAATGTGGCGATTTTCCTTCGGGACTCTCCCTCTGGCTCCCCCGCCATCCACTCAGCTGCTTCCTTGGTTTCCTCCGCTTTCCCCGGATAACGGACCTATGCTGGGCTCCCAGACCATCCGTTCCCTGGAAGAGGCGTCCCATCTGTTCTCTGCCCGCCGTCTCCCCCAGTGAAGAGGCAAGCTTCCGCCATAGTTGATGCTCAGAGGCCTGCCAAACGTCCCAAGTCGCTCCCTCAGCCAGCCGGCTTCCGGGATCTCGCGGAAGTTTTCTCTACGCAGCTCCGCTAGAACAACTTCGGCGCCAACAGCTTTTCTTGGATGCGCGGTGGTCCACCGGTATCAACATGAACCAGGCTTGGTACGCGGGACTCTCGCTGTGAATTCGGCAAACATCACCCTGGCGGGGCGGTGCAGAACGCTTGGCCTCGCCCTCTGGACAAGATCGAGTCACTAATCCGTATTTCGCTGTTTCAGTTTATGGAGCTGGCAACGCATGCGGTGCTGCGCGGCTTGGACACTTGGGACCTGAAGGCGTCGTCCCCGCTCCGTGACTTCCTTCCATCCTTGTGGCTGCTAACCGGGCTGCCGACAACTCGTCCGCTAACGCCATATCTTTGGCCGCCAACTGTGACCTCTGGCGTTGGGATGCCCTCCTGCGCCTATGCTGCTCGGATCTCCCCAAGATCATGAAGACACAGGCCTGCAGCTGTCTTCCAGTCCCCCCCGCCGTTGCGCAGGCCCCCCCCCCCCCCCCCCCCCCCCTTTGGACCCAGGCTCCAGACGACCGGGTCAAGGCGGACGCTCTTCGCGGTGAAGTGGGGGCCTGGCTCAGCTTCCCCAAGCCAGGCGGTAAGTGGTGCCCCGTCACCGACCTTTCGGCTCTAAACAATTAAGTTTCGGCGCCTCACATGGAGACAGCCAGGATTTTTCGCGCAGCGGTCCGCCCGATAGACTTCGCTATCAGCCTCGATCTGTCGGACGCTTATTTGCACGTGCCCATTCTTCTGCCATTTCGCCGTTATCTACGCTTTGCCTTCGCGGCATCGTCTACCAGTTCCGAGCCCTCCCCTTCGGCCTCTAGTTCAGTCCCTGGGTTTCATGAGGCTCCTAGATGCAGGGATGGCCAGCTTCCTACAGCGATCCTCGAGTCCAGCCTCCAATTATCTGGACGACCTGCTGCTGCGCAACCAGATCGCCACAGCTATGGAAGTGGACAGAGACGAGCTGCTCTCCTTACTTCGCCAGCTCGGGTTCTAGTCAATCTGGGCGAGTCGGATCTCAACCCTTGGCGCCGGTTCTCTCTCTTAGGAATAGACTTCCTGACCGACCTCTTCCTGGTCCGCCTGCTGGTGGCGCGGTGGTAGTAGATCGCTGAGCTCGCTTGTCAGATGGAGCTAGGGGTCTCCTTCCTGGCCAGTGTCTGGCTTTAGCTCCTGGGACTGCTCAGCACGGCAGTGGATCTATTACCCTTGGCAGGCTCTATGCAAGCCACTTCAGCTCCACCTTCTCCGACACTGGCGCCCTGACGGATCCGGTTCCGGTTCTTCCGCTGGTCCTCCCCCCACTTCCAGAGGTGGTCAGACCTCGCGTGGCTGGCGACGGGCGTGCCCCTGCACTCCCCTCCTCCTCGGTGGTCCATCTGCACCGATGCGTCAGGATGGGGCGCGCACCTGTTACCGGACCTTGTCTTGGCCTCGGGAGCTCGTGGACAAACACTTCATCTGGCTAGAGTTGAAGGCGGGGTGGAGGGCCCTCAACGCCTGGCGATAGATGCTGACACACCAGGAGGTCCTCATACTCTCGGACAACTCAACAGTGGTGGCTTACCTACAGATCCAAGGGGGCTCTCGCCTTCCCTGTGCATCCTCCTTTACCATCTCCTGCTCTGGTGCAGGGACCGTGACATTGCTCTTTGAGCCCGCCACATCCCGGGCCACCTGAATGTGGTCGCAGACGCTCTGTCCCGCCGCGGCCAGCTTCTCCACACGGAGTGGTCTCTGCGCCCAGACATCTTTCGCCTGATCTGCTCACGATGGGAAGCGCCGCTAGTTGACCTTTTGCAACCAGGGGGATCTACCAGCTACCGCTTTTGTCTCTCCCGTTCCGGACCACCCCCACCCGGGTCTGCCCTGGGGGACTTGGGTGGGGTTAGGTATTTTTTAGTTCCCAGGGTCACCCTGGTCAGCCCCACAGGGTGGGTTTTTTTCTCTCTATTCTGGGGCATATGTTTCTGTCTACCCTTTGTCCATTCACCTGTATTTGCCTTTTAAAAACTCTCCCTACTGTCTGCACTGCCTGTAGCTCTTGATATTGGATGTTTGTTGCTAAATGGTCTTAGCTTTATTTATGCCCCGTGTTGTAGGTTTATTTAATGTATTTGACCGGCTGGCGACATACATTCAATTTTCTGTTTATTTTTTTTTTCACAAGCAGTGCAGGCACGTCCTGAGAAAGCCTTGTTGCTGTCGGGACGTTAAGCAATGTACAATCAATCAACCCGTTCCGGACCCGCTCGCCTGGGCGGTGGACGCGCTCTCCATCCCTTGGGACGGGTTGATCGCGTATGCCTACCCCTCGTCCGTACTGGTACTGAAGATCCTATGGAAACTTCAGGGATGCTCCGCGGTTCTCCTGCTGGTGGTACTCTTCAGCTGGACCAAGAGCTGGACCGCGGACCTGCTCGCTCAAGCGACGGACCCACTCTTGGAGCTTCCCACCCTGCCCTCGATGCTCGTGCAGCCCCATCAGGCTCTCTTCCACCCGTGCCTGGAGCGCCTCCTCCTACACGCTTGGAGGTTGTCCAGCAAGCCATCGCCCCTCGAGGTTTCTCGGGTGCGGCAGTGGCGGCCTTGGCGGCTGCCCACAGCCTGTCTACCAGGAAAGTCTTCGAAGGCAAGTGGCTGGTCTGCCACCCGTGGTGCGCCGCCCTGCGGCTCCCCCTACAAATCTAACTACCCCCCCAACTGGCGGTATTGTTCCGGTGGCTCTTCGACGACCTAGGGTTAGCACCTATTACCGTCATGGGTTACCGCACCATGATTGCGGACACTGACCGCCACTTGGGCCTCCCGGATTCAGGCGCTTGTAAAGACCTTTCAGACCTTTTGGCTCTTTTTGAACTCCGACGTCCAGTCTCCCGTTCGCTCATACCTCGGTGGGTCCTCGCCTGGGTACTGACGTGTCTAACTCAGACCGCTCGAACCCCTGCCCTTGGCACAGTTCGCCAACTTGATCCAGGAAACTTGTTTCCTCCTGGCCCTCGCCACGGCGTCCCGCGTGAGCGAGCTTCATGCGCTCTCGGTACGCACCGCGTGTTGTAGTTTTGAGCCGATGGCTCAGCTCAGCGGCTCGCCGACCCGCCCCTTCTGGCCAAGAATCCGCCTCCCTCGACTGCACCCCTGATGCTGACCGTACGTCCGCTCAGACGGGTCGCGGCAACAGGACCTGGTCCGGGCTTTGAAGATTTACCTGCGCCACACAAAGCCGCGCCACTGGGGGCGCTCCCGCCTGCCTACCACTTTCACCAGGCAGGCCGGATATCTCAACCCAGACTGTTCGTCCTGGCTGCGGTGGGTGATTCTGTCAGCCGACCTAGACCTCTCCCCGGACTGGGATAGAAGGTTACAGTTCGGGGCGCATGAAGTGCAAGCAGTGCCCACCAGCGTGGCCTTTGACCGCAACTGTTCTGCTAAAGACTTGGGACGGCGGTCGGATGGCATGCAGACGCCACCTTCGCCCCCTTCTACCTCTGCGACCTAACCTGCCAGCGTGACTCCCTGGCCATGGTGGGCGACATCTCCGTGGCCCAGCACTCCCTCAGTGCATAACACAGGTGCGGTAGCTTCGTCTTAGCTGAAATCGTCGGGAGTGCTTTTTGGGGGCCTGTGGTGGCTGTTAATTGCAGGGGGTTACGGGGCGGCACCCGCCTCCTCTTCGCTGTTCTTCCATATAGTAATGCCATCGGTAACATATTTTGAGAAGACAAATGATTTTTTTTTTCTAAAATGTATTTTTGGGAAAAATACTTACCCATGGCATTACTCGGATAGCCCTCTCTCCTTCCCCACTTGCCACTTTTGACTACGTGTGAAACTGGCGGGCTTTCGCCCAACACGCCACCCGAGGCTCCTATGCATGGATCCCCAGTGTCTCCTCCCCAGTTGTGCAGGGGACAAAACTTTAGGCTGAAATCAATAGGCTATAGAGTGTGTTCTATATAGCAGGGGGTGGGATTTTTCCGTGGATTTCCGCGGACATTCTTTCCCAATTCCGCTGAAGCATATTTATTTTCCGCGTCTAAAAAACAACAAAATAGACGGGGAAAAAAATTCTTCTTAAATGGCAAAAAATTCTCAAATGGGTTGGATTTGTATGTAGTTTGGTTCACTATCGCCCGATACTTCCGGTAGTTTTAGGTCGCAGTGGAAAATGGCGGTGAAAAAGGATATTGTTCAAGACAGATTGCTGTTTAGTGTGCATCTGACCATAAACTGGTAAGCACATTCCATTTTTACAGGGCGAATCAGGAGTGCCATAACAAAGTCCCTTTTTTGGGGGTGTTTGGTCTCGCTCCCCCTGTCAGTTTTTGGATACTTTGGCGAACGGTGGACATGCGCATACCCCCCACCCACCCACCCCTCCCTTCCTCCGTTGTTTGATTTTTCAGCCGCTGAAAATGAAGGACATGCTACCCCCCCCCCCCCCTCCCGCCCCCCTCCCCCCCCCCCCCCCCCCCCCCCCCTTGTCTGATTTTCCGCGTTTTCTTTGTTACTAGAATCCCACCCCTGATATAGTAATGCCATCGGTAAGTATTTTTCCAAACAATACATTTTAGAAAAAAAATTCATTTTTATCACCATCTACACGTTTGATACACTACATGTAATTTTAACCCTTTTACTGCCAGAAAAGTCTAAAAACGACCCAACTGCATACAGGCAAAAACGCTACAAGGCTCTCCATTAATCTCATATCCTTGCTTGTTGAAATGGCACTATTCTCAAAGACACACTTTTCCCTCCGGTGGCAGTGAAAGGGATAACCCCTGTCATACTGAGGCTAAAGGCTTCAAATTTGTACACTGCCATATGACTGCAAGCTACATTATAGTACTTACAGATAAGGATATAGACCAATGGCTTCAGTTCAAGGGAGGTGCTAGAATAGCTTGGCGCCTGGAGGCGCCGAGCTATTCTGGCACTACCCTTGAACTATTTTAGTCAAACTTATTTCACACAATGGTGTATTCCGAATGATAAGGGTTACGTAAATAATACAGACCCGGTTTGTTTGTGTTTTGTACTAGTGCTGAGCAAGAGTGTAAACTACATTCCCTTTGTTGCAGCCCCCATTCACAGCTGAGAACCGCAAGAAAACAATTGACAAAATCCTGAAAGGCAAACTGAACTTACCGCCTTATCTCACTGTTGACGCCCGAAATCTGATCAAGAAATTACTGCGGAAAAACCCAGCAGAGCGGCTTGGGGGAGGGCCAGAGGACAGCACTGCCATTAAAGTATGCTTATTTATTTGTTTGTGCTGGTATTTGATTTCCCCCTCTATTTTATTAAGCTATATTACTTGTTTGAAATGTGAACCTGTGAAATGGTGTTGTGTTGTTTGATATCTCTAATTAGTGATTGAATTGATTTTATGTCGAATTTGATTAATTTCATGTTAAATTTATGTGTGAATTTCATGTGTTATTTATGTGACATTTCTATTTTTTTTTATTGTGACTTTGATATACTGAATATGAAATATTTCCAAGGACTTTTGTATTGATTAATGTAAACTGGATGCGGATTGTGAAATCAGTGTAGACTTAACCCTGTTAGCCCCATTTCTCAAATTGTGGAGGTGTTGCCTAAAGACTATGTACCAGTTGCAGGAGATGGCTTGACCATGATAATTCAAGGGTAGTGCCAGATTAGCTTGGCGCCTGAAGATGCCAAGCTAATCTGGCACTACCCTTGAATTATCATGGTCAATCCATCCCCTGCTGTAGGGGTCTGGGGCAAAGATCGCCAGCCATCAAAGTGACATGTATATGAAGCAGCTGCAACAAGAGGTATGGATTCTCATGAGCTGGATGCGGGGACTGCTCATGGCTCTTACAGTCATGAAGCTCTGTGACTTTTTGCAGCAGTGAATAGGTTAATCATGCATTATATTTGTTCGTGTGTCTTGCGTGCAGGCTCACCCTTTCTTCAAGCACATCAACTGGCAGTTACTCGCTCAGCGCAAAGTGAAGACACCGTTTGAACCCACCTTGGTGAGTTTTTTACTCTATCTGATTTCGGTAAACTTTGCTTATAACAAGATTGAATATACAGTAAAACCTGTTTTAAACGGTCACTGGATTTTATGGTCACCTGCCGTTACGGTCACTTTTGTGATGTACGGACATGTTTACTATATTAAGTACCAGGATTATATGGTCACCTGCTGAACATGGCCAACTGTCGGGGTATCGGAGCCAAAAACGCAAAAAAATACCTGGAATTTACGGCCACGGCCAGATCGGCACGGTAAAGCCATCATGCACGATGCTCACTCAACACCTCACCAGCTACACACCTTGACAAAGACGAGCTTCATGTCGTTACGCAATGACGGGCACGTGTCATCTGCTTCACGCTGGGTTGAGACGCCCCGTGAAAGGGATGGCGTATATCACTGGGATTGACTATTCAGTAACTGGGGGAATAGATTATAGAACACCCGCATCGCAAAACGCACAGCTGCAAGAGGCATCGACTTTCACGCGCCCTGGGGCTGATTTTAATTGTGTGCTGGCTGGGTGTGTGTACTGGTGCCCCTTTAGACAACACAAACACTATTCATTGAAGTCAACCCCTCATAGCCCCAGCCAATGTCGGGGACATTTATGAGAGGTTGAGTGAAATGTGTTTGCATTGTGTGTGTGTGTTTTCCATCTAATGCTCGGGGTCTGTGTGTGTATCGAACTCGTGTTCCCATTGGTGCACAAATGACTGACACAATAACTTTAGCCATCACTACGATGCAATGTCGGAAACTACGAAAGACTGACGAAGATTTGTGTCCGTAAAAGATACACAGTTGCAAATATCGTAAACATGCCATAAGCACTTTTCCCCATATCTTTCTGTTGGTATTGCACCATGGAAACTGATTGTTAAGCTTGAAACTTACATGTGCAGTTTTTCCTTGATCAAGTTTTTCTGTTTTCATTGGGTGTAATGTGGTGACAAAATGAAGTCACACCGACTTTGAAGTGCAAATGTTTACATGTTCAAACTTTTACAAGAACAATGTACATGTGCATTAGATGTGTTCTTTCCACATCTTTTTGTCTTCGCTGTGAGGACTTTACACACACTAAGGCTGCAAACATGCACTGTAGGGAATACACTAGCGTACACTAACTCTAGTAGTGGCTAGGTTAGTGCTGATTTACATTTTTTGATGCTTCTGGGTTATTTCTATCCTACTTTCCGTGTGCGGTCACCTGCTGTTTATGGTCACTTTTTCTTGGCAACAGGGGTGACTGCTTATAGCAGGTTTTACTGTAACACATTTAGGATTTGATGTTTTCCTGTATATTACTTTTGTAACAAGCTGGATATAAGAACAAAGTTGAGTCCCCTGTCATTTTGTTATATCTTAAGGTGGCACACGGCATGTAATTTTCGTCAAAAATCGTTCAAAAATGTGTTTCCAGTTTGACCCAGAAATGGGTCCTACGATGTCTGTATTATGCATGTGTGTGATTGGTTTTGTCCATTTTATTGATTTATACCCCTATTTTGGATGTTTTAGTGATGTATCTATCGCTGGAAGTGAAAAGAAAAACTAACGTGGCCGTCAAAAACTCAATTTTGAGTGCCTGGTTACGGCATGTCCCTTTGAAAGAACCCCCATGTGTTTGGTACGAGTGGAAAGGTCACGGTCTTGGCCTACTTTTGAGGTCTGTTTCGGAAACAAAGAATGCGATACGGAGACACACGAAGAGAAAACCCGAGGCCTATCAGAGCAGCTTACAACCAATCGAAACCCTCGGAACATAAGCGCTTCCGTCATCCGTTTGAATGGAAGTTTCTGATTGGCCGGCGACGCACGGCGCAGCGCGTGATCACGGCCGAAGAGCACTTCGGCAGTTTCCGTCCTCGGCAACACGCGTGTTTGTAATAACTCAAAATGGCGTCGTTATCAAGCCGTGTGCGACAGTCTTGTCATAAACTCAATGGAGTGCGACAGAAATGACCCAAAAAAGGGGACCAAATGGGCTACCAAGCACCAGTACGGCAAGAAGAGAAAGAGGAGCAAACAGAAAAAGCAGCAGTCACCGAATGCAGCTGCAGAGAGTGCGGCTATCGATGCGACTGTGACGGCTTTGACATCGGCAGAAGTTGCTTCCGTCAAGAAACTTCGGAATTTTTTTCAAGACGATCGTGAAAAAGAGACCGGTGAAGCTGCACCCATTGAGGCAATAAATATTATCATCAACCCGGAAAGTTAAACCAGCTCTTCTCTCCTGTACAGTGTGATACTTGTGAGCAATCGGTAAGTGAAGTTTCCTCATTACTGCTTGTTTGTGTTTGCGACTTGGTGACATTGGGTAAGAGTACCATGACTTTTCATGTATATCGTACTAAAGGATTTTTCTCTGTTTATTTTTCAGTATTGCCTTTTTGAAGACAAATCTGCAAGGATGGGGACCTCTTGCCAGCTGAAAGTGCAATGCACGGGTTGTGGCACCATCATCAGTGAAGTGATGACATCACAGAAGACGGGCACCGTGTACACTGGCTACGAAATAAACCGGCGCCTGGTGACTGCTGCTGCTATGAACGCCATTGGCTTCACCCAGCTTTCCTGTTTTTGGAGAATGCTGAACATGCCTCCCCCAATCCACCTGAAGACCTGGCAGCACTACCAGAAGACTCTCCATGCAGGAGCTCGTCGCAAGAAGATTGACGATGTTTACCTTCACCGCCAAGAACGCGTTCGTCGCAGGGGACGGGAGGGAGTGCAGTATAATCCTGGAGCCTTCTAAACTCTCTGTGTGCTTAGAGACTGTTCCAGTGTCAGTACAGACTCTCTTAGTTTCCACAGGAACCATTCCAAGTGTTTACAATGAACAATTTGACTTATAGACAAACTGTTTACCTGTCTCCAACTTTGAAGTCAATTTTCTGAAAACATGCTTTTTTTGCAACAGCGATGATTTTGCCCCCTGAAAAAATGTTGCTTTGGATAAAGATATCAAGCTGAAATTTTGCACACAGATGTAAAAATAGTTGCTGAACACAATAAGACTAGTTAGAAAATTGTACCTTTAGTGGTTTCTGTGATCCATTAGGTTGATCAAGTCATGCTATGAATTTTTTTTCTTGGCAACAATATGACACATGACCAGAGACATTTCCATGCATCACAAGGACAGTTATCATGCTTTATTGTGTAGTATAATCCTTTTCCTTCATTTCAAACCATTTTAGATGGTGAACAGGCTGCTCATTATGTAATGGTGTAGGGGGCAAAATCGCTACCCATTTTTTTTAGTGATTATGTCATAACTTATGAATTATATGAGCTAGGATGATTAAACTTGGTGTGAACATTCATTATGCTGTCTTTGTTTTATGTGCCAAATTTCAGAATAATAGGTCAAACAGTTTTCGAACAATGTTTTGAAGAAAAAAATGACGATTTTGCACGCCATGTGCCACCTTAAGTTTATTTGTTCTGAAATCGGGTCCTGGTTTGTGTATTATAAAACTGCCTCTGGTTTGTGAAATTTTGATTCTAGTTTTTTAGATGCTTAAAATAATAGTCTTTTTAAAAAAAAAAAGTTCTCCTTGATTAATAAAGAAGTGATAGGTCCAATTTATTTTATAGTTCTTTAGTATTGAGCCAGAGAATGGAAATAGTGGCTGAGTAATTGGATAATGTATTATGTGACAACAGACAATATATGTGTAGTAGTCTGTGGTTTCTGAACTTATTGCCTGGAGCTGTAAGGTCTAACCCATACCATACTGGGGCTTAAACACAAGTTCAAAAACAAAATAGAGGTGAAGTTCAAATCAGGTGATATGAGAACTGTGTGGCAAGGAATAAAGACCATGACTAACACAAGTAAGCAGGGAGACAACTCGTCTCGCATAACGCCCCTTGGCGGTAAAGACAAAGGGGCGTTTGCGGAGGAGTTGAATGATTTCTACTCCTGGTTTGATTCTTATGATTTCCACTCTGTCATTGATGACATCAGGAACACAACTAAGACTGAGGGTCCACCTCTAGAAATTGATGAGAATGATGTACACAATGTGTTTCAACGTACCAATGTCAGGAAAAGCCCTGGTTCAGATGGCATATCAGGTCATGTCCTAAAGAACTGTGCTGTTCAACTAAGTGGTGTCATCTACTCCATCTTCCAGGCCTTGCTCAACTTACAGAAAGTCCCCATGTTGTGGAAAATGTCAACAATTGTTCCGATTCCCCAAAAAGCGTCCCCTACCACTCTCAATGATTTTTGCCCTATCGCTCTCACTTCCCTAGTCATCAATCAATCAAGCAATCAATAAACTTTATTCTTCCAAATACATGTTGCCGCGTACAGGAAAATTTGTTTCGCCACCTCATGTGCAACTCGTAATCACCTAAACTCGCACAACAGTTTACAAACAAGAAATGGACAATGGCTCGGGACAGGTGAAGCCCGTCGCCAAGGTGTCTCATGGCCGGCGCCAACGGCCCTAACCCGACCTGAACCTCTCTAACTCTGACAAAGCAAACTAAGGACAGCCCTATCATAGTATCTCTTAAACACGTAATGGATGTTTTTAAATTTTCTGCTTGTCTGATACTTCTTACACAAATGAGAAATACGCATAAACAAACAAGACGAATTATACTGAATTATACATGAATAGTTTTGAAAAAATTGTCAAAGCCATGATCACGACCCACACAATAGGTCAGCTTGGCCCGCTGCAGTTTACATAAAGGCCTGGGAGAGGAGTAGAGTATGCCATCCTGACATTACTAAACCTGATCCATGCACATCTGGAAAAGGGTAAAGCCCATGCCAGGATCTTCTTCCTCGACCCGAGTTCTGCCTTTAATACGCTTCAGCCACACTTGCTTTTTAATAAACTGATTAAATGAGTTTAAACTAGAGGCTGAACTGGCCCTGTGGGTTCTTGACTTTCTGGTGTGTAGGCCACATCAGGTGCGTGTTCATGGAATATTGTCCAATGTTAGGGTTGTGTCCACTGGTTCTCCACAGGCATATGGATTATCTCCCCTGATCTACCTTCTTTATACTAATGACTGTGTCAGTTCACATCTCAACAGATACTTTGTCAAGTTTTTGGATGATACCGCTTTACTCAGCTTGTTTCATTGTGAGTCTGGGCATGGATCTGTTGTGGATGAGTTTGTAAACTGGTGTCGTGACGCTTACCTGTGTTTAAACGTAGGCAAGACCAAGGACTTGTGTATAGACTTCCATAAAGACCCTCCCACCCCTGTCTGATAGTCATCAATGGAGAGAGAGTAGAGATTGTGAACTGTTATAAGTACCTTGGTACGACGATCGACAACAGGCTGAAATCAGACCGTCACTGTGACTTTGCATACAAGAAAGGTCAGCAGCGTCTCTACTGCCTCAGAAAGCTGCGTTCTTTTAACATTAACAATTCCATTCTGTCCATATTTTATAAGTCTTTTATTCAGAGTGTTCTTACCTTTTCTTTTATCTGTTGGTTCGGTAATGTCGGTGTGAAGGACAATAACAAACTGCAGAGAATAATGAACATCAGTAGCAAGCTTACCGGTGTACAGCAGTCCACTCTCACTTCTCTGTACGAGAAGCAGGTAGTGAGGAAAGCTTGTCGCATCGTTTCATACGGCAGTCATGTTCTGTATGGTGAATATGATTTGTTACCTTCAGCTCGGCGGTTCAGAACTAATAACCCATATACTCAGGCTAAAAGCTTCAAATTTGTACACTGCCATATGCAAGCTACATTATAGTACTTACAGATAAGGATATAGACCAATGGCTTTAGTTCAAGGGTGGTGCCAGAATAGCTTGGCGCCTAGAGGCGCCAAGCAGGCGCCAAGCTATTCTGGCTCTACCCTTGAACTATTTTAGTCAAACTTATTTCACACAGTGGTATATTCCGAATGATAAGGGTTAACTGTAAGACAAATCGTCGTCGGTCGTCATTTATCCATTTATCCCCATGACCATCAGACCGCTAAACGATGAGACGAGCTGACCTCACTGCCTGCATTTACCTGCATTTACCATGTGTTTCAGCACTGTGTGTGTGCGTGCGTGCATGCGTGTGTTTAGTTTTATGTATAGTATTTTTTTTTTTAGTTATCAGTTTATGTTGTTGTGATACCCTCCATGACTTTACACATGTAATAATTTTAGTCTAGTCTTAGCCTATTTATTACATATACTAGTGAGATTAGGTTGTTTGTTTGTATGCATGTAAAAGGGTATTGTGGGGGGGGGGGGGGGAGGAAGGGTGTTGCAGATGATGTGAACATGTAACTTTTATTACTTTTATTCTTGTTTTTTTGTGTATACCGCAGCGCCAAAATTTCGCCTTCGGGATAGTAAAGTATTATTGTAAAAGCTTCAAATTTGTACACTGCCATATTCAAGCTACATTATAGTACCAATGGCTTTAGTTTAAGGGTGGTGCCAGAATAGCTTGGCGACTAGAGGCGCCAAGCTATTCTGGCACTACCCTTGAAATATTTTAGTCAAACTTGCTATGCACACTGGTGTGTTCCAAATGATAATGGTTAAAGCACTGACCAGCACACTTACCTGTAAATACACTCTCCTAGTTTCTGTGGACATTGGGAGGAAAAATATTGACTCCCTTATGCATGCAGCCACTGGTCCTGTAAACACTACTAGTTAATCCTTTAGCTGGCTATCGCACTTTTTGTCCAGGGGATTCCTGCAGGAATCTCCTGGACAAAAAGTGTGACAGATAGCCATAGGGTTAATGGGAGATATTTCCATTGTTTCAGACGAGCGATGAGGACACAAGTCAGTTTGACATCAAGTTCACACGGCAGACCCCTGTAGACTCGCCAGATGAGTCAGAAATCAGTGAAAGCATCAATAAAGTCTTCCTGGTAAGTTCACTGTTACATAGTAGCGAGTCAGTGTGTTGCGCATAGAGGGCTGCATCAGTGCATGTTTGTTGACCCCAATAAGTATCGCAAGGATTTTAACTCATTCAGTCCAATGCACGTATTTTCCCAATTTTGGAGGCGTCATCTAACGCCTATGCACCTGTTGCAGGAGATGGGTCGACCGTGATAATTCAAGGGTAGTGCCAGATTAGCTTGGCGCCAACAGGCGCCAAGCTAATCTGGCACTACCCTTGAATTATCACGGTCGACCCATCTCCTGCTGTACTGTGTCATGGCTGAATGGGTTAATATATTACTTCCCCCAGCCCAGATGCCAAAACAGGCCAATGAGTTATTTAGTCCCTTTACTGCCATTGGATGCAGATTGTATTTCTGTAAACCCTTGTTCAAATCCAACACCATGCGTACCATACAAAGAGGTGTCAAAGGACAGAACCTCTTGAGTCCCCACAACTGCGGGGGATCATGAGGATCTATGTCTCTGGTACTTGGACTGTGTTCCCTGTTTCTTGGCAGTGAAGAGGTTAACCCCTATCATACTCAGGCTAAAAGCGTCAAATGTGTACACTGCCATATGCACGCTACATTATAGTACTTACAGATAAGGATATTGACCAATGGCTTTAGTTGAACCCGTATCATCCTGAGGCTAAAAGCTTTACATTTGTACACTGCCATATGCAAGCTACATTATAGTACTTACAGATAAGGATATTGATCAATGGCTTTTGTTCAAGGGTGGCGCCTAGAGGCGCCAAGCTATTCTGGCACTACCCTTGAAATATTTTAGTCAAACTTATTTCACACACTGGTGTGTTCTGAATGATAATGATTAAAAGCTTGGAAGAGGGCAACAGAAGAGTTATAGCAGTTCACACAGGCTGTGCAACCAGCGAGGACTTCTGTATAGCAGTGTTTGGCACCATCTGACAGATGTTGGAGATGAACAGGATAACACCAATGTATCAGTTTGGCAATGTGTGCTGGTCTATAAGACCCCCAAAAATTGTTGCTATGGTAAATTTGTGACTGGCGTAATATGTGGTGCATACATTTAATATTATTTTGTTTGTCTATGCGTGCAGGGTTTTACGTATGTGGCACCCTCCATCATAGAAGAAATGAAAACATCGTCCTGGGTGGAACCTGTCTCACCTCGCAAACACAGACCTGTCAGCATGTAAGCATTTCAACATTTTCGGCATTGACGTAACTCAGTACATAATAATAAAGGAGTTAGTCCATAAGTATAGGACGATGAGTTTATGGTCCTTTCGCGTGCAAAGGCGTAGATCCTAATAAGCCTTCATGCTTATTGCAGGGGCTGTTGAATATTTGCCTTCATGTGTAGCTCACTGCAACGTACATCACCTTGTATGACTTTAACCCTTTGGCTCTCGGTAGTGCTTTTTGTCAAGCTGATTCCTGCAGGAATCATCTTGACAAAAAGGGCTGTTGACGGCCAAAGTGTTTGGTATCGCTTTGTCAACATCCAAAGGATACAATATAATACAACTTTATTGTCTGTTTGAGTCAAAGCATGACAGAAATTTGCCTTTTGGCTCATCATAAAACAACAATACAGAACACTAAGAAACACTGTAAGAACATTCCATTAAAATTATCATTGCAGCAAACTATCACAAGATGAGAGGTAATGTGAAGTAGATCACATGTTATATATCACAGCATTATAAACAAATTAATTAGTGTCTATTGCTTTGAATTCCATCTGCTGTCACCATGATATCTGACACTCTTACCTGTTACGTGTTGAGTCGTAGTCGTAGTATGATATTACACCAGACGCACACACGTAAGGTTCTTTTAAATAAACTTCATTCACCTGCAACCCGTCACATGTGGCATTTTGACGTCACATGTACGAGGTCACTAGACAGAGCAACCTTGCTCGAACTTACTTACTTACTTACGCCTGTCACCCCTACCCGGGTATAGGCCGTCGACGAGAGACCTCCAGCAACTCCTGTCCTGTGCTTCTCCTTCGATTCTACTCCAGGTGGTTCCCAGTCTCTTGACGTCTGCTTGGAGGTCTCGACGCCAGGAGTTTCTCGGCCTACCTCTTTTCCTCTTTCCCTGGGGGTTCCATGACAATGCCTGCCTAGTGATACTGGAAGCTGGCTTTCTCAGACTGTGACCGATCCATCCCCATCTTCTTCGCCCAATTTCATTCTCTGCTGTTATCTGCTCTGTTCTCTCCCAGAGTCTGACGTTGCTGATCTTCTCTGGCCAGTGGATTTTCAAAATTCTTCTAAGGCAACTGTTCATGAAGGTCTGTACTCTGTTGACTGTGGTTTTTGTCAATCTCCATGTCTCTGCTCCATATAGGAGAACTGCTTTTACATTGGAGTTGAAAATCCGGACTTTGGTGTGTTGTGACAGCTCTCTGGAACTCCATACTTTTTTCAACTGGAGAAAGGCTGCTCTGGCTTCGATTCGTGCTCTGACATCTGCATCAGTGCCGCCTTTTTTGTCTATGATGCTCCCGAGATAGGTGAAGGACTCCACCTCCTCCAACGGGGTGCCAGCAAGCAAGACTGGTTCTTCCCTGGTTGCGTTCAGCCTCATTGTCTTTGTTTTCTGTTTGTGAATGGTGAGGCCCACTTGGGACGAGATGTCAGCAAGCCTCGTGGTCTTGTCCTGCATTTGTTGATGAGTGTGGGACAGTAATGCCAAGTCGTCTGCAAAATCGAGGTCGTCAAGCTGTGTCCACAGTGTCCACTGTATTCCACTTCGTCTGTGCTCTGTGGTCATCTTCATGACCCAGTCTATGGCCAGTAGGAAGAGGAACGGAGACAGCAGACACCCCTGCCTGACACCAGTTCTGACCTGGAGCTCTCTGGTGAACTGCCCTTCGTGGATCACGCGACATGTCATGCCATCATAGCTGCTCTTGATCAGGCGGACGAGCTTTGTGGGTACACCGTAGTGTCGTAGGAGTTTCCACAGAGTCTCTCGGTCCACGCTGTCAAATGCTTTCTCATAATCCACAAAGTTGACGTACAGCGGGGAGCTCCACTCCAGAGACTGTTCCACGATGATGCGGAGAGTGGCGATCTGGTCTGTACATGATCGGTTCTTCCTGAATCCTGCTTGCTGGTCTCTCAGCTGGGGGTCAACGGAGCTCTTCATTCTTTCTAGGATGATCCTGTTGAAGACCTTTCCTGGTACTGACAGCAAGGTGATTCCTCTGTAGTTGGAAACCTTGCTCGAAGGTTCTGGTTTATTCTCAGCGAATCTACGCATAACAAAAATCGACAGCTTTTCTCCGTGCGACTTTGCTAGAAGCTTCCGGACTAAACTTAGTGCATCATAACAAAGCCAATTCCGCTATCTGCACGAACGATAGAAAATCTTACTGAAAAGGTACGTGATACGTAACCATGATAGCTCAAATAAATATCGGATCGTTTCCTACGATTAACACATGCATGATCTCACAGAACAACACAACCACAATCGTAACATTACCCCCCTTTTTAGAATGAAATTTCACAAAAATTTCTTCTCAAATCTCAAAAATACGGTTGGGGCTGTATTGACCTACACAAAACCACAAATAATAAGAATTTCACATCAAAATAAAATCAAATCAACTACTTTAAAATAATCATCTCACAGTTCCTTTAAACTGTCCTGAGCCAAGACATGTCCCTTTAAACTCTCATGGACACCGAAATGTTTCTTCAAACTGTTATGGACACAGAAATGTTCATTTATACTATTCTGCTGAGGTAATTGCTCCAAAGTTTTGCGAACCCTTGATAGACTGTAGTTTAACGTCAACATTCTGCAAGAACATCGCCCATCTCATAAAACGAGAATTTGTAAACTTTGCAGAGTTTAAATAGTTCAAGGGCTGATGGTCCGTTTGGAGAACAAATGGCACACCCAGAAGGTACAGTTCGAACCGCCTTACTCCCCAGATGATGGCTAGGTACTCCTTCTCGATGGTCGAGTAGTTTCTCTCAGTTCTGGTCAACTTTTTGCTGGCGTAGCTCACTGGGTGGAGTTTTCCATTATCTTCTTGCATTAAGACTGCACCTACTCCTTCGTTGGAGGCATCTGTTCTCAAGAAGAAAGTTTGCAACGGGTCAGGGAGGTGTAGAACAGGCTTCTCGGTTAGGATGTCTCGAACTGCCTGGAATGCTCGCTCTTGGGCCTCCTCCCACTTCACTACGTTAGGTTGTCCTTTCCTCAGCAAATCAGTCAGGGGACCTGTGACTGCCGCAAAGTTTGGTATGAACTCCCGGTAGTAGTTCGCCAAGCCTATAAATGAGCGGACTTGTGTCTTGGTCGTAGGTCGCGGGGCATCCCTGATCTTCTGCACGTTGTCGTCGTGTAGCCCCTTTAAACCTTCGCTCAATTTGTGTCCGATGAAGTCTATGTTGTCGGCCCCAAGAACACACTTGCTTGAACGGATGGTGAAATTTGCATCTGACAGTCTTTGGAGCAGTTCTCGGAGGGCTTTGAGGTGATCCCCCCAAGTTTTGGTATGGATCAAAATGTCATCCCATTAAAAGACCACATTCTGCATATCTTCTAGGATCTTTTTCAGTCCTCTCTTCAATGTGGCACCACTGTTCACCATACCAAAAGGCATCTTCAGGAACTCCCAATGACTGTCAGGTGTGACAAATGCTGTCTTGGGGATATCTTTTTCTGCAACCTTGATTTGCCAATACCCTTTGCTTAGGTCAATTTTGGAGAAAAATCGGTCTCCACTGACCTTCTGGTACAGTTCTTCCGCTGTGGGCATGGGCTCTGGATCGAAGATTGTTAGTTTATTGAGTCTATGGTAGTCCACACACACCCGGTTGGATCCATCTGGTTTCTTCACGATGACAACTGGGGACGCATATGGTGACTTGGACTCCCTGATGCAGGGATGTCACTGGAGCTGGACACCTATAGGACAAATGTCCTGGAGGGTGGCAGAGGGATAGGACATTTGTCCTAAATTGGAACAAAACAATAGGACATTTCGCGCGTGACAAAACTGATAGTAAAACAGAAACCACATAAACACAGGCTGAGTGAGATATTTATTGACTGTTGACGAAAGGACATAAACGTAAAAAGGCAAAGAAAAGTGAACAAGTTATTATGTCATTCAGATAATACTGTCATCGCAGATTCGCATGAAAAACATATCAGGGCCTTGTAACAGAGGTAGCAAATTCTTCATTTTCCGATGTTGTCTCTCTCAAGCCCGAAAGCCTCCAGCTGTTGCAGTATAACTTCAGCCATCGTTTCTCCAGTACCGTCACTTATGTTTACATTTGTCAGGAAGTGTGTGCTTGCATGCATTTGGCTGTCTACAACTTTAATGTACAGAGCCAGGCGCTTGCTGTTTGCTCTGTCAGTTGATTCATCAGCAAGAAGGGATATGTAGGTGGCCCCCTTGATTTTCTCGACAATGTCCTCTGAAATGACGTTACTCATCACCTGCAGGAGTTGTGTGGCAGTGTTTCTATGTTCATAGGTGACGGTGTCACTGACATTGAGTTAGTCAACATTAGGGGCACCCAAGTCTTTTACAAGTGCCAGAAGAGACGGGAATTTCGAGAGCGGTAAAGACTCCTGGATCATCCAGTAAACAAGCTTTGCCGTGGAGGCCATTGCTGCCTCCTCCCCACTCAACAATCTGTGCTGTGCTCCCTCTTGCTGTTTTTGGAGTTCTGGCACTTGTAAGGCTAGCCTGTGGTCGTCGGTCTTCGCGTGGTCAGAAGGAGCACTTTTTCTGTAATTCTTACAGCCAGTAGTAAACGAGTTATTTCTTCTGGCTGCAATACAACTACGGCAAAGCATGCCCCTCCCCTCCTCATAGTACAGCCACTGAGAAAAGATTTTCTCCCACGAGGGTTGATATGTCCTTAGAACCTGACGCTTGCTTTTCCTTTCGCTTTCGGTTGTGCATGCACTGGTACTCACTTCGGGGCCATGCTCGGTCTCTCGCGGCTCTGTCTGCACTACTGATACTTCGTCCTGCTGCTCAGAAGTTGCACCAAGTTCAACTTCATCCTTCTCTGTAGGAGGCACTGGCAGGAAAGCGAATAGCTTCCGTTGTTTCGGATCCTTTGCGCCAGAAAGTTTCCCTTTGGGTGGCATTTTAATCGTGGACCCTTGCCGACACGAGCAGGGCAGGAAGCGCCAATCAACGCAGTTGATGTCAGCTCGCTTTCGCTAAAAATAGCTGAACTTTAGGGGCAGCCAATCAGAAGGCGATGTTTACGGAATCACACTCTACACGACCCTCGCTCGCGCAGTCTCGCTTTTGCTAAAAATAGCTAAACTTTAGGGTCAGCCAATCAGAGGGCGTTGCCGGGAATAACACACTACACGTCACTCGCTCGCGCAGTGTAAAGCCGACTACCGCAAAGCGCCAGCCTACTCGGAAAGAAATGTCGCTAGCGGTGTCCGCGATCAACGGAAAAACAATCGGACACATGTCCTCTTTTTGAAGCAAACAATCGGACATTTGTCCTGCTGATCTTTCTTTCATCGGACATTAGGCCAAGTCAATCGGACTATGTCCGGTGTCCGACGGCCAGTGACATCCCTGCTGATGACTGACTTCCAGACTCAGCATTTCCTTGATATCCTTTTTCAGTTCTTCCCTCGTGTTATAAGGAAGAGGATAAGGTTTGCTGCGAACTGGCTCATTTGACGTCAGATTAACCTCGTGCTGGATGGTGTCTGTTGTTCCTGGGTCAGGTGTAAACCGATGCTTGAATTTTTGAGTCAGGACGCGCAGTTCTTCTCGTTGAGTCTGGGTCAGATTCTGACCGAACTGGATGTCTTCTACATCCTCCTTGTGGCGGAGTTCATTAAGGTCAAACAGGTTCTCGTCGTCTAGTGTTTCGTCATCAGCAAGACGCACCGATTCCGCCAATTGTGGTTTGTCTTGACGACCTCTCTGTAGCTCCACCAGCCTGTCCCTATTCACCACAGCTGCTTCCGTGTTGTCCGCCACTTTTAGAGGGATGGTCTGGTGACTCTTCTTTACTTGACTTCTCGTGGTAACAGCACATGTTTCGGGTCTCCACTCTGGATCTGAATCGTCTGCGTTTCTGGCACCATCCATGTTTCCGATGATAAGATCGTAGACACGGATCTTTACGCATAGCACCTTCACCTCTCCTCTCAGGTACGGGGTGTCGACGCTGACATTGGCCAGGGGGATAATCCTCACAGTTCCGTCGGCCAAAATGAGGGTGGTCCATTCCTGTAGCTTCTGGTCTTCAGTTACTAGGTCCTCTCTCACGATGATGCAACTACAACCAGTATCTCTCAGCACTCTCACTGGTGTGTTTCCGACGAATCCTGACTCCACCGGCATGTTCGGCACTTCATTCTCAGGTAGCGCTATGTTTGAGACTGGTAAGAATGTAGCCCCATCTCCTACTGGGATGCATCCATTCTTTCTGAAAGATTCAATCAGCTCCGGTGTCACTCGCGTTTCTCCAGATTCAAAGTCACTGGATGACGTCACATCATTGGCTAATACAGTGGCGGCTGTGTGTTGAGACGTGGTGCTGCTTCTGCCTGCTATCCCGCGATCTTGGTTGGATCTTCTGATGTTGTCGCCTCCAGAAACATCTTTAGAAGGACACCGTATCGCCTTGTGACTTTTCTTTCCACAGAGAAAACATGTCAGGTTCTCCACATGCTTGTAAATTTCGGGGTGTCTCTGACATTGTGGATTTCCTCTGCTGATGCAGACACACGCTGCGGCTTACTGGGCCCGAACTTCATGTTGTGGGCGTCAAGGTATCTTTGAGCAAAGTCGGCCAGGGCCTTTAGGGACTGGTCTTTTTGCTCCCTGAGGTGGGTGGCCAGGTCCTTAAAACATGCGTTGAGGACTTGTTCTTTGATGATGAGGTCACACAACTCCTGGTAATCTTTGTTTAAACCAGCCAGCTCTATCCATTTCTCCAGGTAGCTCCTGATTCTTTCAATGAATAGGCCGGGTGTTTCTCCTTCTTCAGGCTTGCAGTTCCGAAATCGTCGCCTGTAACCCTCTTCAGTGAAGTTGTACTGTCTCAGCAGGGCGGCTCTCAACTGCGTATAATCTGCGGCTACTTCTCTTGGCAAGCGGGTGTAAAATTCAAGCGCTTTGCCAGTTAGAAGTGCGCTCAGTTTGATAGCCCAAGTCTCTTGTCTCCAGTTATTGCTGCTTGCGAAGCGCTCGAATCGCTCCAGATAAGCGTCCATCTTATCTGAATTTTCAACAAAAGGTGGAAGCTTTGGCGCACGGGCTGTTTGCTCTCTGCTGGCTAAGGTTGTTGCTTCTGTAGCTCTCTGGCTCTGTGCCGCTATCTCCATCTGCTTTAGATGAATTTCATGTTGTCACTGCCTCTCCGCCTCTTCTCGCTGTTTCTCTGCCTCTTCTCGCTGTTTCTCTGCCTCTTCTCATTGAATTTCGAGTTTCCTGATTTCACGCTCTTTGGCTCTTTTTTCTCTCTCCAATCTCTTTTCTTCTTCAGGTCTCTTTTCTCTTTCTCTCTCCAGTCTCTCTTTTTCTTCTCTCTCTAGTCTCTTTTCTTCTCTCTCCAGTCTCTCCTTCTCTCTCTCTCTAATCTCTCCTTCTCTCTCTCCTTTACAAACTCGAGGAGTTGAGCTCCTTCGAGTCCACATTCCTTTCCAATTTTCAGGAATGTCTCCATTTCCGATGTCGCCATCTCTGCATATCATTGCTGGCTGTTTTCTCCGGCTACCCTTTCCACTGAGCCAACTGAAGAAGTCCCGTCGGAGGTGTCAAAATGTTATGTGTTGAGTCGTAGTCGTAGTATGATATTACACCAGACGCACACACGTAAGGTTCTTTTAAATAAACTTCATTCAGCTGCAACCCGTCACACGTGGTAGACTACACTGGAGTAACAGTTCCAACAATATTTTATTCCAGCGATGCGATCTCCACACAATGCATTCCCAAATGCACCAACACTGATACAATGTCTCCTCTGCAAAAATGTCAACACTGGTGACACAAAGTTTCTCATGCAACGTACACCACCGTTACGCTGCTCTCTCACAATGTACACCCTATACGGGCCACGTATCTATGATAAACTGTGTGTCCCTACACTTGACAATGCATGACAATGTACACACGTGCTTCCTAGCACCATCTTTTATAGTAAAACAACTTTCCAGAATAATCCAAGGAATTCACACAACGCAACCAATCAGAATGGAACACGTAACTGAAACTCATAAATATTAATATAAAAGAACTTTCTAGAATAACTACAATAGTCTACAAAAATTTGACTGCTAATTTCAGCTCCAAATCCTAGTGTGTATTGATGTCACACAAAAGTATGGCACGACCTTTAATAATACACTGACTGGCTGCTAAATTCACGCGCACAAAAAAATAAATATGACTAAGATTAAGATAGAGCGTCTCTACTAAAATGTTGCGTACATTTTGATGTCACATGTACGAGGTCACTAGACAGCGCGACCTTGCTCGAACGTTCTGGTTTATTCTCAGCGAATCTATGCATAACAAAAATCGACTGGTCTTCTCGTGTGACTTTGCTAGAAGCTTCCGGACTAAACTTAGCGTATCATAACAAAGCCAATTCCACCATCTGCACGAACGATAAAAAATCTTACTGGAAAGGTACGTGATACGTAACCATGATAGCTCAAATAAATATCAAATAAATATCGGATCGTTTCCTACGATTAACACATGCATGCTCTCACAGAACAACACAACCAAAATTGTAACATTACCAAAGCCCTGATGCAATCAGGCCACATGATACAGTGCCAGTATGAAAGAGATGAGTAGAATTCGTGGGCTTCATTTTCTTTAAAGAAGTATCCAACGGAGAAAGAAACACGCTTAGAAAAGACGGGTACAACACAATTTATTAATATTTCGGGTAAATACCCTTTGTCAAAATAGACAAACAAACAAACAGAGAGATTAGCCGCTACTTATCTTCATTGGCAGAAGGAATGTGGCAACTCAATTCAATGCAATTCAATGCCACATTCCTTCTGCCAATGAAGATAAGTAGCGGCTAATCTCTCTGTTTGTTTGTTTGTCTATTTTGACAACGGGTATTTACCCGAAATATTAATAAATTGTGTTGTACCCGTCTTTTCTAAGCGTGTTTCTTTCTCCGTTGGGTACTTCTTTGCATATTACACGCTTGGCAGTCACCTATTTGGTCTGGATTGCATTTTTCATTTTCTTTGTTTTGCACCACATTGTGTCTGCGTCTCCCTAGCACTTCCCTTTGCATTGGGCTGTGTGATGACTTTGGAAATGCTTTACCTAAGTTATGATAAAGTTCTTGAACAAAATATGTCCTCAAATTATTGTATCGCACAGTGGTATCAACTACATGTATGCTGTTTTTGGCTCACGTGCGATAGCAAAAGTGAGTCTATGTATAGGTCGTTTGAAATCGGAGCGCGCAGCCGTTTTTCAAGATATCTCCACAGAAAAGTACTGTTCTATACCACTTTAAGAACAAATATCATTTATCGCCAATTGACCTAATATGGGCTGTTTTTTACTTAACTCCTACACTTTGTTGTTTACTGTATTGAAAATACGGTAGACTGTGAAATGGGGCTGGGTCAAAGCGCATTCCGGAGCATGCACATGACGTTTTTTGGCGTGCAGCGCAGGTATTCTGGCAAAGAAGTAGCAGATAAAAATGACGTCACGTCTATTTGCGCAAACCTTGCAAGAGAACGTCTTTTTGGTGCCAAGCGCTGTGTATGTATGTGTGTGTGAGGATGTGACAGCGACTAGAGCCCGCGTTTGAGGACAGACAAGCTTGAAATTTTACGATATTGTCCCAAAATGAATTATCTCGGGACTTTTATTAATTTTTTTGGGATTAAGATGCTCATTGGCGAGAAAATGACTGTTTCACAAAAACTGGTTGATCCACACTGAAGTCCGTAATTTTTCTTGTTTTTACTAGATATTTTGCTTATACTTATAGCTAGATAAAAGGGAGATATTGAATAAGTTCAAGTTGTACCTCTAGAACTTTTTGAGTGATAATTAAATATTTTTTGAAAAATATATTTTCACATTTTAGGGATTAATTTCACGAATGATATGGGTTCCGTTAATCTTAAAACAATTGAATCTTTTTTATGAAAAAAAACTAATCTTCTCATTAATAATCGCATGATTTTTCGTATACGGTGAAACAGCTAACATAACTTTAATTTTTCTTTTATGAAAAAAATATGTTCTCATTAATACCTGCATGATTTTTTCATGAACAATGTTTGCATAAGCTTGCTGTGGGTAGGATTAGGTCAAATTGTGACCTGTAAGCCCTAGGCGTGAAAATCAGCAAGAAAATTGCAAAGTTGATTCTCTGATACATCAAATGTTAGTTCTGCGATAAGTGACGTATAACAATAACATCGAGTTATCATTATGAACACGGCGTCATGGAACTAATGATGCCATGACGTGAAGCTTGAAGTGACGTCATTTCGCTGCTCGTGCTATTATTCTCCTTAAGAAAAGCTATGCTACGCCAGACAACGGAGCTTACGATTGGCGGGAATCACTGTGTGTCCGTCTTTATTTCTGTGTGCCAGTGCGTGTGGATCAGAGGGTGGGTTAGAGTAGAAGGAGATGGATTCTTGTCGCTACACAAGCCCACAGAGCGTACTAATGGCGCGGAGCGATGTGTGTCTGTCTTTATTTGTGTGTGCCAACGTGTGTGTTGATCAGAGGTTGGCTTAGGGAGTTGGGAAATGGATCAGCATAATAAGCCTAAAAATATGAACAACCCTGAATGTTCCTAAAAGAGCTCCAAACAATATGGTAGACTTTGGGATAAAATCCTCATCTTGTTGATTATGCAGCTGCAATATTGAGGTCAAGCATGCAGACTTCATGTATGCCTTCGCTGTTTCAGGTTTGAAAACTTGGCCAACTTACTCATTCACCAGAAAATGCATCTTTCTTATACTGGACTGAATATATCTGGGGCACATTCAGGGATGTAAAATCATTTCATGAAAAAATTCTGAATTGTTACACATTGTTCAAGTTTCTTGAAAGTAAATCGTATTAGCTCAATTAGCACAAAATGATTTTTGGCTTGGTAAAAACTTTAACGTTGACGTTTTCTTGGAGACTATTCAAGCCACAGTCATCAAACTTGGCCCAAGGATACTTTATGGCAAGACCTTTCTAAAAATACCAATTTGAGTGACCTCACAAAGGTCAAGGTTACAGGGGTTCAGGGAATAGGTAAAAAATAGCTATATTTTGACATGGTTTATTTTTTCTCAAATACTATTGACAACTTTAAACCCAAACTTGATACAAGGATGCCTGATGGGAAGGCCTTTCTATGCTTACTAATTTGGTTGATCCCTCGGAAAGGTCAATGGTTACAAGAGCTCAGGAAATAGGTTAAAAAAAAAAAAAGCCATATTTTGACAAAAGATGTTTTTTTTCTCAAATACTATTCACAACTTCAAACCCAAACTGGCTACAGAGATACCTGATGGTAAGACCAATCTATACATACTAATTTGGATGAGCCCTCGGAAAGGTCAAGGGTTACAAGAGATCGTCAAATGTGTGTAAAATGCCAAATTTTCATAGAATTGTAGGTATTATCAACAGTTTTGCAAACTTTTCAATCAAATTTGGCCCACATGTAGCTGATGATACTAAGACCTTCATATGTATACTAATTTAGTCGACTTATTGTAAACGTCCAGGATCACCTGGCTTGACAGATGTGTCAAAACTGATTAAACTTTGAGAAAACATGGATTTTTCTGGTGCAGAAGCCATCACTTGTCACATAGGTCACACAGGTAGATCGGTCATACATGTGAGCCATAAGGGCTTTGCCTTTCTTGTTTTTATAAAATTGGTATAGAAAAGTGGTTCTTTGCAAAGATATTTGTGAAGAACGTTTTGCGCTCTGATGTCAAAGGGCCTATATAATGGTCCGGCGTCCGTGGTAAACTTTAATGTTGGCATTTTCTCAGAGATAACTCAAGCCTCGGTCTTCAAACTTGGCACAAGGGTACTTTAAGATAAAACCTTTATAAACATAGCATTTTCAGTGACCTCTCACAAAGGGTCAGAAAGAGGTAAAAATAGCCATATTTTATCAAAAACGTTTGTTTTTTTTCAAATACTATTTTCAACTTCTATAAAGCCCAAACTTGGTACAGAGATACCTTATGGTAAGACTTTTCTATGCATACTAATTTGGGTGACCCCTCGGAAAGTTCAAGGGTCACAGGAGGTAGCAAATCTGTGAAAATGCCAGTTTTTGATAGAAATTAGAATTTGCTGTTTTTAATCAAAGTTTCCCCAATTTTCAGTCAGATTTGGCACAAAGGTAGCTGATGATAAGACTTTTCAATGCATACTGATTGATTGGGGGGGAGGGGGGGGGGGGCGGGGCAGGGTAGAAGTAAGTCAAAATAGCCGCACTTGAGCCACACTTTTTTTTCAAATACTATTTTCAACTTCAAACCCAAACTTGGTATGGAAATATAGTCCGTTTGAGCAAAGCTTGCCTGGTGCTTTTTTGCTCACATGCAAAGCAAAAGTGAGTCAATGTTCTGGGCCAGTGGTCTTCCATCAGTCTTCTGTCTGCCGTCATCTGTTGTAAACTTTAACGTTGGTGTTTTCTCAGAGACCATTCAATACACGGTCTTCAAACTTGGCCCAAAGATTCTTTGTGGCAAGACCTTTTTAAACATACCAATATTAGAAAAACAAAGACAAAGCCCTATTAGTAGTAGTGTGTGTGTGTATTTGCATGCGCATGAGTACGAGTCCAGAAGCGTAGCATTTTTGAATGGTGACTTTATAGATTGTATTTGAGTGCGCTGTGTTTTGTAAATTGTGTTTTTGTGATTAGTAATTTTTGTACAATTAGCTTTTGTTAAGTGGCGCCTAGAGCTCTAATCTGAGGTTAGACACTATACAAGTATTCATTATTATTATTTTTATTATTATTATACCAATTTGATTGCCGTCCCTTAAAGGGGATCAGGAAATGCAACCATTTCCTTTTGGTCGAACACTTGCTTATTTGGAAAGGTCAAGGTCACAAAGGTAATTATTTATGTGGATTGGCATGTGAGCCTTCAGGGCTTTGCCACTCTTATTAATGTTGCCCTGATGTGTGTCTTGTTCAAAAGTTAATTGGAAAAAAACACATGGCAAGCTTCGCTCAAACGGACTATACCTGATGATAAGGCATTCTATGCATTCTAATTTCGATGATCCCTCGGGAAAAGTCAAGGGTCATGGGAGGTCAGCAAGTGTGTGAAAAATGATAGTTTTTCATAGAGTTGTAGTTTTTGGCTCATGAGAGAAGCAAAAGTGAGTCTATGTTCTGTGCCAGTGGTCATCCGTCCGGTGTCATCCATGGTAAACTTTAACGTTGGCATTTTCTCAGAGACTATTTAAGCTACAATCTTCAAACTTGGCCCAAGGATACTTTGTGGCAAGACCTTTCTAAACATACCAATTTCAGTAACCTCTCACAAAGGTCAAGGTCACAGCGGCTCAGGAAATATATGTAAAATAGCTATTTTGGGACATAATTTCTTTTTTCTCAAATACTATTCACAACTTCAAACCCAAACTTGGTACAAAGATACCTGATGGTAAGCCCTTTATATGCACACTAATTTGGTTGATCCCTCGGAAAGGTCAAGGATCACAAGGCATCAAGAAATAGGTCCAAAATGACCATATTTTTACCCCAAAAAATGTTTTTTTCGCAAATACTATTCACAACTTCAAACCCAAACTTGCTACAGAGATACCTGATGGTAAGACCTATCTATGCATACTAATTTGGATGACCCCTCAGAATGGTCAAGGGTCACAAGAGATCAGAAAATAGGTAAAAAAAACCCAAACATTCTGACAAGAAATGTAATGTCAGATGTGTGGATCGGTCGATACACGTGAGCCATATGGGCTTTGCCCTTCTTGTTATCAAAGTTTTTGCAAACTTTTCTATCACACTTGGCATAAAGGTAGCTGATGATAACACCTTTCTAAGCTTGCTAATTTAGTCGCCCCCTTGCAAAGGTCAAGGGTCATGAAAGGTTGAAAATTTTGTGAAAAATTCATACAGTTTGAGAAAACTCAGATTTTACTGGTACAAAAGCCAACCCTTATGACCAGACACATGAACACTTAATTGACCTAATTTGAAAAGTCGATCACAAAGGTCACACTTATGTGGATTGGTCATTCACGTGAGCCATAAAGGCTTTGCCTTTCTTGTTCTTTATGTTTACAGCCGACCACACAATGGAGCAGAGTGCGTTGCAGCAGGTGTCAACATGGCTGCCGCATCCAACAGTCGACTGAACGGCCATGCGGGAAACTTTGAGGAAATGGACACAAGCACTGGAGGATGCGTCCCTACCAGGTCTTGTTCTTCTCCGTTTTTACCCATCACCCCTGACGAACCCCCAGAATGTCCCCCTCCCCCTCCTGTTTATGGGGAGTACCATTATCAGGGCACAGGGTTTGAGTACAGTGGCCCAACATATGATTACATAGGCCCAGTGTTTGCTAACTACGATTGCAAAGGGTCAGGGTATGCAGGCTATGGTAACAAAGCGTCGGAGTATGCAGGCTATGGTAACAAAAACCCGGCTGTTGGTTATGACTGCAAAGGCGCTCGGCCAAAAAGCAACCAAACTAGCCATCCCATAGACATCCCGCGGCAAAGCCCGGCAATGATCATCCCCAAAGCCAACCCCAAACCTTGGGAATGCATCCATGATGATAATGACAGCCCTGAAATGCAGGGCTGGAGGGTTGGTGTCCCGCAACAGCGCAAGAACCAGGGCCCCAAACCAGCTGCAAATGCGTTTCAAGGCAGTTATTCCAATTCCCCCGTCGCGTCTGACAGTGTTTCCAGGTGGAACGGGCGCAAAAAGGGCAAACGCGGAAAGGGGATTCGGTACAATTGATGACGTGGTTGCCTGCGTTTTATGAAAAGCGTAGGCCTTTTTTTAGCCTTGTTTTTAGTTAGAGCTCATTGACTGATAGCTCACGGGTTGTACCACGGGCGCCAAGTTGAGCAGGTGCAACCCATGAGCTGTTTCGGTTGACCCTTTCCTGTGAATTGAACAAAGCGAAGGGTTTAGCTGAGACCAGCAGTGTTGTCTTGCTTTCAAGAATGTCGTGATGGTGATATTTATCAGGGAAAACCATCACCTCACCTATAGTATGCATGCATTAGGCATGCTTCGGTTCACTGCATTCTAGTGAGGCAAGAAGACCTGCTTGGTCAAACATTTCTGCTGGATGTGAGTGAGTGACTGAAGGAGAGAGAATCCTGTGAGGCGTCCACAACGTTTGAACGTTCGCTTGTGTGTGGAAGAGCGAAGATCGTTCACTTGTGTGTGGAGCAGTGAAGAACATTAATATGTGTATGGAAGAGAGAGCAGTCTGTGAGATATATAATGTTTCTGATATGTGTCCGCAAATTTTGACTTTGAGCATCGGCTTTTGTCTTGATTTTAATCACCTATTTATTTATATTTATGCTTGTCCAATTGTGTAATATGTTGTCTGTGACCTTCAGCGTTACTGTGAAGGGACTTAGTGGTGTCGCTGTTAATTTATTGAAGATGTGTGTTTGGCTTTTGTGGTGAGGGTGTTGATAGTACAATCAGCGAGACAAAATCTCAGTCAGTTTTTGCTTTCTAAGTCATAACCATTAAGTACTTAAGTATATAAGTACTTAAAAATACTACGGCCAGTTTCTATGTTCAAACTCAACTCTAAGCTCTGTATGATAGATAAAAATATAAAATGAAGCCAGTTCCTCTCAAGTAGCCGGACCCCACCCATCTGAAGCCTTGTCTTATCCCTTTCTGACTGTCATGTGTGATACTGGGCTGCTTAGTGCAAAAAATAGCTGTTACTTTTCTGTCATTTTCGTGAACTGTAGGTCTAAATTTTCTTGCTATTCCTACACAGCAGGTTTAGAAAGCTTTTCCAACATCACTTGCGATATTTCACAACAAGGTACATACAGCCTGCCTTTGTATGGTACTTGGCACACCCTATGCCTATAAGGCATCTGTGCTGACATTTGCCAAGCATACAATCGATAATCAGTCAACAGGAAATGCTGTTTTCATGCCAACACCCTAATGAGTTTAGTCTAATGTCCGAGATGTGATTTATAACTTCTGGTCTGTGATTTTCAACCTTATGGCTTGAATTCATATGGTCTGAAATCACAGTCCAGTATACTATGATACAGTTGTGCATTGTTTAAAGGGTCAGATCTGTAGAAGAAACTGAGTGTTTCATGCATTTCCAGATTTATTTTTATGATATTGCTCAGCCGTACACCTCAGTTATTATGTAAATACCTTGTTCATTTTCATTGTAAAGAGTCCCTTGTAAATTATCTTCCAACCCCTTTATTTATGAGGTCAGAGGCTGCTCATTTATTATGTAAAGTGTCCCTTAATTTTTACGTAAAAATCTTACCTGTAATTCAGATGTAAATAGGCATGTAAGACATGACAAAACCATGTCTCTCATTGAACCAATTATGTTAACAGTTATACACCAAGAGCACTGTTATTTTAATTCCCTCACTGATTAGGGGGATCTCGTTTATTTCTTGTTTAAAATGTGCAGATAGGTGTACCTTTGTTTTGTTGATTTGATTTTATCTGAAGTAAGCTGTCCTCAGCACAGCAGAATCATGCTTTTTGCTTCAATTCTGGATAGCTTCCTATTAACAGTATCTGTCTATGCTGAGCTGAATCAGGGTTTGTGTTTGCGTTTTAAGAATACGTTTAAAACGGACTTTGGCTAAGTGTAAGGTTTTCCTGAGGAGCCGCTTTAAACTCTCAGTTTTCAGAGGTCTCAAAGCCCTTTTTCCAATTATCCGTTTATGGGATGTGTGCATCTTTTAATGCGACTGGAAGAGAGCGTTAACTTTGATGGATATGGTGCATTTACCTCAGTGGGTCTTACATATTCCCACACCAAACCTTTCCATTTTATTGTCCATGTGAAATTGTTTAACCAAGTTACAATGGCCATGGATACTTATGATAAATATTTATCTGTGTTTGTCGAGAGCCTTCTTCCATATAAGTACCCTACCCTGTGATGAATGTACTGTATGCCTGAAAAGAGAATGAAACTTTTAACCATATACTGCTTCTGTGTATGTGTGTGTGCAGTTATGAGTGAATCAGTCTAGCCTATAATAGAAAAAAAACTACAGCTTATTGCCAAATACATTCCTGTGACATCTGAAACAAGCATCTATGCAAATTCCGTACCTGTGGAAACGATTGCTAGAAATAGATTGTGAGGAGCTCCAGCAGTAGCAAGGGCTTATGAGAATATAATATGCATCTTGCCTAAAGAGATATGTGTCTGTACTAACGTCTTTCAAAAAATGTGCCTGGGTGGAATGGTCACTTTGACACGTTAACTACTTCTCTGCCAAAAAAAAATTACACCATCGCCTTGCAAGATCCTCATGAGCCCCCATAGTTGCGGGGGCTTATGAAGTTCTATGCCTGTTGTTGACACTGCTTTGTATCCATGTTTTTTGGTTGAATAGTGTCGTTTGGCATTGAGGACAAAGATTTCAGAAACATAATCTGCGTCCACTGGCAGTGACGGGGTTAACCTTCAGGGCTGTGATGTTTGTAACTGTGTACCTTGTCAAACCTGAACAATAACACCTCCCTGGCAAGTTTGTCATTCTAACAAAGCATGGTAATCAAAAATGCTTGAGTGATGCTAACGTTTCTGTAAGGGACCCCACATACACTCTAAAAAAATGTACCGGTCTCTATCAGCATTAACCCTTTTCATCCTTATATGCCCATTGCTTTAAATAAATTTGACTGATAGTTCAAGGGTGGTGCCAGCATAGCTTGGCGCCTGAGGCGCCAAGCTATGCTGGCCCCACCCTTGAACTAAAACAGTTGATCTATCTCTGAATTAGTAATTGCAGCCTCCTTAGGACAATAAGAAAATTTTACAATATCAGCCTCAGGATGAAATGGGTTAAAGTACACAGTGTATGTGCAATCTGTTGGCGTTATACAGTGTAATGTACATTTTCTTCACACGCCTTCAGAGGCAAGCCAGAGTAAACAGCATGTTAGCTTAGTGATGCAAATGCTGGGCCTGCACTCGACACTCAACCTTTTAACAAGTTCTGTGCCATAGTGTCTGAATTTATTTCGAGAAAAAAGGGTATCTTGAGTTCTGACACAATTTTTACAATAAAAGCTTTGCTTATTACTGCTGGTACAGATTTGGGGTAGATGTCTTTTTGGACAGTTTTTTGGTGACTGCTGTCTTTTTATTGATCTCATAATCTTCCAGAATTCCTACCTTTCCAATAATGCTCAAGATATGTGTGGTAGTCTGTGATTTTGGACCTTACAGCTGCAAGCCATAATGTCCAAAATCGAAGACCAGCACAATGTAAACCTTCACCCAACACCAACACTCAAGTAGACTGCAGTCTGTGAATTTTGACCATGTCTCTAGAGTCGTTAGATCCCAAATCACAGGGCAGCGTGCGTTTCTTCTTTCCTATGTAAGCATTTACTTTCTGCATGCTACAGGTTTTTTTGTGTTTTTTTTAGCTTCTATGCAATGCCATTGGAGTGCAAATGCTTGCATCACATTTTTTGCCATTTTTCTTGTATGGAGACTGAATCCTATACATGTACTTTTGATATCCCTGACAATGTTATTTTATTCTTTTATGTTATTGACAATTTTCTCGTATTTTTGTTTTTGTGGTTTGATCGCGGTTTTTGGAGTGATGGGTGTTGTCCATTCGTGAAGTACAGTTTTATTTTTTTATTACTGTTTGTGTAAGTGTGTGTATGTGTGTGTATGCTCATTTGTGCTGTTTTGTTTCATTCATGTTTTGGGCAAGGTTTGATGATAGTCTGCAGTGTTGAGTCAACATATTTTGGTGAAAATACATGTAGTTGATTTGTTTGGTCACTTATTCCACTCTCATCCATATTTAGAAGGGTCCAAATGCACACCAGAAAAAAAATCCTCTCTCCCAGCCTCTCATCCCCCCCCCCCCCCCCCACCCCCCAAAAAAAAAAAGTTTGCAGGGTTTTATTTGAAGCATCCATTGTTTGTAAGAACATATACGGGTACCATTTTTTTCCTAGGTATCTTGAGCAGATTACACATGTACTTTTTACATTAAAACATTCAGATGTACACATATTTTATGTTTTTGGTCTCTTGACTGCTGCTTTTGATACAAGTTAGGCTTCAACAAGTCAGTTATTCCTTGGTGTTTTTTCCCCCTTTTTTTGGTGTTTGTGGATGTTCAGTGAAATTTCTTGAACATTTTTGTATGTAATTTGAGATTGGATTTAAAGTGATCATTCCACATCATGGTGTTGCATGATGGAAAGTTTATATTGTAGACACAATATGGCTTCATAGTTCATTTAAAAAGAGTGCGAAACATTATTGGAAGTTAGTGTCCCATAGTGGTTGAAAGTACTGGAACAGTTATTTTAATGACGGTGTCACTGTCAGTAATTGTTTTCAAGCTGCAGCCTGCGCAGTTTTCTTTCCAAGTGTTTGTGTGTCAACACTGCCGTTTTTCAGATCATTTCAGTTTCGACATCTGTTCCACCCTCCAAAGACGGGGTTTTCAGATGATGGAAAATCGTACGTACAAGCCGAGCTTTTTCTTCATAGATCAATCAGTCTCCGTGATCTGCGCAGTGTCGTGCATGCTTCACAGCATTTAGTTGTCACCAGGCTTTTTGTTTAGAAATCACTTTGCTTTTTGATTTGAGTTTTTCATAATCGCGTACTAGCTGTCGCACTGTGAGGTGTTTTTTCATATACAGTTTACCGTAGATGCAGTCAAGAGGATTAGCATTATGCGTGCGTTGTATTTTGTGAAATTTTCTTTAAGTCATTCGTCAGTGTTGCACCACTCTTTAACCATTGGAGTGTCAGTAATGCTTCTTGTCAAGGTGAAAAAAAAGTATGTTCAACACTCAGAGGGTTAATAGTGTAGTGATTTTGAACCTTGTTGGTTTATATTGGAGCCTTTAAGCGGCCTGCTGCAGGCGGTACAGTTTTAATAGTTTGTAATATCTCCTTTATAACAAAAAGGAAAACAGAAAACAGAGGTTGAAAACCCTTTAAGATAAAAACATGAAACACAACATTTCTGATCTAAGATCCTTCTTCATAGTGGAAACAACGTAGAACAGAAGAAGGATCTTTGATCCGAAATGTCATGTTTTTATGTTTCTATCATAAAGGGTTTTCAACCTCTATTTTCTGTTTTCCTTTTACATGAAACTGTTGCGGCAACAGTTTTACATCATTTTGATTCTCCTTTATAAATATTCCTTTATACAAAGGGTTAACTTACAAAGTTTGAATGTTAAACAGTGAAAGACTTTGTGCTCTTCCTTTCCTTTGTACGTATGAAAGTTTTGCCATTGTGCACAAGGGGCGGTAAGAAACCTCTGTTATCATTTGCATATTAACATGGATTTTGAAAAGAATGGTTGGAAGGTCTTAGTTGAGGCAAGACACTTTGAGAACCAGTTGTATTGACAAATTTTAGCCATCCTAAATCAAAATAGCATTTTCTTCTGCCTTGGTGATATCACTATAACCACCTGCTTGGTCTTAAATTCAGTATGTATTATTTTCTTTCATCTAACCCCCTTGTGCATGCTGCCACCTGTACTGTAAACGGTACCAGTGGCTTCTTGAACAAAGGGATTAAACGTTCAGATGCATCACAGTTTCAACAGGCACTCCTTGAAACATGATTTTTGCTTTGAAATTTGCGTACCGCTGCTTTGACATGACTTGGCAAGTGCGCATGTATTTTTAGCATTTACTCTTTTAAGAATGCTAGATTGTAATGCTGTCGATTCAAAGGGCATAAATTCAGTATGGTTTGTTACTTTTTCTTAAATCCAGATTATCAGTAGCAGGATGTTGTTCCTCAGCAGGACTCCCTCCCCCCTCCCCCGTTGTAAATTTCATCTAAGATCTAGGTTTAGTCATCTTGATGTACATATACCTGCATATATGTAACAAATGGTATCTAGCAGGCATATATTTTCATTTTAGACCCGTTGCAGTTGCAGTTTTAACCCTTTGGCTGGCGGTAGTGCTTTTGGTCGCAATAGTCCTACAGGAGCCATTGCGACAAAAAGTGACAGCTAAAAGGTTAAACCTTGCTTTTAGTCCCCTGCTGTACAAGTAGTTACCATATTTTAAAGTAATTTTCAGTCAGAACTGACTCCTCAACTTGTGTTTTTTTTTTTTTTTGTCCTCTCCTTAATTTGTGTGCTGGTCTGTGACTTTGGACCTTATGGCTCTGATCAGTAAACTCAAAGACCAGCACACATTTTGTAGCTCTTTTCGCTAGTCGTGTTTTGTGTGTCTGCGCTGTTTGCTTGAATAATGTTGCGGTACATGTTCATGTGTACACCATTACATGAAAGCTGTTTTTAATTTGTGTTGGTGTTTTTCACATGGTAAGGTAATTTTTGGCATAATGCCCTTCCATTTCTTTGAGTAAAGTATGCTGTGCACAGGCACATTATTTTTCTGCGTAATTGTGCTCGGTTGTATGACTTCCATGTCAGAATTCTGTATACATGTGTACGGTTATGGAACATGAGTGTACATTAAAATAATTTGTAAAAAGCTGAAAGGTGTTTTTGCGTTTGATTTTTACAGATTTGATGTTTAGCTGTTGTTGAATTTTCTCTTTTCCAGCAAAAATGAGTCTCAACATGAGGCATTGTAAGTTTGTAAATTATGGAACAGTAGTTAACACATGTATCTTTAATTGTAATTAAGTTTCATAGAAAAAAATATATGCAATATAGGCTGATATTTCAAATAAACTTAAAGAAAAAATCCGGATGAAATTATGGCAGCTAAGGATACAAGGATCATTTTGTTACTGATATGATGCCAACACATCTGTGTGCTGTTTACAGCAAGATATTCCTTCATGCTGGCTCAGTATTGTCGGTGGTTGGCTTCTGTTCTGGCTAGATGTGTATTTGTTAGTTTTCATTAACCTGTTGTTAAACTAGAATACTGCATATGTGCTGACATGGCATTTTGGACCGTATGACCAAGGGCATTGAGGTCCAAAATCACAAACCAGCATACAGTTAACCCTTTGGCTGTTTGCAGTTTTTGTTGTGATGATTCCTGCAGGAATCATTGCAGCAATAAGTACTGCTGACAGCCAAAGAGTCAGAGTATATTTGCATGCTTATCAGTCTGTTTGTGCAGTTGTATGAAACGCTAAATTCACTTTACTAGCATGAAATTAAATGAGCGATAAATACTCATATCACATCACACTTCCCTTAAAACCTAATGCATAATTTGTAATCACAGTTGACTTCATTTATACAGGTAACAATGCCAGATGTAAGAAAAATGGGATACAATGGCTTCTCAGAGATTCCAATCACAATTTTCTATGTAAATTACTGTACTCCACTTCAGAACAACAACACCCTGGCATTTGTGACATTTAAAGTTGGCTGAAGTTGCTTTGTGAATGACTTTCTTATACAGCCAGTAAACTTTGTAATAGATTTAACAGCTTATTTTAGTTTATAATTAGAGGTTGTTGAATTGACCAAACAAAGAAATTTTACCATCTAACTCTATGGCTGTCGGTAGCACATTTTGTCGTAATGAATCCTGTAGGAATCATCATGGCAAAAAGCGTTGGCCACAACCAAAGGGTTAGTGGTAAATTCTTTTCTACCATGTAGATTGCTACATGTCGGTGCCAATACTAGAACTGGAGAAAACAGTGCTAGTGCAGAGAATATTCAGAGCCAGTTGCAGATAGCACACTTACGGGAGAGATTAGAATGGGTGGATGGAGATGGGTAGATCACTTGTGGGTCTATCCATAACAGGTTTTTGTTTGTCTCTATGTGTATATGCCACTTCTACTAACCCTTATCATTCGGAATGGCCTCTAGGTGCCAAGCTATTCTGGCACCACCCTTGAACTAAAGCCATTGGTACTATATCCTTATCTGTAAGTATTATAATGTAGCTTGCATATGGCAGTGTACAAATTTGAAGCTTTTAGCCTCGGTATGATATGGGCTAAGACACAATTTTTGACCCACAATGTGTGCATGGACTTAAAAAATAAGTGGTGTTTTACTTTTTTTATAATTATGTTCATTTCATGCTCTTGGTTAATATTTAATCCGTGCATACATATAGAATGTTGTTAACGTTATTGTTGCATTATTAGTGTTATTATTTTAACGGTTTATTTTTGTTAGCCTTTCGCTGATAAGAATGAGTACAAAAACACCCATTTGACTTTCTCGCTGAAGAGAATTTGATGTGTGTTGTATCACACATTTGATGACATGAAAATTGTGGACCTCTTAATTTTTTCAGGTTACCGAAAAAACCAAAAAAATCAGGTTGGCTTTTTAAACGGTAAGTGGCCGGCGGGATATGTGTAAATTTTCTGTGAATAGACGCGGATGTTGTGCTTGGCTGTGAATGTGTAGTCATTCTGTGGAAATCACACACACCTCTCCCTGACTTTCGAACAAGTTATTTTGCTACACACATTTTACTACGCATCTTTTGGAGTTTGCAAGCAAAATTAAATGTATAAATCAGCATAATTTTCCTTTGTGCTGGTCTGTGGTTTTGGGCCTTACAGCTGGAAGTTGTGCAGTCCACATTTACAGATCAGCAGGTGTTTATTTTCTCTGTCTATATACTGCTGGCTTCCTTAACTCATTCAGCCTGACGCACATATTTCCCAAATTTGGGAGGCGTCTAATGACTGCACCTGTTGCAGGAGATGGATCAACCATAATTCAAGGGCAGTGCCAGATTAGCTTGGCGCCAAGCTAATCTGGCACTGCCCTTGAATTATCATGGTCGACCCATCTCCTGCTGTAGTGGGTTAAATAATTCCTTAGAATCCCATGCCTTTGTAAATATGCTGCATTTTTATGCTAAAAATTCCCCCATCACCCCCCCCCCCCCCCCCCCCCCCCCCCCCCCTTACTCCCTGACTGTTCACAATTTCTTTTTGCCGATACTTTAGCAGACTGCTTCATTTTCATTTTTTAATTTTTTAAAGACTTTTGGCATTTAAATTTACTTTTTTTTTCCTTCTCCACATTTTGATAAAGATTAGCCATTGCTCTGTAGAATGTGTACGCAGATTTTTGTAAAGTTTATTTTTGGTGTTAAATATGGTGGTTTGTGTTTGTGCTGGTATGCCTATTCAGTATTTTTATGATGATTCTGATTTGTTTTAAGGGGTGAAGTTTGAAGTCAGGTCCAGAGTACTGCCTGTATTTGTTTTGAATCACATCAGCTTCAGTTGTTGTTTTGTCTGTTGTTTAGCCTTTTGGCTGTCGGTAGCGAGTTTTGCCGCGATGATGTCTGGAGGAATCATCGCGTCAAAAACACCCCCACTACTGACAGCCAAAGGGTTAAAAATTGTGCTCTGTTCTGTGATTTGGACGTTAAGCTATGGACTGTAAGCTCCAATATTGTAGACCAGCTCACAGGTTAATGTTGGTGGGGGGCATGTCTGTAGGCTGCAGGGGCTTGGTCATTTATAAGATCTGATTCAAAATTTAATGGGACTCATTGTTCACAGAAGAACTTTTAGTGTTAATTTTGTATTTACCCATATACATTTATTTGTTTTAGGAAATATCTATTTTAAGGGGAGGGGTGGGGAATTACTTTGAAAAATTAAAGAGATTTTGGTTACTTTTCTGTAGTTAGTGCGGCTTAATTTTCAGTTGCTATTTAGTTTAATGAGGTACATATTTAAAAACTGATTTTTTCTTTCAAGATTTGTAATTCCTATAATGTGCACAGCCATAAGACTGGTCTTTTAGTCTTTTACTTTAGACACAAAGATCAGTTGATTAGACAGTCCTGAGTGTGTCGATTCTGTGCAGACATGTTGCAACTGGCTTTGAAATTTAGTTCTCTGCATTTTGGCTTGCATGCAGCCTCTGGTAAATGAGTTGTTTGAAACAGAAATACGCACTATGACTTGCACCTGCTTGTAGACTCAGTATATGTATGCATTAACCTCTTCACTGGTAGCAGTTAAATTTCTCAGAATGTCATTCTAGGATCACAGTTATGAATAGAACCAGGAAAGGTTCTCTCTTGCTGGCTCCATCATGAGATAACCGTTTGGCGGTCTGTAGCGCTTTTTTGTAGAGGTAAATATTTCCGGAATCACCTCAACAAGCAAGCCCTGTGGACAGCCAAAGGGTTAAATTGTCTTTATTCTCAACTGCTGATACAGTTGGGTGGTGTTTGTGCTTTGGCAGGGAATGGGTTAAGGGGCTTTTATACTAATCCTTATCATTCGGAATACACCAGTGTGTAAAATAAGTGTGACTAAAATAGTTCAAGGGTAGTGCCAGAATAGCTTGGCGCCTCTAGGCGCCAAGCTATTCTGGCACCACCCTTGAACTAAAGCCATTGGTCTATATCCTTATCTGTAAGTACTATAATGTAGCTTGCATACGGCAGTGTACAAATTTGAAGCCTGTAGCCTCAGTATGATATGGGCTAACAATATTTTGTGTAGAAAGGACATTCAAGCTCTGACATTTTCTAAAAACCACCTTGTGCATGCAGTTACTGGTACTGTAAACCGTAGCATTGACTGCATGCAGAAGTGGGTTAATAAATTGGTCGTGCTAAAGAAAGCATTTAATTGGTGATCATAGGCAGTGTCACAGACCATGGAAAAAAAAAAAAGAAGAGAATACCCAAACAAATATTTGTGAAATTTTCTTTCTATCAAAACAAATCCACACAACATACCATCACCAAGTGCAGGCTTCATGGACTCGGAAGGCCTTCAGAATTAAATTCTCTTACATACGTGAATGTGAAACGTGAGAAAATTTAAATGCACTCGGGCAGGTGTAGGTGTGTTACACTCACACGTGCGCCCACACGCACGCAAACCTTGAGCACAGGCATGCAAACACAGGTGTGTGCAAATATGCAAAATTCTAGTTATCGATGCATTATTACAAGCAAAAGCAGCAGCTTCGCTGTCCCGATACATGTATTTAATAATTTAGCCATTTGAGCCATGATCCACGTTTGCGAAGGGCAAGGACTGACAAGATCTGTTATATTTCTGTGGTGGTCTGTGATTTTGGACTTTGCGGCTCTCAAACTGTAAGGTCCAAAATTACAGACCAGCAAACCTCTGCTATGTAGTTCTACATCACGTTTCTCGAGAAGGGCATTAATATTTTGCCGTAGTGGAACATGACCACCAAAACCCTTCTCACAAAAACAAAATTTAAGGGACAGAAGGATGAATTTCTGATACTTGGCACAGGTGTGCTGCTCTGAAAAGCAGGGTATGTTTGTGAATTTGAACCAAACGTCCTTGGGCTGTAAGGTCCAAAATCACAGACCAGCACGCCTGGCAACAGTTGCTTTACATTCTGTTATGACGGTAGAAAAAGTTCTCGTTACTAGAGAAGTAGAGATGAAGCTTGTCCCAATCAGCCCTGACGCAGTACAGCAGGAGATGGGTCGACCATGATAATTCAAGGAGAGTGCCAGATTAGCTTGGCGCCTGTCGGCGCCAAGCTAATCTGGCACTCTCCTTGAATTATCATGGTCGACCCATCTCCTGCAGCTTGTGCATAGCCGTTAGATGACGCCTCCAAAATTTGGGAAATACGAGCGTTGGGCTGAATGAGTTAACTTATGTTGGCCGAGTAACCTTGTATCCTGTGATGTTGAGGCTTCAGCTGTTGCTATTGTGAGAAAATAGTCACGTGCGCTGTTTTGTCTTCATCTTTGTTGTGCTCAGGGCGTTAGTATTTTGTTTAACATATTGTTCACCGGTACGTTGTCTTAGCAAAACTGTGTGGAAAACAGTGTGGTGTGCTCATTAACCCATTCAGCCCTGACACACTACAGCAGATGGATCAATTTGGCACTACCCTTGAATTATCATGGTTGATCCATCTCCTGCAACTGGTGCATAGTCGTTAGATGATGTCTCCAAAATTTGGGAAATGCGTGCGTCGGGCTGAATGAGTTGAGTGTTGTTTTAGTGCCCGTTGTGTGGATGTGTCTAAGACTGTTGTGTCTGTGTTGTGTGTGTCCGTACACATACTGCTGTGTGATGTTTCATTATGCATGTTTGCAGGTGATTTTATTACATGTACTACAGTGAAACCTCACATTGTACTTGTGTAGACTTTGTGGAAACATTCATTCGTGAAACCTATGCGCCAAGCTATTCTGGCATCACCCTTGTACTATCGTGGCCAATCAGTCTCCAGAATTTTTAAGTTGTCATTGGAGGACAACTAGAAAATTGAGAATTTTTAGCTTTGGGTCAGTGTTTTTTTTTTTGTTGTTGTTCAGAATATTATACATGTATTCTCACTAGTGGCAAAGGCACATGACATGTACACCCGAAAAAAAGGTCTTTAATGACACGTTATCTATTGAAAGGGTGGTCACTCAAAAACAGGTGGCGTTGCATAAATCACTTGTTTGACTATGACAGTGAACATGGAAGTGAAGAGACTGATAATGTAATATACATCCTGAAACCCCAGTTTCTCAACTGCAGGCTATGTCTCCACCCCTTTCATTAGTGGAAAGTACACTCATGGGGGTACTCTGTGATAAAAGTCGAGAGATAACCAAGAGTCATTATTCCATAAAGCAGCCACACTGCACCCACGTTCTGCACTGCTGATAAGACTAAGCAATCGTACTGCATGTACTACAAAGCGAACCTTCTACGATCACTCCCAACCCACCCCCCAAAAAAGGTGTATCATTTAGAAATGAAATGGCTGCAGCCACCTAAATGGTAGCCTTTAATGACATTGAAGAAACTTTTTACCTTGTAACCCATATCATACTGAGGCTGAAAGCTTCAAATTTGTACACTGCCATATGCACATTACATTATGGCCTCCGCAGCCACGAACAAGCCTGCAGACGTCGTGGTCAACTCCTATAAAATCTTCGTTCGCGAAGTCAAGCCAAGAGAGATGATGAAGATAGTACTCGCAGATAAGGATATAGTACCAATGGCTTTAGTTCAAGGGTGGTGCCAGAATAGCTTGGCGCCTAGAAGGCGCCAAGCTATTCTGGCACTACCCTTGAACTATTTTAGTCAAACTTACTTCACACACTGGTGTGTTGCGAATGATGAGGGTTATGGCCTCTCTTGAGACAGCACCTGTCTTAACTCTTTTAGCCCCAAGGTCCCATTTCCTTAACGACTATGTACCAGCTGCAGGAGGTGGATTGACCATGATAATTCAAGGGTAGTGCCAGATTAGCTTGGCGCCTTCAGGCACTAACCTTGAATTATCATGGTCAATCGATCTCCCTGCTGTAGGGACTCGGGGCTAAAAGGGTGAAGACTTTTTTTTTTTTTTTTTTTTTTTTGCACAAGTGTTTGCTCAAAACAGGTTCTACTGTATTGTTAAAAGCTGTACACATTGTGACAAATGAATTTTCTCAGTCATAGTCTGTGGATGATGGGAAGAAAAAAAGAGTCATGCCTGTAAATAGTAGTAGAAAAGTAAAGTACCCCTGCATCTGAATTTTGAGAGAACTTGTAAAATTAGATTTTAGAGAGAATATGCACATGTACATGTATGCTTACAACTTGAATGCACCTATTTTCATTTGTTGGGAAGAACAACTTAAATGAAATCTCATCTGTACAGGGTACTGGTAAGTTGGGGGGAATTGGCAAGCAGTTGGGGGTGGGGGGAGTGTCGTAAGTTTGGTCTTCAACTTTAGTGACTTCACACAATACATGAATTTCTTTGTTTCGAGGGTCACATGTTTCAATGTAGCCGAGTGCGCAGATGCTGAGGTGGGATGACTGTATGACTTGACTTGCACATAACTAAAAAACACATGGTATTTTTTTCTGTTATGTGTTCTAGGCCATGAAGTGTGCGGGGGGTTAGGAGTTTAAAACGACGGATGAAGTAGGAGGTTAAAACAACCGGATCAAGTTTGCAAGGGGGTAGGATGGACTTCTCAGCCGCCAGAGGCAGGCAATCGCCCAAATCTTTCAAGGCTCCTTGTGCATCAGTCTTTCAGTCTCGTAAGCGCCATGTGTGATCACCTCATCTTGTGTCCTTTGCCTGTTCAATCATTGGCTTGAACCCTGATAACTTCCTCATGATGAGAACAATAGTGGCTATAACTGTTACTTTTCAGAAAGAGGCGTAGATTATCATGAGCCCCTGTACCTGTACGGGCTCGTGAAAGTCTGTGTCGCTTGTAGATCTATGGACAGTTCTGTTGGTATGTCAGCTATATTAATGAAGATACCGGTAGATGTCGTCTGCCATTTTGAATGTGTACTTTGACCCTTTTCTGGCTGAACCACTTTGTAGGAGATGTTGTGGGCAGTACATTGCACCCCATCATTAATGTGTTAATTACTTTCATTAACCCATTCAGCCCTGACGCACTACAGCAGGAGATGGGTCGACCATGATAATTCAAGGGTAGTGCCAGATCAGCTTGGCGCCTGTCGGCACCAAGCTGATCTGGCGCTACCCTTGAATTATCATGGTTGATCCATCTTCTGCAACAGGTGCATAGTAGTTGATGACGCCACCAAATTTGGGAAATAAGTGCGTCGGGCTGAATGAGTTAAGCAACCATTTTTTAACATGTTCACCATCATGACGGTGTGTATTATAAAAATGGCCTGGGAAAATTTTGCTTTATTTCCCCTATTCCCAAACACCATTCAAAATCAGCAATAGTTACTTCATCTTGAAAAAATGTAGTGTCAAAGATATGTCAATCACCGATTCAGATTTAGAAAGGTGTGTTGGTTTGTGATTCCTGAATTTGTGGCCTAAAGCTGTAAGGCGTAAGATCACAGACTAGCGTACATATTCACATCTCCATACATGTGCCACTGCCAGGTTGTTTGCTTGACATCATTACTGTTCTAAGCATTTTTCTAGCGTCGGACATTTGAAAAATACTTTCTAGAAACATGATTTTATGATTCTGGTTATGTGTTGTCACCATATTTTGTGCTTGTCTGTGATTTTGAACCTTATGTCTGCAAGCCACGAGTTCTAAAATGACAGACCGGCAAAGATCTTTAATTCACAGAGCTGTGTGTTTAAATGATATTCCCATTATTATGTGATGGCATAGGATCCTTGATCCATAACCTTGTTGAATAACAATTGTACACTATTCATAAAGGCACAGGCACGCTATGAAATTATTATTTGATGCTTATGTAACAATAATGCCAAGTTACAATTCACAATTATTATTAACCTTTTTTTAAAGCGTCTGGTCCATCAGGTTTCAACTTTTGATTGGTTTGTTTGAAATATCCGACATTTACCTTGTTCATTTGCTTGTTCATTTACAAAACCTGTACTTTTGATTGGTTGGTTGTACATTTGTGATGGAGTACTTTATTGGTTGATTCAGAATTGAGAAATCTGTTAGACTCACCATGTAAAGATTAATTTGTCTAGTGTACATTATTCATGAAATATGTGTACTTGTCTGCGATTCTGGGCCTTATGGATTGGAGCAGTAAGTTCCAGAATCACAGACCAGCACATGTTAAATTAGCAACCAGGAAAATGTTTTGTCTGATTGTGTTATAACCAGCAACACATGATCTGCAGAGAAAAAGAACTCACACCCGAGTGACGACTGCTGGAAGTCAAAAGTCCCTCCAATTTCTCTAGTCAATCAATGCTACTGTCCATGTTTTAGCCAAGAATGTACATGTTTTGTTATATTTATTTTAAAATTTCATATTTTTCTCTCACATCCCCTCTATTGCTCCTCATACGTTTCTATGCCGCATGTGTCCTAAATCTAGTGTCACCTATATCACTTGGTATTGTTGTGAGTTAACTAGCAATAGATCTCAGTAAATGAAATTTATTTTTCACTGCTGACAGTTGTCTGTATGTGTTAAAACTCTGTCACTGTCATTTTCACAAGTAGGAACATTTTCAGAGGTGTAAACGAATCACCCAAACACAACACACAATTTGGAACATGTCATAGCCCATATTTGGGGCTGGGCCCATACTTGGTGTGGAAATATATGGGGCATAGTAAGACCGTCATTGATTAGATGTAGGGTAAAATCATTCCAGGTGATGCTTTCAGTTTGGTAAGGAAGTTTGTTAATTCAAACTGAATTTTGCTGATTTTAAAGAGGATTTGTGTGCATACATTTTGATGTTTAGGTCCGCCTCTGTATTATGTGTTCTGGTATACTGCAACATCTGATATAGTGCATACTAAGAAGTACCCAACGGAGAAAGAAACACGCTTAGAAAAAACGGTACAACACAATTTATTAATATTTCGGGTAAATACCCTATTGTAATGGTACTTGACCGACTGAAGATGTTCTTTAAAACGGTCGTTGATGGTTCTTTCCGTCTCTCCAACATAGAGTTGGCCGCATTTCACATTTCTCTCTCTCTCTCTCTCCCCGGCCTCACACACGCGCATTTACTTTTGCTTGCTCCTGCGCGCGCTTACACACACTCTTGTCTCTCGTGTTTAGTTTCTCTCGGAGTCTTTCTCTTACGATTTTTTTCTTTGACGTCATTTTTACTTTTGTTCTTCCTTTCCTTTTCTTTTTCTTTTTACGTGACCTTCAGTTGCCACATTCCTTCTGCATCTGAAGATAAGTAGCGGCTAATGTCTCTGTTTGTTTGTCTATTTTGACAAAGGGTATTTACCCGAAATATTAATAAATTGTGTTGTACCGTTTTTTCTAAGCGTGTTTCTTTCTCCGTTGGGTACTTCTTTGCATTTCACACGCTTGGCAGTCACCTTTTTGGTCTGGATTGATTAGTGCATACTAGTCCCTGGCTCCCGTGGAGATGCCTGTCTTAGGAAAAAATCTTGGGGCCTGCATCAGTCATAGTGGACTGGCACACAGCCGTGCATGAGCCAACTAAGGCTGGTGTCAGCCTGAAAACTTTTTGCTTATTGAGTGTTTTTTTTGTACAGGTCTCTGTAAATTCATCACTACAATAACGCGATCGCGAATGGTGTAGTCTGACTGTATGGCCCCAGGGTACGACGATATACTGTACTGAGGCTGACCTGTATTACATTTTGAGAAGTTGAGAAGATAAGCAATTCTAATGATTTGACTGCAATATGATTAGAGTGTCTGAAAGAAATGACCACATAATTGATAAAATGAAAATCAATCGGTGGCCACAAAGTCCGCAAATAATTGTAACATGACCAGATGTTTCTATGTGGGACAAGCGATAACACTAAGAACACTACAGTTTTTCGGGCCTTGATTATGTAAATAATCTTTTTATGGCAGACCGTAGGTGTGAACGTTTTGTATGATGTTCAAATGATCATGTTCGTGTGGCACAGATTGACTGCTAGATTTTGTAAAATTATGTGCACTCCGCTAATTCCAGACATGTTGAAAAAATTGTTGGTGTCTGGGTCTGTGATTTTGGAACTAACAACTGAGTCTTATGGTCCAAGGTCGCATACAAGCTGACTGTGTTAACTCATTCTACCCCAACACCGAAATCCCCACATTTTGCCGTTGTTCTCAGAAGACTGCACTGCAGTGCAGGACACAGATCGACCGTGATAGTTCAAGGGTGATGCCTGAATAGCTTGGCGCCCATAGGCGCCAAGCTATTCTGGCATCACCCTTGAACTATCATGGTCAATCCTTATCTTGCTGTGGTGTGTCTGGGGCAGAATGAGTTAAGGAAGATGAACAGGCGTAAAGAATTACATGCACAGGAAAAGCAAGATCTTTTCACACACAATGTGGGTGCTGTGAGTTCACAGTCATGCACATGTGTGCAAGTTTCAGAGTCTCATTTTATACTTTTGTTTGTTCTTGCTCTCTTTCTTTCTTTTTTTCCTTTTAACATTTTTAAAAAATCTCATCAGATGCCATTCAACTGTTCACACCTAAATATGACTTCTGTAGCTTTAACCCTTTTTCTCTCGGTAGCGCTTTTAGTCGTGGTGATTCCTGCAGGAATCACCACGACTAAAAGCACTACCAGCAGCCAATGGGTTGAAAGTAGCCGTGAGACTGAGGGTCACTGTACTACCTGGAGGACGGAGCAGGGGAATGATAGTTAAAGGGTAGTGCCAGATCAGTTTTGTTGCGTGGTAGAGGTGAACTTGTTAAAGTCTGTACTGTTATGAGTACATGGTTTTACGTTCGATTAGATTCCACAGTTCATAACTTAGTTTATTTCGGTCTGTTATTTATTTATTCATACGTTTTGGTGGCATTGAGATGACTTTATATTAGCACGCTGGCCTGTGACTTTGGTCTCGCAGCTCTTGGCAGTAATATCCCAAATAACAGACCAGCACACTTGCTCTGACCATTTGTAGGAAGCCCATCTTTAAAAACACCCTAGGGATATCATTTTCCCAGCGTGACCGTTAAGTCATTCTTTTGAATTTATTCTTGTGTAAACGTATTTCTGCATCAGGACATATTAAAATCTCATGAAATGTTATCAGTTATTGCTTCGTTTATGAAATTAGTTTGATTTATCTATTTGTTGAGTCGTGTTGGCAGTGTAAATATCATTTTCAAATTTTAATTGTCTCACTATTTTGCGCTGTCCCAAAAGATATTTTACAATTTTGTTATTAACCCTGTTAGCTCCATGAGTGCATTTCCCCAATTTTGGAAGTGTTACTTAACGACTATGTATCACTTGCAGGAGGTGGATTGACCATGATAATTCAAGGGTAGTGCCAGATTAGCTTGGCGCCTTCAGGCGCCAAGCTAATCTGGCACTACCTTTGAATTATCATGGTCAATCAATCTCCTGCTGTAGGGTGTTGGCGCTAAAAGGGTTAAGCCCCAAGTGTGTGCAGCCACAGGTACTGTGTACAGTACATGTGGCTGCATACACAAAGGGTTAATGTATTTGTAAGGAAACAAAAACATGTTTTATTGAGTGCTTTTGTTGATATGATTTGCGGTTTAATATTCTGACTACCTTGTCAAAGCTTTTGCAGAAAGGAAATTTATTTTTTAAACCGTTTGGCTGTAGGTAGCGGTTTTTGTCACCGTGATTCTTGCAGGAATGGTCACACCAAAAGGCTGCTACAGACAGCCAAAGGTTTGATCACAGATCATGATGATTATTATCGAGTCCCATTTACTCTGTCACAGGCCTAACCCAGATTAACACTCTCAACGTTAGGAACAGCTTATACTGGCAGATCTTGTTTAGTAAGAGGCATGGATTGTTATGAACATTCTGTTTTACCACAATTTAAAGATGTTGGCTGTATATTTAATTAATGAATGTAAAGTCCAGGACACTGGATTTCTAATGGATGGCCCTAAGGGGTAGGTTATGGGGGACAGAGATAGCTATTGTATGTGGAGTGTGACCCGAACAGGTATCAAGTGCACTGCCACCCAGTGAGGTGAGGCAGATGCTGGTAGATAATGTACACATAATACCAAGGGGAAAATACTCCGTGCTGGACATGCAAACAGATCCCCTGCCCAGCCAGCTGTTTGGTGCCTGAAGGAAGGGGCATTTCCCCTTGTGTAATATGCATTCGTTTTACGATGACATGACCATTAGGTAAGGGAATAAGCTTTGACACAAATTGTGAACTGCGGCATACAATGTTGCCAACATGATGCATCTGATTTTAGAGTTCCTTGTTTCCAATAACTTGAAATTGAACCATGAAAGTGAGTATGATGAACTGTTTTCCATTAAACAGACGCATTCATTTCTGCTGCAATTGATAAAGTCAAAGTTCAAATCCGGTGTGAACTTACACAGAAAAGTAGTTGTTACCACAGCTTTTTAAAATGAAATATGGTGTACATCTTGTATTACAGTAAAACCTGTCTTCAGTAAACATCTATTTTGCAAGAAAACGATAGTCTTAGAAGACAGGCACTCTCAAGGGATGCATTGAAAGGCAAAACGTGTCACCTGTCGATAAAGACCATCCTTAACTCTTTCTACCCCAGACACACCACAGGAAGATGAGGATTGACCATGATAGTTCAAGGGTGATGCCAGAATAGCTTGGCGCCTATGGGCGCCAAGCTATTCTGGCATCACCCTTGAACTATCATGGCCGATCTGTGTCATGCACTGCAATGCAGCCCTCAGACAACAACGGCAAAATTTAAGGATTTCGGTGTTGGGGTAGAATGAGTTAAGGTGGTTACAACCACCTAGACAAAAGTCTTTAATAACAGGTAACCTCTGTCAAGGGTGGTTGCTAAAACCAGTTTGTGCTGTAATATGCTGTTGATATGTTGTTTTTTGTTCACATAGACTCTGATTTTCCTCATAATTTATTCCAGCCTTTGATTGATATTGCAGAATGCATTTGAGTTGAGATATGTGTACTGGTCAATTATTTTGGGCCTTAAACCCATTCCCTGCCAGTGGATGCAGAATTGTATCTTTGAATGCAGGGCAAATTCAACACGGAATAATGCCATCAATGCAGGTAATAATCTCATCAATATGAATAGGTTGAGCAACTGTGTGGGCTCATGAGGTTCTTTGCCTCTTGCAGGTGGGTGTGGTCACATTTTTCCAGCAATGAAGGGGTTTAAGTTCAAAATCAGAGATCAACACACGTGTTTGGTCATGTATACTCATTTTGAGTGATTGTTTATGTATGAACATGCATGCACCAGTCTGATTTGGGGCCTTACAGCCTAGGTTCTGTAAGGTCCAAAATCACCGATCGTCATGCAGTTGTATTTTGCATTTACTTTTGTTTCACCCACTGTACTTATCTACATGGAAACAAAGAGTATGCAAACGTTTTGAAGTTGCTCATATAGGACTGAAACTTGAAATACATGACGCGTTATCTTAGTTCCTGTCTTGTTGTTTTTTTTGGTTTGTGACAACTCTTCTCTTTTGTTAAAGTGGTCTCGGTACATAGTGAATGTTTAAGTTAACCGTTCGCATGTCGATATCACTTACGTCACGATAATTCCTGCAGGCATCATTCGCGACAAATAGCAATTTTGACAGCCGCAGGGTTCAAAATGACGTGAGCTGGTATGTGATTTTCGACCTTTCAACTTGGACTTTAAGATCGTAAGTCACAGACTAGTGCAGGTATCGTTTAAATTTAACACATTCGCAATCTGCCCCTTCTGGATACGCAGCTTTATGGGGCACGTCTCAAAAAAGTTCAGTATTCTGAAGGATAATCAGACGCAAATGATTCTGTAACGAAATCTTTTTTTGAATATTTACCACTACCTTATTTTTCTTATTTGACATTTTTTCAGTGAATGGAAGGTTTGTTTAACCTGACCCGTGTATCTATTGGTATGTGAGTAAGACATATATATATATGTATACTATGATTGGTGAAAATTGTTTTGCCATTGCATGATGAATTTTGATATTTGTTTTGCATATATACACACACGCACACACACACTGCATCAGCTGAATTTATGGCGTATGTTTTTGTCCATTTATTCAGCAATGACAATTCGTAGATGTGTGAATACAGTGTATTCAAGTAGGATTTTCTCTTTATTTGATGAAATAATTTACTAACTACCTGTCTTCGTCAGGAAAGCTTTGTACCATTTTCAGACTAGCCTTTCAGTGACCTCCTGTTCACATAGTTGTTGCTGATAAATATATCTGTGTGCTGGTCTGTGATTCAGGACCTTAGGGCTTTCAGCCAAAAGGTCCCAAATTGCATATATCAGCATACATTTTATCATACCTTCAGACCTGCTTATGCTTGTCATCGTCTATGTAGTGCAAGTTATGTTTGTTTTTTTTAAAGTAAAACTTCAGTCGAATGGTTTACTCCGAATGATACTCAGTCTGAGGATGTAAATGAAGTCGTTCCTCGACAGCAAGTGGGGGCAGATTCACATGAGCCCCTGCAGCTGCTGGGGCTCAAGAGCCTTAGTCTATGCCACATGCAAATGGAAAGGATGGCTGAATGACTTGTCTTCATTCAATGGACACCTCTGTATATCACATTTCAGCAAGCTGAACATAAATTTTGCGTACTATAAAGTGTATACAGGTTTTAGGCCTCTCTTCTTAAAGCCTCGCACATAACAAAGTAGACTTCTGCTTAGCTTGCGATTCTGCATTAGAGTTATTTCCCTTGGGCTAATGACTTGTGAGCACTTTTCAGTTGTTTCAAATGTAATAAATACCTCCGGCTCCCCATCGTAAGAACTGTCCGCCATTTTTTTTTTCTTACCGGCGCATCATACTACAATGCTGTGATGAAAGTAGGGTAGGTTGCTGCTTATAGAAATCGGTTAAAAATAAAACTGAGCTGAACTATGGCCAAAGAGTAAAATAAGTTACACCAGGAAAATGCTACCGCGATGTCGGGTCATAAATTGCGTACAGTGCACCAACCAGTAATCGTGTGTATGCTGGTGTGTGAGTTTGTAACCCAAAGCAGAGACTTTGAGTTGTAGCATTCATAGTCAACAAGTATAGCTGACGGTGAAATGGGAGCTTACTCGTCTCTGGTTCCTAAGTAGCTCAGAGGTACCAGTCAGATTCAACCCTTGGTCTGTGGTCTGAAAATAGTAAGATGAACTATTTAGAGACGAAAGATAGCCCACATTTTGCTGTTTAGTAGTACGCTAAACCCCAACTGACATCTTGACCCAAGAACAGTTGGAATGGACATAGCGGTAAACAAGAGACACAAGATTCATGACTGAACCCCTGCGGCTGCAGGGGCAGATGTAAATCTGTGTCTCACTTCAGTACCGGTAGATGCGATAAAGAACCGTTTGTCAGTAAGCAACGTCTGATGTCGACGCTATCTGGACTCGAAAGCGTGTAATGCGTACTTTGTGTGTTGTGTGTTTTACGGAGTGATTGTTGAAGGCTCAATGTTTGACGAGCACAGATTATGTTTCCAATTCATGCAAGATTGTCATTTCGCTATGTGACTGTGCGCCCCGCTCAGCCTAGCACTACGGCATGTGTCTCTTCACGATCAAAAGTTCGTAAACACGAAAAGAAAATTCCTGTTGTAAAATAGAAAATAATTTATTTGTTTCTCAGTGGATTCCACACCTACTTGCAAGATAGGAAGTGACAGCAGCAGTTCCATTTAAATGACAATACAAAAGTTAACAAACACGCGTATCAAAAGCATAAAAACAACACGAATCTGTGAAAATGAAGTGAAATCTGCACTTACCAGATATATCGGCGATTGAATTGAGGTATATAAAATAACCAGACTGACGGTAAAAATGTGTGCTGGTCTGCTATTTAACCGTTTGGCTGCGGCAGCGCATTTTTGTCGGAATCAGTCATCGCGACAAAAAAGCGCTACCCGACAGTCAACGGGTTAACTCGCAGATCAGCACGTATTTTGATTGTCACATATTTGTTAATGTGTGGAGAGAAAGAATGTCGGTAAAAGCGAAAGGGAAAGACTAGTTGATGTTACGGGCGAAAATAGGACATGAAACTTGTATGTTCTGGTCTGTGATTTTGGACCTTGCGTCCTCGCGCCCTAAGGTCCAAAATCACAGACCAGCGCACATGGGAGGATATGGGAAATGTATTCACGAGGAACGGTCAGCAATGAGAAGTCACTTTGTCACACATTATAACATAAGCCAATAAATGTGCTTGAAGAAAAATATGGAGGTAAGACCTGATTGGTTTTCCTGAGTTTCAAAGTATGTACAAAGGTGTGTGCGTGTGTGTGTATTTGGGGGGGGGGGGGGGGGATAAATTTCATTGCTTTATTAACAATCACATTGGAAAGTGTACATACAAAACGGCAACACTTGCAAAAGTGTTTTTGTGTGTTGGGATTATATTGCACATCCGACTATGAAATGCAGGTATGACCATAATAAATGTGTCTGTCTCGGCGACAAAATATGTTTAACTCGTTCAGCTACGAAAGTATCTCCTAGCGTTGCCGCCGGCAATGCTATACGACACTTTCGCAGCTATTAATGCAGGGCACCTTGTATGAGTTAATATGCTATTAACCCCTTCGCTGCCAGGCACACAATACACGTCTTTAGAACCATGGCAAATGCAAGACCACCCGCCTATCCAAGGAGTACAATGGGGCCGTCATGATTTAACTCGTTGAGCCCGACGGCCGTATTTCCCAAATTTTGGAGGCGTCATCTAATGACTATGCACCTGTTGCAGGTGATGGGTCGACCATGATAATTCAAGGGTAGTGCCAGATTAGCTTGGCGCCGACAGGCGCCAAGCTAATCTGGCACTACCCTTGAATTATCATGGTCGACCCATCACCTGCTGTAGTGCTGAATGGGTTAAAGTGCACAGTGAGTCGCCGCATCTGCGCAGTTTTCCCGACAGGTTCTGCACAGCTTCCCAATCGGTCTAGCGCTACCGAGTTGGAAACATTAACAAAAAGACACTACCGCGTCTTTTTGCATGTTCATAGCTCGGGACGCTTCATAGGATACAACTGCTTAACCCGTGTGGGTCCCAAAACTACATGACTTTATTCCATAGAACAGAAGTCATTCAGTTCTGGCACTCAAGAGTTAAACAGTAACTTGGCACGTGCGCTTTTGACTGTAGTACTGGTCTGATCCAAACGCATAAATCAAAGGCGCGCAAACGGCGCTGTAAAGCGTTGCATTTTGAAAGGTGTGAGGTCGTAGGATGGGGCTTTGCCTTGCGCCAGTTCACTCAACACGCGGCCGACTACCGGGGCCAGCTTGAATCCGTGTCCTGTGCCGGTACGGGAAGAAAAAAAGTTGAAGAAACAAACAACAATGACAGTCACAAAGTACATGCAAGTAAACGCAGGCTCAGTCACATGTGTACCCACATAAATGAAAGCACATACAAACGCACAGCTGGAGTAAGCACACTGGCACACACGCAAGGACGGTAGGGCAGTCGCACACACTGATCCTAAGTACAAGCAAAGATTCTCTCACCGACGTGGGCCTTGTTTTACTTTCAGTCAGTTTGAGATATTTGAGGATTGTCTTCAAACCTGAACTATCTAAACGTGGATATGCAGGAAGCTAATGTTATTCCCTCCAACATTCCATTCCCTGTGCACTGGTCATCTCCCCAGGAAACAAAGGTCCCTCGGGCTGACGTCGGCAGCAGTGGGCCTGCACCGATGTCGGCCCGAGGGTCCAGTCATTTGCTTACTGAGGCAAGGTGACTTTTGCTCACCGAGTTAGTTGTCTCTTCTATGCGAGGGAATTGCTGCTTAGCCTGTGTATGGTGGTGGTGATTTGGGGGGGGGGGGGGGAGGGATGATTGTGTCCTTCGGTTGGGGGGTGGGGGGGGGGGGGGTGTGCATGCGTCAGAACACAGAACAAACCTGAAAATCCAGCACCAACGACGATGTTCTTCCACATAGGATGGGTGTCCAGAACGAAATTTTTATCAGGTGTCATCTGAAAATTTAGCAAGAAATCAAATGACTAGACGTTTAGCCGACACTCAGGTTGGTCAATATATTTCGTAGAATCAAAGTGCCGACATCACAGAGGTTTCCCTACCACAGCTACATTCACGTCAACAGCAAACCAAATTAGTTGGGAGGTCAGCAACATACCAGCGTAGCAACTAAGCAACCAGATTTGCTAACCGATCAGTAACAAACCAAACTAGCTAGCGAGTTAACAAAAACCAGCGTAGCAACTAAGCAACCGATGCTAACGATCAGACAACCACTAGCGAGTTACAAACCATAGCAACTAGCACGATTTGCTAGCCGATCAACATCCAAATTAGCTGGCGAATCAACTATAAACCAGCACAGCACTTCACCAATCAGAATAGCATTGCTAGCCAGTCAACAACAAACTAATTTAGCTCGCCAATCGACTCACAACAAGCCAGCGTAGCAACTAACCAAATAGCCAACCTACCAACTCACCGTATAAATGCACGTTTCCACGACCGCAGGCGTGGGTTCCAAGCCAGGGAAATGTTTGTGCACGTAGTCGCAGAGAAGTTTGATAACCCATTTGTCATCAGCAGCGTCCCTTTTGTCTGGGTGGATCGCCGGACCGTGGTGAAGACAAAGCTGTAGGGGATAAGTCACATAAATCAGGTACCCAGGTGTTAGCGCATTCGCGGCCAGCCGCATCCGGATGCGCGGCATAAGCCGCGCATCCGGATGCGGCTGGCCGCGCCGGAATGAGTTAACGCATTTCGGACACCTGCATTCGGATACGTGGCTTATTGCCGCGCACCCGGATGTGCCACGTCTCGAATGAGTTTTAAAAAATATATCTCCGCTGTGAATTACTCATTCAGCCTCGACACACCACAGCCCGGCAAGATGGATCGAGCATGATAGTTCAAGGGTGGTGCCAGCGGCGCCGATAGGCTCGGTCTGTGTCTAGAATTGTAATACAGTCCCTTCAGAGGCCAACTGACTTCAAAGTTTGGGGAAGTCCTGGGGCAGAATGTCAGTGTTAACTCATTTACCTAGCAGGTATAGATCACCGCTGCGGGTAAGGCAGTTTATGTCACGTGAATACCAACCGAGTGCAAGAGGTATAGATCCTCCTGAGTTCCCGCAGACCCGTGGCCAGGCTCAGTCATGAAGATGAGTCTATACCTCTTGCTGCCGCTGTTGTATCGTCCTTGTTCCTTGGAAGGACGAATGAGATCCATTGGCGTTGAACTGCCGATTACGATTTCAACACTTGAAACACGCCATCGTGTGTACTGACCTTCGGACAAATTCTTTTACTGATTATTCTGATGGAGCGTTCAAAATAAAGTGTGCTCACCTTGACACATCCGGGGTACTCCTCAGCAGGTAGACCGTAGATATCGTGTCCGTCGCAACATTTGTCTTCGAAAAACGTGGGAAGCTTGTCTGCTGAATGCGTCCCTCGAGCCGTCTCTTTTTCCCGCCAGTAGCACACGCTGATACGCACCGGCTGAACCAAAAAAAAAAAAAAAAAAAAAATGCACATGAACACTGAGACGCATGCTGGCTGGTCCCTGATCAGTTTGGGACCTTAAAGGTCCACTACCTTCATAACTCCTCGCGCTGGGACCATACGGCGTTGAGGCGCGTCCCCTGGGTGGTGGATAGGGGGTCCCTCGTGAGAGGGGTGCACCGAATGAAATAAGGTGCCGTGAACCAACATGGTCTAAGGGAAGGTGACCCCGACAGAAAACCCCTGGTCCTCCTAGTAAGGGGGTTGGGCGTGGGGTTAGCTTCCCCACCCTGCAAAAAAGGAAATAGCTACAAAAACGCCGACGAAAAGACTAACAGTAATTCCTTTCCTGGAGGAGGAAGGTTCTTCTACTAGAAGACTTATGACGTCCTGTGGTGAAAGCCGGAAGTCTTCGGAAGCCACAGGACCGAGCCGCCTCTCTCTATCCAGGGATACAACCATGGGCACATGGAACGTCAAGACCATGTACCAGAGCGGCAAGGCCGCCCAGATAGCAGCGGAAATGCAAAAGTACAATCTTTCCCTGCTAGGCATCAGTGAAGCCAGACGGACGCAGTCTGGCCAGAAAAGGCTGTTAAGTGTGGAGATGATTCTGTATTCAGGTCATGAAGAGGAGAATGCCCCCCATACAGAAGGAGTAGCACTCATGCTGTCACCAGTGGCACAGAGAGCGCTGATGGGCTGGGAACCTCTTGGGCCAAGAATTATAACAGCAGCCTTTAGAACCAAGAAAAAGCTCAAGCTGAACGTCATCCAGTGTTATGCGCCCACCAATGACAGTGACGAGGAAGAGAAACAAGAGTTCTACGACCGACTCCAGAGTGCCGTGGACAAATGTGCGGAGCGAGACATCACCATCGTCATGGGCGATTTTAATGCCAAAATAGGGGAGGACAACACCGGATACGAAGAGGTGATGGGGAGACAGGGACTAGGCTCGGAGATGAGTGAGAACGGGGAGAGGTTTGTAGACTTTTGTGCTCTAAACCGACTTGTCATTGGAGGCAGCATCTTCCCACACAGAAGAATACACAAAGCAACTTGGGTCTCACCTGACCATACAACAGAGAACCAAATAGACCATATCTGCATTAGCAAGAAATTCAGAAGATCCCTTCAAGATGTTCGAGTGAGGAGGGGAGCAGATGTCGCCTCAGACCACCATCTGCTTACCTTAAGAATGAAGCTCAAGCTAAAGAAAAGCCGCACAGAGACAACAAGAAGACAGCGCTATAATGTAGGCCTCCTGAGAGAAACTGGAGTTAGAGAAGAGTTCAAACTGGTGCTGTCCAACCGCCGCGGGTTTCAAGCGCTACAGGAGCTAGTAAATGAAGAGGAGGCGGTCACCACAGAGCAGCAGTGGAAGGCAGTTAGAGAGGCGCTGAACTCAACCTGCAAAGACACTGTAGGGTTCAGGAAACACCACCACAAGGACTGGCTGTCGGCACAGACCTTGAAGAAGATAGAAGCGAGGAAGCAGAAGAAAGCAGCGGTCAACAACAGTCGCACGAGAGCAGCCAAAGTAAGGGCACAGGGGGAATACTCGGAAGCCAACCGCGAGGTGAAGAGGAGTATCAGGGCAGACAAGAGGGCCTACACAGAAAGCCTGGCAGCAGAGGCAGAAAAGGCAGCAGGCAGCGGCAACATGAAACAGCTCTACGACATTACCAGAAGATTGTCGGGTAAGTATGGCCATACAGAAAGACCAGTAAAAGACAAAGAAGGCAAGCCTATTGCAGACAGAGCAGACCAACTCGACAGATGGGCCGAGTATTTTGAAGAGTTACTGAACAGACCTAGCCCACCCCACCCCCCCCCCCCCCCCCCCCCCCCCGACATCCAGCCGGCAGAGACCGACCTACCCATCAGCTGTGACAGACCCAGCCGGGAAGAGATCAGAAAAGCAGTGGCATTTTTGAAGAATGGCAAAGCAGCAGGGCCAGATGGCATCCCAGCGGAGTCTCTGAAAGCAGACCTAGAGACAACAGTTGAGATGCTGTACCCACTGTTTGGAAAGATCTGGGAAGAGGAGGTGATGCCGGCTGACTGGAAGGAGGGGTACCTAATCAAGCTTCCCAAGAAAGGCGACCTCAGCAAGTGTTCCAACTACAGAGGAATCACCTTGCTGTCAGTACCAGGAAAGGTCTTCAACAGGATCATCCTAGAAAGAATGAAGAGCTCCATTGACCCCCAGCTGAGAGACCAGCAAGCAGGATTCAGGAAGAACCGATCATGTACAGACCAGATCGCCACTCTCCGCATCATCGTGGAACAGTCTCTGGAGTGGAGCTCCCCGCTGTACGTCAACTTTGTGGATTATGAGAAAGCATTTGACAGCGTGGACCGAGAGACTCTGTGGAAACTCCTACGACACTACGGTGTACCCACAAAGCTCGTCCGCCTGATCAAGAGCAGCTATGATGGCATGACATGTCGCATGATCCACGAAGGGCAGTTCACCAGAGAGCTCCAGGTCAGAACTGGTGTCAGGCAGGGGTGTCTGCTGTCTCCGTTCCTCTTCCTACTGGCTATAGACTGGGTCATGAAGATGACCACAGAGCACAGACGAAGTGGAATACAGTGGACACTGTGGACACAGCTTGACGACCTCGATTTTGCAGACGACTTGGCATTACTGTCCCACACTCATCAACAAATGCAGGACAAGACCACGAGGCTTGCTGACATCTCGTCCCAAGTGGGCCTCACCATTCACAAACAGAAAACAAAGACAATGAGGCTGAACGCAACCAGGGAAGAACCAGTCTTGCTTGCTGGCACCCCGTTGGAGGAGGTGGAGTCCTTCACCTATCTCGGGAGCATCATAGACAAAAAAGGCGGCACTGATGCAGATGTCAGAGCACGAATCGGTAAAGCCAGAGCAGCCTTTCTCCAGTTGAAAAAAGTATGGAGTTCCAGAGAGCTGTCACAACACACCAAAGTCCGGATTTTCAACTCCAATGTAAAAGCAGTTCTCCTATATGGAGCAGAGACATGGAGATTGACAAAAACCACAGTCAACAGAGTACAGACCTTCATGAACAGTTGCCTTAGAAGAATTTTGAAAATCCACTGGCCAGAGAAGATCAGCAACGTCAGACTCTGGGAGAAAACAGAGCAGATAACAGCAGAGAATGAAATTGGGCGAAGAAGATGGGGATGGATCGGTCACAGTCTGAGAAAGCCAGCTTCCAGTATCACTAGGCAGGCATTGTCATGGAACTCCCAGGGAAAGAGGAAAAGAGGTAGGCCGAGAAACTCCTGGCGTCGAGACCTCCAAGCAGACATCAAGAGACTGGGAACCACCAGGAGTAGAATCGAAGGAGAAGCACAGGACAGGAGTTGCTGGAGGTCTCTCGTCGACGGCCTATACCCGGGTAGGGGTGACAGGCGTAAGTAAGTAAGTAAGTACCTTCATAACTGTTCAAAGATACACTTCTCAGTAACAGATAGTTACGAAACGCTACATACAGGTTTAGTTATGGTTCATTTAGACAGGAGAATCCAGTTCAGCACATATATAAGTCTTATATATAAGGCTTTATATAAGTCAAGTAACCTGACACTGACTCCATTCCATTCTAGAAAGACAACGCTATCAGATTGATTGATTGATTGATTTTCCGGGTTTAACGTCCACGGCACCGAAGTGATAATGGACGGCCCTGACGGGCGGGTTATGGGGGTCAGGGAAATCTACTGCCTATGGAGGTACGACCTGAACACTGATCAACTCAGGCGCAATCCAACTGTGCCACTTTGATTTACCAGGACCTTTCAACGGACATGCTATTGAACAAATCCGTCTTTTCCCCCTGTATTGCGAGTCCAGCTACCGGGGCCGGGACGGGGATTCGAGCTGAACCCACGACCCGGCGATTCCCTTCGCTCTCCTGCTCCGACGCTTAACCGCCTGAGCTAGTTCGGACTCTAACGCCTATCAGTACGAGAGACAGCCTGAGTTACAAATAGATTGACACGCTAACCGTGCGCGATTGCGATGCGATTTTAAAAAGGGATCGGGACTTCCAGCTATCGCTGATTTCGTCCGGGGGGGGGGGGGGGGGGGTGGGTGTGTGGGGGTGTGGGGGGGTGGGATGGGGATTGGGGGAGGGGGTCGCTAACCGTGCGGCGGCATCGCAGAATAAATAAGTGCGAGTACGCATGCGCTTTTCAAGTGCTGCGTGTCCAAACTGCCGTTAAAGTTCATTAGGTGTATCGACAAGGCATAACAAACACAAATGGTGTAGAAATGTGTCTTCAGATTTTTGCGTAATGGTACTTTAACGGTGTATACCGGTAATAAATACACGTAAAAGGGACGCACACGTGTGATTATATTGAGACAATAAGGACAGGGTACTGACGGAAGTTTACTACACAAAGAAAATCATTTGCAATAAAAAGTTCACTACCGTCACGAAATGTTTGAACCCATTCGAGATGTGCCACATCCGGAAAAGCGGCGTCTCCAATGTGTTAATTGAATGCTGGTTTTGTGATTATAAATGATTCATTTGAGAAAAACACTTTGGCCAGTCTCCAACACTAGTGACTATCACTATAAGAAGACAAATTCTCATGAGACACCGCGGAACAGGTAGATGGATGTACGAAACATGTCGGCCGTCCTTTCTTTCGTTGATTCCGAGCTAGGTACGATCAGGGCCATTCTGTTAACCCTTTTAGCCCCAAGGTCCCATTTCTCACATTTTGGAGGTGTTGCCTACTGACTATGTACCAGTTGCAGGAGATGGATTGGCCATGATAATTCAAGGGTAGTGCCAGATTAGCTTGGCGCCTGAAGGCGCCAAGCAAATCTGGCACTACCCTTGAATTATCATGGTCAATCCATCTCCTGCTGTAAGGACTCTGGGGGTAATTGGGTTAATCCTTTGACTGTCGTTAGCGGTTATTGCCCAGGCGATTCCCGCAGAAATCTGTCACCTCGACAAAAACCAAAACCGACAGCCAAAAGGTTGTTACACTATAAGTGTATACGACCAATATCACGGTCGGGTAATTTTATAATTTCCCTTGATATGAAAATAACGAGGGTATAATTAGTACCACGGGCTCACGTGGAGTTGACAAGTGGCCGGCCCTACTAAGCTGGGACTAATGAATAAATAATGAGCCCTCGTTAGTAGTGAGGAACACAGACTCCTGCTGACAAAGAATAATTATGAGAGTCAGTAATAGGTTACTGGTCAGCTAAGATCAGAGGACGCTGGCCACCATAATAGATGTGGAATAATTA